>JACAXG010000076.1:2849836-2986307 GCA_018881555.1 Amblyornis subalaris
GCAGGAGTCAGGATTGCTGGGAGAAGGTCCCTGAGTGGAGCAGGAGTCAGGATTGCTGTGGCAGCTGCAGCAGCTCCAGTGACTTGCCAGGAGCCGCCGGCTCCGAGCGCTTCCTGCGATTTGGCCCTCGCTGAATAAATAACCACGCACGGGAGCGAAGGCAGTGAAGGATCCCGGGCAGAGTAAATATAGTTCATAACTCCTTCTTTTTTTCTGCCTTCGGTCTGATCCYGAGCCCCGTCTGTTTGTACTCTTGCCTTTGTTTTGGGGTTTTTTTTCTGCCGTGTTTTTTTCTAACCAGCGTTTGATGGCAACTTCCCAACGCCACGTTCGGGCTGCTGAAAGCGCCTCCTTTTGCTGTGGCTGGGGCAGCAGCTCCCATTGATGGTTCGAATCACCAGGCAGGCTCCGGGTTGGAAAGAGACAACAATACTACGGCACTCCGAGGGCTTTCAGAACAAAACTTGCCAAAAGGGATAAAAAAAAAAATGGTTTGGGATTTTTTTTTTTTTTTTTTTTATTTTTTTTGCTTTCACAACTGTAAACTAAAACCACTCGGGGTCGGAATTGCATGTGGGCTGGTGGGAGCACAGCTCTGCGGGCAGCGCTGGCAAACCTCTGCTTGGGTATTGCTCTGCCMCTCTGGTTTCCAGCTCACCAAACCAAGCACCAGACGCAGTACCTGGTTAACCATCGCTCAGCTGGTGTTTGAGGAGGTTTTCCCGGCAAATGAACCTAATTGCCACGTTAGCACAGCACATGCCGAGCTCTTCCCAGCACTCCTGGCTGCAAACTGCGGTGCCTGGGTTTGGCTGATTCATTTTCAGGCATTTCCCCCTCCCCACAGCTCCTTTGGGGGTGTTGGTTGGTTTTCCTCATCAGCAAAGCCAAAAATGGAAAGGCAAAATGTCTCCGAGGTGGTGGCCAGGTGATGGGACGCCCTGAGCCTTCCCATTGCTCCTGCCTTGACGTCCCTCTTGACAGCTTGTCCTGGRGATGCCGGAGGATTTTGGGGGTGACAGGGTGTGCACAGTTCTGGCACAAGGGCTTGGTCTTCTCTGGCTCAAGTTTCAGTACAAATGGGGTGTCCCAGGGATGGCTGGGCCGGAGCTGTGTCCACATGGATTGTGCCAGGACACCAGAGGGGCTGAGTGGGGGGCAGTTGTCCCAGCTGCTCTTCACAGGCAGGCGAGAGATTTCACATCCATCAGCAAATCAGGGCCTCCAGAGTGGAATAAAAATACCCGGAGCGGTGTCACCTGTGGGAATGCTCATCCCAGCAGCTGGAGCAGCCCCTCTTCCCTCTCCTGCGCATCCCCTGCACCCCGTGGGACCCAGCCCGGGGCTGGGAATGTGCCATTCCTGTGCCAGCATAGACAGGTGGGGAACGGCCCCGCTCTGCTCCGAGCAGCCGATCCCAGGAGGAACTGAAACCTGCCCCGCATTGGCAGGGAAACTCCTGCTCCCACGTCCTGTCACGGCAGCACAGCCGCCACCAGCCTGCCTGTCCCACATCCTTCCCACAGCTGGTTCCTAGAAAACCAGCTCCCAGACGGTCCCAGAAATTGGATTTTGCCCAGTGCAGCTTTGCAAACAAACCCAGGAATGATAATAGGGAAGCAGCCAGTCCCTCTTTGGTGTCATTTTGCTTTATTTTTCTTGCACATTGCAGATTCCCACCACGGGCGGGTGGAGGCTGCAACAATCTCCAACTGCAGGGTCTCCATATGGGAGCAGAGGAGCACCAAGAATTGTGTCAGGTGCTGGTGAGGCTGAGCCTCTGTTCGTGCTCTCCCGAGATACCACTATGTTGCTGGCTGTGTCCTGTGGGGACAGATGTGCCAGCCCCAAAGTTCAGCAGCCCATCCCCTCGAGCCTGCCAGCACCATCCCACCAGGGCCAGGTGAGGAAAGACCTAAAGACAACGTGGCAGGGAAAGGGAAAAGTGGTTCCAGCAGTGCCCTAACACATCACACAGATAACGCAAGAAATCTCCCGGGACAAACCTGGAGGAGTGGGGGGAGAGGAAGCCAGGGGCATCCCCATGGGAAAACACATACATGTTCAGGCAGCGAGAACAGAAGTGCTCATTACTCATGAAAAAAGCCCCACAGAAGTTCTTTTCAGGCATCAGCTTCCAGTAACAAAGCCAGATTGATGGAAAAAAAGTGCTTTTATTTTTCATTCGCCAACGGAGAAGCTAAAAAAAGGATGCAAAGAATAACTGGGGGAATATAAAGAGTCAGCTGAGGGATCTGGGTCCCAGGGGCGCTCAGACAATGCCTCATGCCCCCGGGCTTTTAATTGTTGTGCTCAGGAAATCAAACAAGTGTGCTATTATTTATTTGGAGGAGGCATCGGTTTCCGTGTGTTTTACAGGGGTTTGCCCAYGGGCACGGAGGGATCATTCCTTAGCGCACGAGGAGGGACCAGCCAAACCGCTTTTGGGGTGGCACCGGGCAGGGGGTAATGGGAGAGGGAACCGTGGCCTGACCAGGCTCCCCAGGCAGGCAGCACTGCCTGTTTTGGGGTGCTGAGAGGGTGAACAGAGTCATGGCTTGGTACAGGAGCAGCCCCAATCCCAGCGGCTCGGCCACTGCTGGTGGTTGGCCATGGACTGCTGGGTCTGAGCTGGGGCCAGGAGGATGCTCCCTGTCCCAGCTCCACATCCCAGCGCCCGGTGGAGTGTCCTCCCCTCTCCATTCCCTCCTGCTCCCCATCCTCCCTTCCTCCGCGCTCCCCCTCCCCTCGCCCCGCCGAGCCCCGAAAGGAGCCCTTGGTATGTTGTGTGAGTTGCAGCTCAAGTGAGTTTTATTCAGCTCCACTAACCTTGGCAGACAGACCCCAGGGAAAGGGACAAAAGGACAATTGTTTGCAGCAATTTTGCCCTCAATTGGTTTCCCCATCAGCTTGCAGAGCGGCACAGCCAGCCAGGCACTGCCTGACTAACAACATTAAATTCAACTCGCGCTGCTGCGAGAAGAGAGGGGGGGGGGGGCGCGGAGGAAACCAAACTTTTGGGGGCCGCTTCTTGCCTTTCCATGCGCAAAATCCCAAACTGCCGCAAGGAAAAGCGGGGGAGCCGCGCCGCGCCGGCAGCCCCGCTCCGTGGGACGGCGGCTGGGGCGCCGGTGCCTCCGTGCCCGGTGCCACCGCTGCGTCCAGCTGCGCCGCCGCTCCCTCCCCGGGGCCGCCTGCCCGCACGCCGGCCGGGCCACGGGGCGCCGGGCTGCGAGCGCTCCAGCTGGAGCCATCCCAGCCCCGGGGCAGCGAGCCGGGAGCTGCTCGTGCCTCCGCAGCCGCCGGTTCCGCCGCGCCCCGGCACCGCATCCCCGCCCCGCGCCGGGCCGGCCGCAGCGCGGGCGCCCCGAACGCGGGGAGCGCTGGCGCTCCAAAGCGTCGCTGATGCGAGGTCAAACCTGGCAGAGACCCTTCCCAGGCTCCGGAGAGTCTTTCCAAAGTCTTGGCTCGGGAGAGGCCGATGGGGTAATTTAAGCCGCCTTCCCGCACGCCCCCGGCTCGCCGCCGGCCCCCCGGAGCCTCCTCACGGCCGGGGAGTCGCTTGAGCAACCGGCACGTTTCTGCCAAAGATGTTTAGTGTCAACCGTAAGGATCCCAGTGGAGGGAGGGTTTGAGATGCCTTTTGCTATTCCTCAACTCCCCCGTCCCAGCCTGGACGATTTCTGCACTCTCCCTGCCACCACACAAGGGCTGGGGTTAGACTCCTGAGGATCCCCACGGGAGCAGGAACGCCCGCTCTGCCTCCTCCATGAAGATTTCCTGGGAGCAGCCCGGCCGTTAGGAGCAGGAAATCGTCTCCCATGGCTAAATCAGTGCAACCCCACCCTCTATTCTCCCACCAGAGCTCTGACACCACGGCCCCAGAGCTGGCTCCCGGGGGACACGGGCTTGGGAGGGCCGCAGCCACGCATCGGCCGGGTTTGGGCACCTTCCCCTGTGTCCTGGGACTGCGGGTGCTGCAAAGCCCAGTCTGAGATCGGGACTGTAACGAATGGGTTGGTTTTGGCTGGGCCCCAGCTGGAATCCTGCCTGCACCATGAAACCAGCCTGTCTGCGGAAACGCGGTGCTCAGCCGGCTCGGGGACCTCCGGCACCAAACCCCCCCTGCCCACGCACCCCCACGGCCAGCACAGGGGGGGTTTTGCAGGATGGGGAGGCCTGGCCATGCTGGGGTGCGGGGTGGCTGAGACTAGCCCATCTGGGATCCTTCTTTCCCAACTCGGGAGGGTTGGTAGCGCTCCCGACGGAGGCACGAGGACCCCACGCGCGGGCGACGTGTCGGCACAGGCGGCACCGTCCCCTCTCCGTGCGCYCCGGGACATCCCTGCACGTTTGAACTCCGGGAGAGCGAGTTTTGGGTGGAGAGCGAGTTTTGGATGTGCCAGGGCACATCCCGGCAGCGGGAGGGTGCGGGAAGAAGCCGCCCTTTGCCGCGTCTCGGCGCCGCGGGATGGGGCGGCAGGTGGATGTGGAAGCACCTGTGGAGCTGGGCCGGCGCATCCCGGGCTCCTTGGACCCACACGTCCCACACCCTGTGGTCCCGCGCTGGGGAGGTGGGTGTTTGCAAAGCTCACAGATGTGAGGGAAACCTGGCTGCAGCAGCGAGGAGGAATCATAATTCACGCGGCCTGGGAGGCCAAATTCCTTTCCTGGCTCCGGCAGGTGGGAGCTGAGCTGGGAGGCTGCCCAGGTCAGCAGCACGAGGCACCCCAAAATCGATCTGCTGTGCCATGGGTGGGCTCAGAGGCTGGAGGGATCTGACGTGCAACAGACTGAAAGGCCCCTGAGACGCTCTCTCTTGTTTACCTCAAGTGTAATTAGGTAATTAACAAAGCAAATGAATTTCGGTTTCTGTCTTCAGGGCTGGATTTGGCATGGTGCTTGCCCTGGTTTTGGAGCTCTGCGAGGAGCACAGGGTGGACCAGGGTGTGTAAAGGCTCCCAGCCGTCCGTGCCGTCCCTGCCACCCCTCCCTGCACTGCAGCAGACACTGCCTGTGGCTGGGGGTGACCCCAGGAGCTGTGGGGCAGCTCAGCATCCAATAAAAGCCCCTGATTTTCCATGAGGTCTTTGCTCCCAGCATGCTGGCTGCAGGAGGGACGAGTCCTTGGGACAGGGCAGTGTCTCCAGCAAGCCCAGGTGCCCTGAGCTGGGGCTCAGGGGTTTCTCAGGTCATCAAGGCTTCCAGCAYGGAGTCTTTGAACAATTTGTTCCCATGCCTTAGGAAGCAGGAGCTCCTCTGGCTCTGCTACAGCAGAGTCTGCAGAAGTACATGCCTGAAATCTTTGCAAACTTGGCTGTGAATTCCTACAGAACAGACTTTTCACTTCCCTGCTCAGCCTCTTGGCCTGTGCGGAGGGGGAGAGGTGGGAAGTGGAGCCCGGTGCCATCCCGAGCCCATCACGGAAGGAGATTTTGGGGAGAGACAGGATCTTCCTTGCCAAACCACTTTACATCAACAGTGAGCCCAGACTGCCTTTGCTGCAGGGACTGGCAAAGGGAGAGGCTGCGGAACAAAGRAGCAACTTCTCCACACATACCACACACAAATATTTGCCATAGCAGCAGGAACAAAATAGCAAATTAGCAGCAAACGAGCTGATCCTGTGCTTGGTCCAAGTTAGCCAGGTAGGAAAGTCCCAGATTGCACCAGGCAGGTGAAACACATCCTTGGAGCAGCTGACACGAGGTCAATGAATCCCTGCCCGCAGCTTCCATCCCCAACGGCCTCTCATCCTCCCGCGCGGAGGGAAGGCTGGCGGAAGGGAGGGAGGGAGGCTCGGCCGTGCCGAGCACGCGGGGCTCGGGCAGCAGCAGGCACGGAGGGGCCGGGAACGGGGCAGGCGCTGGCTGGGGTTGGCAGGGAAATGCCATGGAAACCCGCCGGCGTGATGCTGAGCCCCGCGCGTCCTCCCGCGCCGCGCCTCGGCCAAGAAAAGGGGACAATGGGGCCGGGGAGGCAGAGCTGCCTCCCCAAGCTGTCCTACTTTGCGGCTCTGYCCCATCTGTGAGCTGTCAGGCACCCGCCCCGCTTCTCTCCCCGGCTGCTTCTCCTGCGGGGCTGGAAACCCCCCCGCAGGCAGCGTGTCCCGAGCAGGAGGAGGGGGCTGCGCCGGCAAAAGTCACCGGCTCTGRGGGGATGCTGGGGGAAGGCGTCTCTGACAAGCGTGGATGGCCTTTCATCCGTCACCAGGGTGTGCGAACAGCAGCCCCGAGCCCGGGCGTCTTCTGGGGTTGATATTTCTCTTTTTTTTTTTTTCATTTAAATTTTTAAGCACAGACACGCACAGCTGGCTGGGTGGATGTCAACCCAAGTGGAAAACCCTGGAAGGAAAAGGCACCTCCAAGCAGCCTCCAGTCCCCAGCCCTCAACAGCTGATGAAGATTTTCCCATGTCACGGTGTTTGGGTGGGCACAGGGACCCCTCGACTCGGAGGAGTTTCTCCAACCACCACCCCCAGGATCTGTGGGTGTGGGGTGCTCCCCCGAGCAGGAGGAGGAAGTGGGTGCTGGAGGAGGCTTGCACGCCCCGGCAGGAGCTGCACAGGGTGCAGGAGCACACCCAAATCAAAGGCAGAAGTTAATTAAGATTACTGACGGGGTGAGATAGTGAAACGAGCAGATCTGGGCCCTCACCGAGAGACGAGGTGACTGCCTCGGTCTGCATCGGCACGCCAGGCAGCATTTGCATCCTTCAACAGAGCARGTTTTAATTGATATTGTGCTGGGATAACTCCAGGAAGGAAAAGTGTAGAGCSCTGTTCATGTCTGGGTCCCCGGGTGCTGCCGGGGTCAGGGTGCCGGCTGAGCAGGATGTGATCCCACAGGGATGGAGCGGAGCTTTGCTGTGCTTCTCCTTCTGCATGACCAGCRCACAGGGAGGAGGTGGGGAGGTCACAGCATATTTTTGAAACACTTTGGGGTAAACGTGAGCCTCTGGAGCAAGTCCCACCAGCAGTTTGCTCCTGGCACGCACTGCCCAGCATCTTCCCTGGGCGCTGGCAAACCACCTGCCCTCGCACTTGGCCTCTCAGGTGTCCCTTCCCCAGGCACCCGCGGGGAGCCGTGTGCTCCGGAGCGCTCCGCTGCTCCCCG
Organism: Amblyornis subalaris; assembly: GCA_018881555.1. Lineage (NCBI taxonomy): Eukaryota > Metazoa > Chordata > Aves > Passeriformes > Ptilonorhynchidae > Amblyornis > Amblyornis subalaris. The sequence continues at coordinate 2,856,952 of JACAXG010000076.1, forward strand.
GGCACCAGGGCCGTGCCAGCGGCGGGAGGGGGAGCGGCAGCACGGACACGCTCGCGGGGGAGAGCCGTTTGAGGAAACGACGCCAAATAAATCAGGCGGATTCATTCAGATCCGATGCTGCCTGGGAGAAAGGGGCGCCTTTGTGGGGAGCGAGGCGGCCGAGCCAGCCGTCCACCTGCCCCCGGCCCCGCCGCCGGCTCTGGCGCCAGCGGCAGCAGCTGGCCCGGCCGTGCGCCCCGGCGCCTGCCAAGGGTGCCAGCGCGGCCCTAAATGCTCCCTTTCACCGAGCACCGAGGGCTGGCATGAGGAGAGGGGCTCAGGGCTCCTGGCTGCTCCTCAGCAGCACCCGGTGGGGTTTGTGGGGTGCTCCGAGGGTGCTGCACCCCAGCCTGCCTTGGCTCTCTGCGGGGCGGATGCTCCCGCCACATCCAAGAGCTCTTTCTCCTCACTTCTATCTTTAGCGGGATGCAGCCCCCCGCCATTTGCTCTGATTCTTGGGATGCTCCACGTGCCGCAGAGCCTGGACCCCGGCAGGGGCTCCCCGGGGGGCTGGGACAGGGGCTCGGGGGCCTTTGATCCRCCCCACATCTCCCGTGCTCCGGGCACAGCTGAGCCCGCGGGGGCCAGCGCGGCCCCGGCACAACTGCGGCCGCATCCTTCCCGGGTGGCCGGCAGCTGGGACAGAGAGGGGACAGGGAAAAGAAGCCACTGCTCGTTTTCCTTCCCCCTCCGGCYGCTCCCGTTGTTCTCCTTGCGGTCTGGGGACCCGGGGAGGTCGGGGAGCCGGGACGTGCCGGGGAAGGAGCCTCCCCCTCCGCCCCGCCAGCTGTGACACCCGGGAGCATGCGCCGTTTCCGGAGAGGAAAATGACATAATTCATACCCAGAATAATTCCCTCCTCAGAGCAAACCCGGCTCTATCTCCCGGCTGACAGCGAGGCCCCAAACCCCTCTCTTRTTTCCTAATCTCCAGCCCGGGCCGTGAGAGATGGTGGGAAGCGGAGGAGGGAGCCAGGCCGGTGGTGTTTAAGACGTGGATATTGCAAATCAGCGCCGGGCAGGGGGGTAACAGCTCCAAGGATGACGGAGTCCCTAATTACATATGCTTAGCCAAGATTTTTGGCAGCAACATCAGAAAGGAGTTAAAGCTGCCTAATTCCCGCTTACCCCCAAAATAGCCTCAAACAGACAGGGCTGAGGTGGGGACACGGCCTGGAGCTGCAGCTGTGGGGGCGGCACGGCTGGGGGACCCCGCTGTCCCCACGCACCCCCTCCCCGAGTCACGCTGGCTCCCAGGGTGGTGTGGGGGGTGGGTTTTGGTGCAGGACCCCCCCGACCCCCCTGCAGCTGCCCAGCTGCCGAGGGACATTTCCCACCGGGGCCGGGCCGGGACTGGCCGCGGCRGAGGGGCTGCGCCTGGTTATCTCCCCTACGAGGGGCCTGGAGCCATCAAGATCTGCTCCAAACAATCGCTTCCTTTCCCAGGCACCTTCCGAAAAAAAAAAAAAAAAGAACAAAAAAACCCCAACAATAATAGAAGAAAAAAAAAAAGCAAGCAAGCAAAAAAAAAAAAAAAGCGCTGACTTTTCCCAGTGCTGCCACATTTCCCTGCCTTGTGTTTTCCTGCCCCCACACATCTTCCTCGCCCAGGGATTGTCCCCAGCTGCCTCGAGCAGGGCTCTTCACTGCTCCAGGCCCAGGATTTATCCTGCTTTAAGCCAGCACAGGAACATCCATGCTCAGACCTGTGGGACCGGGTGAGCAAATCCAGATGGGACGCCTTGGCCCTGGGATAAGGATGAATCCTGCACCATGGATCCAATCCTGCATGCAGGRATGGGGCTGCCAGAGTTTTGGAAGCGCTCGTGCAGCTCCACTGTCATCTCGCCCCACATCTCCCCCCAGCTGAGCCCAGCACTCTGGTGCCTTTAATAATGAYGTCTTCCCAGACGTTTTCCTGGTACAAAGGGAAAGGCTGATGGATTTATGGGGCGGATTGGCCTCTCCCAGCTGCAGGACTGCCGTGGGCAGCCGTGGGAGCACGAGCAGCTCCGGGACGGCTCTGCAGCACAGCCTGGATGCTGTGCCTCACCACAGGGCGTGGACGTGGCGCTGCCAGGGCGGAGCAGCGGCTGCGGGTCCCATCCCGGGATTGCTGTGCCCCCCCCGTGCCGGTTCCCAGGGCTGGCCGTCCCCGGGGAGCCCTGGGGAGGCAGATGCGGGGGCTGAACCCAAGCGGTGCCTTCTGCTGCGGGGCCTGGCGCATCAGGGTGTCCATAATTCACCAGCCCCGAGCTGCTGGCGACTGTTCCCAAGGCTGGGTTTGTCACTGGGGACGACGCCAGCATCCGTCCCTGCCTCTTCCCGGCTCCTCGGCCTCACAGGCTGCACAAGGAAGGGCTTGACCTGGGCACTGACCTGCTGCCTGCTGCCGGTGATGTCCTGAGGTGTGCACACACACCTGTCCTTGCACACTCACCTGTCCTTGCACACTCTCCGGTGTCCACTCACGCTCACACCCACAACACAGCTCTTGCCTCTCCTTGGCCTGGGCAGAGCAGGGGGATTCAGGCATCCCTCTGCTCAGAACTGGGAGATCTTTTGGGACTTTGAGCCAAGCTCTCTCCCCATGAGGACACTGGGCACCTGCACTGGGTGTCTGCAGAGGTTTCCTGGCTCCTGAACCGCTCGGCTTTGGGGCCACGTGAGCAGTGTGGTTACGGGCACATCCAAAGGCGGCTTGGAGGGGAGCCCTGAGGCTTGTCCCAGCTGTGTCACAACGCTGGCTGACCAACACTGTCCATCCAGGGCCAGCCTCGAGGATTGCCTGCAACCAAAATGTAACAGGGCCATTAGCACTCCTCCTTTTTGGGATGACACTGGCCTGGGAGAAGCATCCCTGCATAGACCAGGCTTCGCTCCAGTGGGCTCTCTGTCTCTATGACACGAAGTTGTGGTGTTAATCAGGCTAACTGGTGCCAGGACAGATGAGCTGTGGGCTGGAGGGGCTCTGGGGTGGGTGGAGGGCTCTGTGCAGCGCAGGAAGCACGGCCGGTATCTCCCCTTGGGCTCTATCTTTGTCACACTCACAGTTTCCCATGCTGGCTTTGGGCGATAGGGCTGGGGCAAAGCAGAGGGAAAACACCCCCGTTTTCCCATCCTGGGGCCTTGGACTCACTTGTGAGTCAGGCTGGACCCCGCACCTCTCACCATGCTCAGCCAGAGGCTGCACGGCCTCTGCTCCTTCGGAGCATCCCTCTGGCTTTGCTCTACCCCGTATTTTGTCCTTGGCACCCAGGGATGAGTCCTTGGGCTGTAAAACTGCTTCTGCCCCCCAAGTTGTGTTGTGTCCCCCCATAAGCACCCTGAGATGTGGTGATGCCCTGAGGGAGGGCTGTGTCTGGTGCTGGGGTTTCCCACCGGRTAAGATTCATCTCCTGGTGATTCATGTCCCCTCGTGCAGGAGCTGGACCCATTTTGGAAGTGTGTCCCAGCTGCCCACAGCTGCACTCGGTGCTTTCCAGGGATGCGGGGTCAGGATTGGCCTCCTCCAACCTCATTTGTCATTAATAAAAATCAGTGTTTTGAATCTGCAGTGTGGGTGGGGAGGGAGGGTTTTTCCGAGCCCCTGGACTGGGGCTGGGTGCCAGAATGGGAGTGGGAGTGGGAGCATGGCCGGAGCCTGAGCCTCGTGGCACTGGCTGCTCCCTCAGCTGAAGGGGAAACTGAGGCACGAGCTGCCCTCGCCRCTGGTATGGTGGGGAAGTCAGAGCCAGACACCTTAAGTGTGGCTTTTCTTCACCATTTGTTTATTTTTTCACGTGTTCCCAAGGCCCTGCTGTTTTGCAAGGCGAGGGTCTTTCGTAAGAGGAGGGACGGGGAAGTTTTGCAAGCGCAGAGAACCTGCACGTGCCTTTGGAAACCGAGCCTGACCTCGGGGCCTGGTGACTGTGCCTGCCACCGCCACCTTCCCCTTTCTGCCTGGAAAGACGAGGCTGAGATGTCACTTGGGCTGGCCTGGAGGCAGGAAGAGCCAACACCCTTGCCAGGAGTTTGCTTGGGCTCAGCTGGGCGTGGACAGGGAGGTGAAAGACTCCCACGTGGAGCTCCAGGACAGGCAGCTGGGACGTCGTGGGGTGGTGAACGCAAAACCATCTTTGCGCCATCTCCCTGCACTCCGAGAGAGCCTCTGCACTGCTGGGCTGGGCAGGGAGGTGTGATGGATGACACGGGAACCACTGACCCCGCTGGGGATGTCTCTGGAGCTGTGTTTGGATGCGCTCTGAATTTCGGAGCAGCAGGATCTGGCTGCGCTCACCGCCCTGCAGYGCCGGGCAGGTGGCAAACGTGCACCTCGTGGGTGCTGACGTGCACCTGGCTGCTGTTAGGCTGGATCCTGCATGGAATTCCCTGTCCCACGTCCCATCCTCCTCCCGCCGGCGCGCGGCACTGGGGAGCTGAGCGGTCTGGAAGGACTCAGTTACCTAATAGGAAGGGGTGGGTGTGGGTGTGGGTGTGATAAATACACGCGGATAATTTTACTTCAGRGTAAGTCAATAAATTACTAAAGAGCCTTTGATTGTGCTCTCAGCAGTGCATGTTGATTCAAAAACCTAAGACATTTAGCCTCAATTATGTCTATTTGTGTGTCTTTCCTGCCTCGCTTCTCTGCAGTGCAGGGGAAATAACTCTGCTTGTCTGCGTTCCCACACCTCTCCCACCTCGGCCGCGCTCCAGATTTCACTCCTGTCCTGATAACCCTTCCAGCGGCGAGTGGGAGAGGAACAGCTCTTGGCATGAATCCTCTCCAGCTCTGGCCAGCTCTCTGTGCTTGACCAAAAGGACTTGGAGCAAATGCTCCCTGTGCACGAGGCTGGATGTGGCCAGCCCGAAGAGACAGTGGGGTGGTTTGAGGCCGGCCACTGTTGTGGCTTCCCCTCTTCCCCCTCTGGCACGGTGCTGGGGTGATGCAAAACCAGCCCCGCGCTGCAGGAGTGCAATCCATACGTGTGGGGAGACCCTGGCCGGGCACAGAGCCCTGAAACCGCTTCCTCTCAGCGCCTCCAGCCCAAGCAGCCCCGCTCCCCGCGGGCTCTGGCACGGCCCCGCTCGCCCCGCGCAGCCTCGTGCGAGCTCCCGCGGGGCCGGGTCGCGGTGATGCTCGGACCACACAGGTCCCTTAAGCCGCCGAGGATTGGGCTGTAAATCCAAGCTGGCACCGGCGCCGCTGCGTGTGCGGGGCGGCTCGGCTGGGGCCGTGTCGCCACGCGAGGGAACAGCTCGGCAGGGCTGCCGCTATCAAAGGAGCGAGGGGCTGAGGGGGATCAGCTCTGCGCCGCTCCAGGGCCGTGTGCGCCGATTCCAGAGGGCACTGCGGGGCTGGCGGGACTGGCACGGCTGCTTTTCCCAAGTCGGGAATGCAAAGTCAGCCTGCGGAGTGGGAGTTCATGGTCAAAGCCCGTTTTGCGATGGATGGCGTGAGCTGTCAGGGCTGTGTCATTAGAAGTGAGCTCCTTCCAATGGAAAGAGGCTTGTTTCCCTCTGGGAAATCTCAGCAGAGGGTCATCAATCACCGGGCAGGGCAGCTCTGTCTGCCCCGTGGTGGGATGTGGGCTCAGCACGCAGAGCTGGCGGTGGATGTGCCATAGACCCTTCACTGACCACTTTGGGCCAGCCTGGGGGCCTGGTGCTGCTCCGTGGGTGTGCAGGCCGGGTGTGCAACAGGCATCGGGATGGCTCTGGAAAGCAGAGGGCACCATTCCTGTTTCTGGCCCGGCTACATGTTTGTGCATGCAAATTTGACAGTGGCTTTTCAAGTGCAAATGTCCCGTGAAAACAAAAGGGAGTCCCGAAACTGGAGCGTATGGTGCATTGAATTAAGCTGTTCTTGCCACAGATCCTCCTGCCCCGTGCCCTGCGCCRCAGAGGTGCACCCAGCACCTTGTTCTTTGAGCTCTGCCACCTATTTTTAGCTCGCAGGGAGGAAGCACAAGTACCTTGCCGGAACATCCACCCTCAACAGACACTTCTGCTCGGCTGAGCTGACACACAACCGAGCGTGCCCGACTGCTCAGGGCTTCGCATCAGCGGAGGTTGGTACCTGATGGGATCAGACAGGGAAAGGGAACAGCACGGGGACGAGCCAGGGACGTGCAGTGCTCACACGAAGGGTCTGGCCCCCCTCCAGTCCCAGCCGGCGGGCAGGGAGGGACAGGGCCGCTGGGATGCAGGTGTTTACATCAGGAGGCAAAATGTAATCCCTAAATGTTCCCGACATCCAACTGGCTTCTCCCAGGMGCTTGCTGCCACGGTGCTTTCCCCTGGCAGGGCGTGAGGCTCCTTGGAGAGCAGCCCCCAYCCACGGGCACCCCTGGCCAGGCTCTGCCAGGCTCTGCCAAAAGCTGGACACAGCGATGTGGCACATGGAGACCTGCAGTGGGACATCAGCTCCAGGGAGCTGGGTCACGCCTGGAGCACCCCACCGCGCAAACTGGCCCGGTTCCACGCAGCTGGATGCCTCTGGAACCTTCCCACGGGGCCCATCAGCGTGGGAGACACATCTGCGGGCCAGGAGGGCTCAGAGGTGACGCGGGGCTGTGGCAGCGTCCCCAGCCCAGCCGGGAGCGCGTCCGCAGCCCCGGGGCTCCGAGCACCGCAGCCCGTGAGTCACCAGCCAGGGCTATTTTTACCCCCCGGGGCAGCCTGGCTGGGTCATTCCCGGTTCCTAATTGCTGCGATCAGACCTTCATAAATCTCGCCCGAAAGAGGAAGTCTGGGAAATCGAAATGTGCTGCTGCRAGCGGGGCGGGCCGGGCCGGGCTGGGCTGCGTCGGGCACCCGCGGCACCGCGCAGGGGTGGCCGCGGCCGGAGGAGGGTGAGGACGGAAAGCCCCGAGCTGTGACCTGCCGCCCTTCACACCTTGCACTGCAGAGCTGCCCGCAGGGATGTTCTGGCTGACATTTAACTAAGGCCACCACCGGAACAGACTTCTTCCACCTCCTCCTCTGTTCCCAGCCTCTGCCTGCTTCCCTTAGCGCTCCCAAACTCCTGGAGCTGCCAAGCSGAGCTGAGCCAAGCCAAGCCGAGCCAGTGCAGGGGAGCAGGAAAAAGCCAACCCCTGATCTCTTGCCCAAAAGTCACACCACACCCAAGCGTCTGAAAAAGCTTCATCGAACAGCTTGTTRGCTATTTTTGTCGGTGCCTCTGCCCTTCCTGGCCAGGGCTGAGACCAGAAACTGCAACACCACAACGGAGAGGATGASATGACCACGTCCTGGGCATGGACAGAGGAGAAAGGCCGGGAGATCCTGCCAGCAGGGTGCTGGAGGTGTTTGGGTGTGTTTGCATCATTGAGCCTTGCTGCTCTGGATTTTCTGGGTTGGGTGATGGTTGGACCCCACAGGGGGGGTCCTGCTGGTACTGCCGGGGTTTGGTGGTGGGCTGTGGGCTGAAAAGGAGCCACCAGCAGAGCCACGCAGAGCACAGAAACATTGCCATCTGCTGACACCTCGGGGCACGCTCRCCGGCCCCGGCCTTGCCGCTGGTGACCATTTGCAGAGGCAGCAGGGGTTTGCAGGATGCCGGCCGTGTCCTCGCTGGGAGGATGTCCCCATCTGGCAGCAGGGCAGGAGCACGGCAGGATGGCCGCGGGAGGCACAGCTGTGGCAGGACCRGGTGCTTGGCTCCGACGTGCAGCACATCAGCTCGTGCCCGTGGCGGTGGAGGCCGACCCCGAGCTCGGTGCTGGAGCTGCTCTCCCTGCTCACCCTCCAGGAGGTGATGGAGGTTTCCCTGCTCATCCCCAAGGAGTTGATGAACCTTCACCCTGCTGTGAAGAGCGACTTCAAAGTGTGGGGCAGCATCCAGCACGGCAGCCTCGTGCAGACAGAAGGGGCAGGTCCAGGTAATTACAGCCTCTGATGCAAGCGCTGCAAAGGATTTGGGAAAAYGCGCACTTGGCCGCGAAAAAGAGTTTTGATTCCCCTTGTCTTGTTCCCCCCTTGAGCTCCCCTCCAGCTACAGAGCTTCCAGGTGCGTGTCTTGGACTGGATTTGCTTTGTTTCAAGTTCCCTGGGAATCTGGCACTGGTGTTTCCCAGAGGAAGGGTGCTTCCAGCTCCCCAAGCACCGGGGCTTTGCCACGGTGGGCAGAGAGCTGGGAACTCCCCTGTGCTCTGGCCTGGGTCTGCAAACACCATCCCCAAGAGCTGAGATGCAAACCCACAGCCCCACTGGGGACCAGCCATCAGCCCTGCACCCCCAGACAGCCAATTTAGCCTTGCATGGCTCTGGCACCTCCATGCACAGCACTGGCAGGCGCGAGGGCAGCCGGTGGCCAGCGGGATGCGCTTTCCCCATCCCCAGGGATGCAAACACCCAGCCTGGTGGGTGATGGGGAAGCTGGTGCAGCTCCCATTTCTTGCAGGAGACACAGACACAGGCAGAAGTGCAGGGACATGTCTGGCCAGCCCGTGGCCTCCCACCAGCACCTGTCCCACAGCTGGACTCAGCCTTGGTGTGGGGACGGTGTCAGATGAGCCCCCGGTGGCTCGTCCCCCCCGTGCCCTGCCCAAGGGCCAAGAGATGAGTTCTGGGACAGCGGGGCCGGAGCAGCTGCTCGGAGCTCGGAGCAGCCTTGGTCGGGTGGAGCATCCCAGGGCCATGTCCTGGACTGTCCTCTGGCAAAGCCCATTTCCCTTTCTCAGCCTGGCTGGTGACCTGGCAGCACAGGCAGTGTTTCACTCTTGTGTCAACATTTGGAAGAAAAGGGGGGAAAATAGTCATTTCTGTCAAACCCTGGGAATGTGGATGCCCCGAAAACAAACAGAAGCTCTGTTTCTTCAGTGAAAGGCCGTTGTAAATCTGGTTGGCTGCCAAAAAGTGATAAAAATGATTGCTGTTCCGGCACTAGAGAAGAGTTTTGTTGGAAATGTCACCCCCCACGCACCCTCCCCCCAAATCTCAGTTTTATGAAAACACCATTTTTTATCAGTAGCCTGGCAGGCAGATGTTTGGCCCCAGCCCCCATCAGAGGCCAGATGCACCCAAATTGCCATGCCCAGCCCCCTTTGTGTCATTTGTTGATTGACAGCTGTCAGTCACCACTCATAGAGGTTAAGCATGCGCTGGAGAGCAGATTTCCTCCTGCCCTGAGCTTCCTTGGTGGCGTTAGTTCAGGCGTTCCTCAGGGAAGGGTCATCCCACACCATTCCCAGCTRCCACTCCCCACCTCGCAGTGCCCGGCATGGGGGATGTGGGATGGGCAAAGGAGCAGTGCCAAGGGAATGGGCCAGGAGTATTGTGGCTTTGCCAGGATGAGCCACGGCCAGTCACTGGGAAAAAGCCACTGTCCCTGGCCAGAGCAGCAGCTGCCTGCCTGGCACCATCCCTGCTCTGGGGAGTGCAGGAGGGAGGATGCTCTCTGTCCACACTCCTGCTTTTTAAAGGGCACCAGGAAGAACATTCGTGTCATCGGAGCTGTGAGCTGGACTTGTCAGGGCTTGTCCCTTATTTATTTAGGAACGGGGGCAGGTTTCCAGTGAGTTGTTTTCCTGGTGTAATGTTAAACTCCCARCCTTTTGTTCCAAGGCATTGGAAACTCACCCCAGCCCCATTTCCTCTGGGGCAGCATCGAGCCCTCTTCAGGGAGCAGAGCAGGGGCAATACCTGAGGGCAGCTCTCAGTGTCCCCTCTGCTCATCCTGGCACAGCTGGCTGGGACTTTCCAGGTGTGCCCATGTCGGGTGCTGCCTGATGGGTGCCCTCACCGTGGGCCAGCACAGCGGTGGCAGGGACAGGGGGGACTTTCCAAGCCCTCCAGCCCCGGGGCTGGGTGCTGCCAGCATCACTGACTCGCAGGGCTGCGGACAGGCCGCTGCACTCACGGACCTGTGGGTCAGTTCTCTGAAAATCTCTGCTTTAAAGGTCAGGTAGAAACACTTCCTCTGCTCCAGCCCCGCTGCAGGTCTTTGCAGGATCATAATCCTCACGGAAACCTTTTGGGCCTGCAAGGAAACAGCCCAAGGGCTGGAGAGGGGCCAGAGCAGGGTTAAAGATGTTTGAGGGCGGTGTAAGGCACTGGCTGGCCTGGGCTCTGAACCCACCAATTCGGGCTCCTCTCCACCACCCGCACCCACGAGCCCCCATTCCTTTACGGTCCTCTTGAGGAGGAGAAGGGGAACGGAGTGAGCTGGGATGAGCGGCTGGGGTGAGCTCATGGCCACGGAGGAGCACATCCCAGCGCCTGCGGGAGCCCAGCTCTGCCTGCTGCGGGGACGTGCCCGGGCACAGCCGCTTCCCGGCCGCTGCTCCGGAGGGTGAGGATCCCACGGTGCGGAGCCTCCTCCTCCGCGGGGAGGGGAGCCGGCAGGTGGAGCGCCCGCGGCCACAATTCCGGATCAAAAAACCGCACGCGTCCCGGGCTCCGATAAGGAGGCGAGAGCGAAGCCCCGGGACCCGTCGGAAGCGCGGCGCTCACCGGGAGCGCCCCGGGCGAAAAGCCCGTGCCCGGCTTCCAGGCTGCGTGGTGGTTGTTTTTGCACACTCAGACATAAATAATGATGGAAACCACGTGCAGGCTCCGAATTAATTGATAGAACACCCAGTTACCCAGGCAGATCTGCCTCCCCCTTTTCTGCAGCATCCACAGGTGGCGTGGAAGGATCGCCGGCGGCACTGCTGCGTGAGGAGTGCTTTTCCAAAGGCTCTCCTTGCCCGGAGCGGCTGCTCTGGACATTAATTTTGAGGCACACTGTGTCTTTTTAGCTCAATTCTGTGGCTAACCCTCATCTTTATTCAGGAAAAGCTCCCTTTTTGCAACTGAAGCCTCATTTAGGGAAGCACRTAGGTCTGGGAAGGAGCAGACCCTCTCCAGTTGGCTTCAACTGCTCCTGCCCCAAATCCAGTGGAAGCACTGGCAAGATGCTCCAGGAGAATCAAAGCTGCATCCTTCCAAAGCACATGCCTTTTAACATCTCCCCCTTCCTGAATTTCATGTGCTAATGATCAGGTAACAGAGAGCAGGAGTTTGGCTGATTTTGGAGGGCCTGGGAGCTGATAAAATAGRAATTGCTGGAAGCGTGGCCCTTCTCCTGCTATCTCACACCAGCCCTGCCTGCCCCACAGCAAGCTCCTGCACAAAGCAGGACTCCCAGCTGCATCCCAGAGCAGGTCYCTAAGCCGGATCCGTGGTGGGAACCTGAGAGCAGGGAGCCAGGGAGAGCTGGGCTCCTTTGGCCTTTATTCTCATGATAATCAGGCCGAATTCCTCTGCGCGACCCCAAGGGGTGCAGCACCGAATGGCAGGCAGGGAGCTTTCCCAGGGAGCTGAGCTTGCTTGCTGTGGCTTCCCCTCTCCAGTGGGATCCAGATGGGCACAGGGCCCTGCTGGGGGCCTGTCCTGGAGCTCCTGCCCACGTCAGATCCCTGCAGGGAGGCAGCATCCCCGGAGCACGCGGTGGCTCGGTGTCTGCAGCGGGAGGCGGTTTATGTCCGGACATGTCCCACAACCTGCTAGGGAAGAGCCGCGTTCCCTGCGCTGGTTTCGTTCTTCCCGGTGGTACGAAGGGAGCACCGGTGGAAGGACTGGGATGCCACGTCCTAGAAAATCTCGGGAAGAGTCTGGTCGTTCCCATCCGTCCGGGAGAATCCGTCCCGCGGTCGCTCTCTCAATCGGTGCCGGAGCTGCTGTAAATTCAGACAGGCAAAACAAATGGGGGGAGTGGGGCCACGCAGGGATCCTCTGATCCCCACGGCATCTTCACCCAGAGCTGAGTGGGGAGGTGGTTTCGCTGCCTGTTGGAGAAGCAGCAAGTTCCCTCTGCTGCTTCTTTAACCAGAGCCCTCTCCCACGGATGGTCCCTGGAGATGGCTGCACCATGGGCAGGGAGGTGGCAGCTCCTAGGCCTTGCAGACACCCTTCCTGGGAATCCCTGTCCGTGGAGACGGATAGACACCCGTGACAGACACCCAGGGGATCCCTGGCCGTGGGGATGGACGGATGGGCACTCACTGGGGACTTTTGTCCCTTTGCTTGATTTCCTTYCAAACCCACTGGTTTTGAGGGTCCRTCCCAACCAGCCTGGGGGCTCAGCCAGGTGCACTGGTGCGGAACGGGGACAGGGACACTGCTGTGGAGTGGGGACAGGGACAGGGCTGTGTGGAGCTGTGCAGGGCCTCAGCGGGCGCCTGCACCCAGCTGTGGGTGCCTGGGTGAGGAGCCGGGGTGCAGCCCAGCCCTCGGCGTGTCCCGGAGCGCCCGTGGGCAGCACAGYGCCCAACACGTGCGTGCAAGCCCGAGCCCAGGAACCTGCCACGTGGAGGGACGGAGGAGCCCAAAAATCCCAACTTCACCATAAAAATATCAATCATCTCCAAACATCCGTGCGATGCCGATCCTTCCCTCCCTGCCTGGTATTTTCTCACGCTCCGAGGCTGGCAGCAGACACTGGGAAGCAGTGTTGGAACTTGTCCTGCCGTCCCATCAAGGCCGTTTATCTCCAGCATCGAGCCCTAGAGCTGGAAGAGCTGCAAGCAGGGGCAAGGCACGCTCCTGCTTGCTGCTTTCCRTTGCGTCACTTGGACACGGGCTGAGCGAGCGCCCCGGGGCCAGATCCCACACACGCCACCCTGCCTGCTCCTGCGCAGCACAGCGGCGTCCTGCCGGACCGACGGGAGCCAGGGACCCTGGTGACAWCCCAGAGCATCACCGGGATCCCCGCCCTGCCCTCCCAGCAGCCCGCAAGGAACCGGCRTGTGACCCCTCTCCCAGAAGTCATGGTGTCGAGGGCTGCACGCTCAGGGTGACCCCAGATGTGACCCTGGATGTCTGGCAGGGATGGGGACGCTGGCTGGGAGCAGAGCGTGGCCCAGGCCTGGGTGGATGGTCCCGCTGGGATRGTGGGGACAGGAGGGGACGGTGACACCGCTGCCGGGCAGGGGATGGTGAGGCACCTGCCTGGGCCATGGCAGCATGCTCGGTGTGGGATCCTGCTCGGAGCCAGCCGGGGTAATTAACGCAATTACAGTTACGAGGCAGGCTGCTCCTTGCCCCTCCCTCACCGACTTCTCCGTGAACCAATGGATTTGAAAATCCAGCCACCCTGCTCCACACCCGCCAGGCCCCAGTGCTCCCGGCTCCAGCTGCCCATGGCTTCAAACACAAACTCCTGAAATTCCTCCTTCAAGCGCCCCCCCCMAAAAAARGGGGAAAAAGAGCTCAGCAAAGCTTTACGTGACACTGCAGCGATTCCTGACGGAGCTGCAGAGCCATGGGCACCACGGTGGGATGGCAGAGCCATGGGCACCACGCGGGATTGCGGTGCCACCCTGCACAGCGGTTGGCATGGCTGGAGCCGGGGCTCGGCAGGGGCTCAGGGCACGAGGCAGTGCTGGGAGCCACCAGCCAGGGCAGGAAACCCGCCTGGTTTCCTCCTCACTCGGCACTCGCACGGTTTCTCGTGTGTGGGTGCTCTGATGTGTAATCAGAGCTCCCCACGCAGTCTCTCTGAGGTGACACCAGCAGTGACACCAAGAGTGCCTCTCTGACCTCTTATTCCACCGCCTGCATGCACGCAACCGGCGGCAAACGGCTCTGGGATTGGCACTGCCGGGTCAGAGGAGGTTGGATTTGGCCCCTCGTTCCCCTGCATGGACAGAGCTGTGCTGGGCACAGGGTGGGGGGGGTTTGAGGGCTGCTGGTGAGGCCAAGGCTGCCCTGAGGGCAGGAGGAAGCTCCTCTGGTGCAGAACCCACACGGCCAGAGGAAGCTTCTCTTCACAAACTCAAACATTAAAAGGTGTTATTTTTCTAATCAAAAAACCCATTCAGGGAGTGTTGCAAGACGAGAAGCTGCTGTAAAATGAGAAGCCCCAGCTGGCTGGCACTGAAAGCGTTAAAAGCAAACACTCAGAATATTTGTCTTTGGCCAGCCTAGTACTTGTTTTTCTGACAGAAAAAAATAGTTTTATTTCAAAATTACCAGAACCCTCTTGCTCYCCCCGGGCTTGGCTATCCCAGCGGGTTCGGTCTGGGGCAGGTTTTCCCACCCTTGGAAAAAACGGAGCCTTTTAAAAACAAAACCCTCTGAGCAGTAAAAACACAGGCAGAGCTGCAAATGCTTGTTGATTGCATTAATCTCCCAGTTTGGTCATTTCCCGGCTCTCCCTGGTGGAAGTCTGTGTGAGCGGGATCCCATCCGTGCAGGGCAGAGCTGGCTCGGGGCTGCCCCATCCCAACATCCTCACGCCGCGTCGGCCACCTCAGCCTTGGATACGGGGAGCTGGGATTTGATGGGCAGGAAGAAGGAAAAAAAAAACCAAACCACCAACCCAAACCGGGCTGTTTTGATGGCAAGAACCCAAATGTCCCTCTGCACCCTGACCTTCATTGTGTGGGGAAGGAGGGAGCGACTGGGAAAACGTGATAAGGATTGCCAGAGYGCCCCGGGGGTGACGGCGACGCTGGGTTTGAGCCACACTTGCCAGCACATGCAGTGAGTCTGTCCCTGCTCAGCAGCAGGGGAATGTGGAGTTCCGGAGGTTTGGGATGGCAGCGGGGGCTGGAGGAGAGGGGCTCCCCACTGGCCAGGACCCAGAAGGAATCGTGGTACTCAAAGAAAACAGACTGGAGAACTGAGGGGGAAGATGCTGCTCTGGGGAGCTGCTCCAGGGGAAGTGCAGCGCCTCTTCCCTGTCCCCAAACTGGGGGTGCCAGGGTGGGAAATCACTCCCTGGAGGCTTCTCTCGCCTCGGACTCTGCCCCACCCCTCATCCACAGGGTGCAGGGCTGCTTTGGGGGGCAGGGAGCAGGGGACGGGAGTGCTTGTGCCCCCAGGGCTGGGGGATGATGTGCTGTGTCACCTCCTGCTCCAGCAGCAATCAGGGCCGAGGTTTAACCGAGATTGGGCTGAAGAAACTGTTTACATTCACCTTCCCCTGTGTTTGGTTTGCGATAGGAGCAGAACAGAAGGCGATGCCGTGGGTGTCCTGGTCTCAGGGTTTAGGGGGATTTCCTATGAGAAAAGCCCTGATAGAGCCCTGGCAGGCAGCTCCTTTCCCTGATTTTTTAAAATTTACGTTTAGCCTGTACCTCGTCTCAAATAAAAAGAGTGATTTAAAACTCTTTGCAATAAAACAACTCAAACAGAAGCTGATGTGCAGCGCTGTCTGATGGGGGAGAACGTTCGTGTTATTTGCTTAATTACAGGTTTTGTTTGTCGAGTACTTGTGGGTGAATTGTTTGCAAATAACAGGTGAGTTTATTCATGCTCAGAGTCCTGAGCCCTGAGATTAGAGCTGGGCTGGGAGACAGGAGGCTGGAGGGTGCTCAGGGTTGTGGATGACCTCTGGAAAGTCCCAGTTCTCCGGTCCTGGAGGGCTCGAGGGACCTGGGAGCGTGTGCTGGTTCCTCGGGGGAGCTGCAGGGCTGTGGTGCTGTTCTGCTGGAGCCGGGTGCCTTACACAATATGGTCTTAATCATGTGCAGTTTATCCTTTTATAAATTGCAGATAAGGATTAACTGCTTTATGGAGCACTGTAAAGTGCAGCCCAATAATGGGAGCGAGCGGAGGTTGCCTTGGCTTTGGAATGCTGGACTCAGCCTGTCAGTCCAGGCCACCGACTCCCAGGTGTTTCCTGACCTCCTGCGTGTCTGCAGGAGATAACACCTCTCCTTAGGACTCCTTCCCCACTTTATGATGCAGATAAGGGAATTTTGGGGTGTTGGAGGAAGTGGCTGCCAGGTGCTCTGCTGATGCCACGCTGAGAGTGGGTGGATTCAAGCTTAGAGGTGCCAGATGCTCAGAGTTGGGATGGACACGGGATCCGTGTGGGCACAGCTGGTCTCAGATGTTTTTGGCCATCCTGCTGCTATGATGTCCCAGCACTGGAGCTTGGGGATCTCCTGAGAGCGTCCAGACCGATGGAAATGGCAGCTGCCCTGAGTACATGGAACAGGGAAGTGACACCGGGCAGGGGGATGTGGCCCCAGCCAGGAAAAACAAAGTGCGGGAGGCAAACATGTCCCTGCACCCACCCACCTGCCTCTCCAAGGGCTGCAGAGAGCAAAGTCCAGACGGGAAAGTGCTCCCAAAGCGAAGAAATCCCAATGTTTGCAGCCGCCATCACAGGGAAGAAGCACAGCTAAAATTGCCACCGTGCCGTGCCAGGGCTCCGAAACGGAGACAGAGGCTGAAGGAATCATTCCATCGGGAATACCTGAAAGGGCAGCACCCACATCTCTCTACCTCCCAGCCTGCTGACCCCTCACCCGCCCAGACCCTGCTGGCTCGAGCCCGGCTGAGCCGCCCTGGGGCGGGGGGGCGGGAGGCGCTGCTCGGCGACCTCGTGCCGGTCGCAGGCGTCGAGCAGGGATCAGAGGGGCCGAGGTGACTCAGGCGTGACTCAGGGCAGAGCCACGCAGCGCCCACTGCAGCCGCGGGCTGCCGGAGCTGCGCCTCGCCCCGGCCTGCGCTCGCTCCCGGCGCTGGGGGGGATGCGGAGCCGGCACGGAGCCACGGCGATCCCGAGCCACGATCCGGAGTGTGGGAAAAGCGCAATCGCTGCAAACAATCAGAGGCGAAGCCGGCAGCAGCACGCAGCGAGCCAGCGAGGAATTTGGAGACGCATTCCAGCGGGGATGACAGAGGAGGGGCTGGGAGCCGGGCCGGGAGTGCGAAAAAAAACATGCTGCGATTTGTTTTGGTTTTCCTCCCTCTCTGCAGAGCTGTCCCGCCCCGCTTGGCTTTCGAGTAAAGCCCGGGGTGCTGCAGGCGGGTGGCACGGCCGGGGCCGGGACACGGCCAGCCGGGGATGGGCAGCGCTGCCCTGCCGGCACCGGGGCCACGGACAGCTCTGCCGTCCCCTCACACCTCAGCCACGCTCCCTGCCACCGGGATCGGGGACACGGGGACACGGCTCCACCGGGAGAGCCGCTCGGGTGGCACCAAGGGCCACGGCCAACAAGTAGCCCCTGTGCCAGGAGCCACCCTCGTGGCTCAGCACCCACCCGCGGGCAGGCACTGCCAAGGCCGCCGACTCTGGGCAAGCTGCTGCCCATCCCGTGACTCAGTTTCCCCTTCGGTGCAAAGAGAAAACATCCCCGCACCTTGGAGACAGGCAAGGCTTTTCCTTGGAAGGGACCAGCTTTGGGCGCAGGGACACGTCCGAGTGTGCCTCGCACCCCGCGCAGGAGTGGTGGCACTCGGGAGCCGTGGTGGCCACCAGACTGGTGTCACCGCTGGCCAGCGGAGCGCGTCCCCGAGGGGCTGCAGCACAGCCCGTGACCCTGCAGCTCCGTCCTTCCCTCCCCTCCCAGCGGCTCCACCCGGCTCTTCCTGACCCACTTTCTATCTTTGCGTCGCACAATAAAGCAAAAGCAGAACGGAGCAGGGTGGGTGGATGCTGGCAAGGCCACCGGCACACGGTGACAGGCAGCACAGCCCTCTGGCCCCGCTGTGTGGCACAGGGCATGGGGCTGGACACGGAGCAGGAGGTTCTGGAAGCTGCTCAGGCTCTGAGAGAGGACCTGGGCTCGCCAGGATGGTTTTCTCTGGCCCTCTGCCCTGCAGGGACACGGTCAAGGCTGTGGCTGTCCCCGCACGCTGGCGGCCACCACCAGCCCCCCACCCCGTGCCGCCGGTGTCCCCTCACCCTGCCGGGAAGGGAAGGCGTGGGGCAGAACCAGGCGGCTGAGAGGGGGCAGGAATTTGGATTTCAACAGATTCACAGCCGCCTCCGCATCCTCGGCGCCCACCTTCATCCCCCTCCAGCGGCATCCTCCTCCCTCGACGGGCAGCCGGCGGGCAGAGGCTCCTCCCGAGGCACAAGGAGGGATGATTGGCAGAGCGTGCGGGTGCCCGGTGCCGTGTTTCGCTCCTTGCTCCAGGCAGAGCAGCCATCCGGGAGCTAAAAGCATTCAATTGTTCACTGATGCTTTTCTTTGAAGCCCTCATTCATCCTCCAAGGTCTGTATTGATTGGGGACTCCAGGAAAGCATCTGCCCTTCTCTGCCTTCATCAATGACTTTCCCACATTAATCCACCTCTTCCCTTGATAACCACACTAATTACTCTCAGCGAAGTTGACTCTGGCAGGTCACTGGAGGCTGGGAAGAGGAACCTGCTCCAGCCTGGCTGTGCCTTAAAGCTGCAGGCCTGGCCAGTGACGGGGCCCAGCGCTGGAGGGAACTGGTCACACCGGGAACACGGGCACCGCGGCGTGGCCCTGACCGAGGGGCAGCACAGAAATTTCACGGGGGATGTGAGCTGCCGGGAGAGGTGTTTGCTTCCCATTTTTGAGGCTTTTGTACCTCCCRGGGAACCGCTGGGGATTTTGCACGGATGGGGATCCCGGACTGTGCTCCAGTGGGATGCACGTCCACCCTCCCCACCTGCATCTGCCCGGGCCTGGGGGCTCAGGGGCTCTCTCTGTTGTGCTGCAGGGTGTTTCAGACCACCATGGGAGGTTCACACCCTTCAGCCCAGGGTGGTCTAGGCACGAGATGAGATCTTTCCCATCTCTCCATCTGGGTGTCCTTGAGGGGGAACGAGAGGGACGCAGTTCTCTGACCCCAGCCATGGTCAGGCTGAGCCGTGGCTCAGGAGCAGCCCCGTGGGAAGGAGCTGGGCAGAGGGAATCCCACGTCCAGTGAAGAAATTTTTCCTAATATCCAACCTAAACCTCCCCTGGTGCAACGTGAGGTCCTGACCAGCAGGAATGGTCCCATAAGGTGAGGCTGCAGTGAGCAGAGAAAGAAAACCCTCCTGTAGGGCCATGGGGGCTTCCACTGGTGTCTGTGGGGACACGGGTGGCAGGGGGACATGGGGGGCTGTGCTGAGCCCCCATGGGGGGACAGGGCACCCCAGGCTGGCCCCCACCAGGCCCCCATGGCCATTCTGAGGTGGAGCTGCCATCTAGTGACACACAGACAGGTCCCCAGGGCAGTGGTGGCCCTGTCCCTGTCCTTGTCCTTGTCCCCACCATCCCCAGCTCCTCAGGGTTGGAGAGGGCAAAGCCAGAGCCAGGTGTGGGAGCAGGATTGGGGTCCCTTCCCTTCACTCTTTTGGAGTGAGGCAGTGCATAAGGCCCTAAGTGCAAAACAGTGTTAGGTTATTTATTAATTTAATAATGGAATTGTTAAGGTTGGAAAGGCCCTTGAGGATCATCATTACCCCAGCACCACCCTGTTCACCACCAAACCATGTCCCAACATCCACACACCTCTTGGACACTTCCAGGGATGGTGATTCCACGACTACCCTGGGGTAGAGGAAGATCCCAACCCTATGGATGCCCAGCATGAGGGGCTCGGCCCTGTCCCGTGAGCCACTGGCAGCGACAACCAAACCTCCCCGTCCCCTGCCACGGCAGCCCGAAGCCTCCCCACCTCAAACTGCTCCTTCAGCACATTCAGGCCCATCATTGTATCTCTAAACCCCCCATAACGTCCTCTTTCTGCCTCAAAAACCGAACAAAGGCACTGGCCGTCCCGTCTCTTGTCCCCCTTCCATTTTCCTCCCGCTGGCTGCCGAGAAAAGGGATTCAGCCGTGCCCACTGCATGTGAAAAGCTCCCGCCTGCCTTGTGTTTTATGAAGGAAAATCTCCTTGGGAGAGCAGCCAAACGTTCCCAGCCTCCTGCTGGGAGTTTCAGACGGGAGTGCTGCAGGATGCGAGGGCACGGCGGCCCCGCGGGCCGGGGGGAGCGTGGGGGACAGGGATGGGCTCTGCGAAACCACCACCGGACTGCAGAGGGAGGCCAGACCGGGAGGGCGCTGCCGGCCTTGGGTGGCCAGAGACGGGCCCGTCTCCGCCGCCTCGAGGGAGGGAGTTGTGCCGTAGGGCTGGGGACGCCGAGCTCCCCRCGCATCCCTTGGGAAGGGATGTGGGAAGATGGGGCTCTGTGTGTGTGTGCTGTGACCTGGGCGCTGGCTGGGTGCTGGGTGCCATCTCTCTCCTCTCTGGAATTCCTCCATTATCCCCATCCTTTTCATCTCCTTCTCCTTTCTCTTTCCTCCTGCTCTTCTTCCCACACTCCCCCTCTCAGCTCCTCTCCCGGACCACACATCCCCACGCTTTGGAGACCTTTCAGACCCAGCAACTGTTTCAAAGGCATCCGAGAGGCCCCCGGGGCTCCAGCCCACCAAATCAAACTCCAATTTGCAGCTTATATGCAAACATGATGTGTGTGGACGCCGAGGCTCTGCTGGCACACACAGCAAGTAAACAGAAACACATGGCTGAGCCTGGAAGAGCAACAACCTCAGCCGAGAGCTGGGCTTGGGGAGGGGATTTTATCCAGCAGCACCCGAAGGGGGTGAGTCAGGGCCCGCTGCRGCTCCATGGGCACTGCCAGGCTCAGCTCCCACGCCCGTGGCCRTGGCAAGGCTGGTCTTGAGGGCTCAGAGAGAAGCGAGGGGGGAAACAGAGGTGTCTGCTCTGTAGCTGAACCGAAAACCACAAGGACAAAGTCAGGCAGGCTCAGACCCAAAGGGAGCATCTCTGCCGCGTTTCCTTTTCTGGTTCATTGTGCAAATGCCRTGTTCCACACGAAATTAAAACCTTCCTTTCTTTCTTGGGGGCCATTCCATATCCTTTAAAGGCTTTTTCTCTTTCTTTTGAGGCTGGGACCAATTTCTCAGAGAAAATGTTGCTCACCAAAAGCACGTTTCATATCTCACAACGACGAAACAAAGCATTTAGCAGCTCCAGAATTAAAACTTGTTATTGGCAAGCCTTGGTGCAAAGTATTTCAGTGTTTTTATTGCATCCATCCTTCCTCCTCTTTCCCTGTGAAGCTGCTGCCTCGGTGTGACCCACGCCAGCAGACAGCTTCACACATTTCCCGACTTTGAACCTCTTATTTGTCAAACCAGAGAAACCTCTGCTCTCAAACCKCTCAGCTCCCGCCAGCGTGGCTCTCCCACTCCACCTTCCTGTCGCCTGGAGATGCTGCTGCTCCTTGCTTTACACATTTTCTCATCTAAAGCTTCCTGAAATGTGTGTAAAAACATGTTAAAAAATGTCAACCTCCAGCCCCCCCAGCACTGTCCCTGCTGCACCGCAGATGTGGTGGTGTGGAGCCCCGAGGGGGGGACCCAGCAGGACATTCCCTGGAGAACTGTCTCTGCCTGCACCGTCCAGCAATGGGATACATGGATTTTTTTGCACAAGAGCACTCCCCCTTTCCAGAATCCTCACCTCTCTGAAGTGGAGCAGGGTGAAGGAGGGAAAATCTCCCACCAGCAGTTCTGCCTTTCCTCCTGCTGCCTCTCCCCTCGGAGAGCGGTGCCACACGAGGCGCAGCTCCCAGCCCCAACATTCCCTCTCCTTGGGGTTTCCCAGCTGGGAAATCCTGGTGACACCCTGGGGGAAGGCATCGGGAGCTCAGATGGGAGACCTCCATGAGGGAAATCTTGCATGCCAACCTCCCTTCCAAGCGCAGGAGCAGCCACAGTGGGGTGTGCTTCCCCTTTCTAAGCTGGGAACAAGGACAGGCAGCTCCCGCTCCTCCCAAGGAACCACACGAGTGTCGCTCCCCTTCCCAGCTCTTGGCCGTGCTTCCTCCTCCTCCTCCTCCTCTTATGGTCTATATTTAGTCCCAGACCCTGCCAACCCTTTTGCATGACTCCCAAGGGGTCCTGGCAGTCCCAGTCCTGGCAGGATCAGGGCTGGGATCTCTTCGGGGCAGGGAATGCTGCGTCCAGTATTAATAACAAATAATGAGGGCACTTCCTGGAGCACAAGATGATTATCCCTGCCACGCTGGGGGCTTCGTTCAAGCTCTGCCTCCACACGAACACACAGGCTGCAGCCGGAGCAGCCCAGGAGAATGATCCAAGGAAAACCTCCCACGGGCGCCAGAGGAGGGCAGAAGGAGGCAGCGGGATCGGGGCCCCGCAGAGCCGCTTGGAGCCTCCTCTGATCAGCCTGTGTGTCCCAGCTTTGTGCCTGAGCTCCTGCGTGGCCCCGGGCCGTGCCTGGCCGGGTGTGACGAGCGGGTGGCTCTCGGCCGTCCTGTCGTGCCTTGGCTGCAGCCACAGCCCCCTCGGCCCGGGGTCTTGGGGTACCCAGGCTCTGCCCAGCCCCTCCTGCCCGGGGATTCCTCTGGGAAAGTGTTTTCCCACACCGCTCCTTCACAGCAGGGGCAGAAGAAAAGGGAGATAAGGGGTTGCATGGGACGTCTCCCTTTCCCCTCCACATCAAAGCCCAGGGTTTATCGCCAGCTCCTGGCTGGGTGGGGGGCTCCTCACAGGCTGTGAGGGGAAGGGGTCGGGGGCTGTCTCACTCGGGGACTTGGCCAAGGGCTGTGGTTTAACCTCTGAGCAGCCCTGTCAGAACTGCTCTGCCCCCCAGGTCCCCCTGAGCGACCGAGCCTGGCCCAGGAGCTGCTGCTGGGGTCCCGCTGCCCTGAGGTGATGGCTGAAGGGAGAGGAGGGAACTGTGGGTGCAGGTGAGGTTGTGGCTGTAAGTGAGGCTTTCTCCTTCCTGTTTTAAGATGGGGTCGTGGGAAGACCTGGAGGGCTCCAGCTCCAGCGGCCCCTCCGGCAGCCGGGAGATGGATGGGTTCGGGGTGGAGAGGAGGCAGCAGGGGGGAGCTCAGCCCGTTTAGGAGGAGGATGAAGCACAGCAGGAGGTTAAAAGTCAACATCTTTCCCTTTCCCAGCTCCTCCAGGTCAGAGGGAGCTTCCCAAGGTTATCAGCTGGGGTCAGCCCTGGGAGGAAGGCAGTGAGAGTCTGGGGGCTGGGGTGCCAGGGCAGGGGGGCTCAGCCCCGCTTGGGGACAGCCACCCCTCTGACCTGTGGGACCACGGGGCAGTTACCGTGACAGGCATCCTCACGCCGCTCCCTGACCTGGGAAAGGGCACACACAGATTCATGGATACAGAAACACCGAGGGGGAACCAAACCTCCCAGCTGGAGGACACAGGACAGCAGAGAACACTCTGGGGTCTCTGTTCGGTCTGTTGCGAGTGTGCTCTGAGCACGGTCGGTGGGGCCCTGCTCCCGCTGTCCCCAAAGCTGCACCAATGCCATGGAGGCACAACTTGTGCCTTGAGTCCTTTGCGTCCTGCCCGAGCTCTGGGGAAGCTCAGCAGAGCCCTCTCGGCTCTGTGGGTGTGAGATGAGGCCCAGGCTCTGCTGCAGTTGCYCTGTTTTGATGTTGTTAATGTGACAAGTTGGATTAATTAAGTGCGTTTGGAGAAGGCTCTGGCGCTCCTTCCTTTCCAAGGGCTTTTACTTCAAAGGGAGGCACCAGTGAGAGCATCTCCCTCCCTGAAATGCCTCTGCTGAGCCCAGGCCAGGGACGCATCCCACCTTCCCACGGCCAGGGGTGAGCAGCCACAGTGGAGCCACGAGCTCTCTCCTGGGCCCCACACCTCACAGCCCAGGGAAKATGCTCCAGGATTTTTGGGAGCATCAAAAACTCTTCTTCTGACATGAACGGCTGCTAAATCTGAGGTCTAGCCCACAACAGCCATGGGAACAGGACTGGAGCTCGCCTGTTTCCCATGTGGGAGCTCCCCATTGCCCACTGGATGTGCCGTGCCCCCAGCTCTGCCCCAACACCCCAGTGAGCAGCTTCTGTCTGGCACTTTCTCCCCTGGCCGTGACCTGTGAGTCTGGAAACTTCAGGAGAACRAACTGGCTTTTTTTAAAGTCCCCAAGAGGTGGAGAAGAAGTTTCACACTCCTGCTGGGTTTGTCCTCACAGCGTTTCGGAGTGTTTGGTAGCAAAGCGAGGCTGTTCCAGAGCTCCCCGTGCATCTGTTTCCTTTGCCTGTGTGTCTGGCAGAGCCTTCTGCCCCAGTTTGCTGATTTTGTGACCGCGGCCTTCAGACCCCCTCCGGAGAGGACAGCAGCTGGGAGAGGAGAGCTCACCTGCCGCGGCAAAGAGCAAAAGGGCTTTAAAGCTGGGGGAAGCGCTACTTTTTATATCAAAATAGCACCTGGGAGCACTGCCCCATGGCCACGGAGACAGCCCTGCCCCATGGCCACGGAGACAGCCCTGCCCCAAGGAGCGAGAGCAGAGACAGGTGACAGCAGGGACAAGTGCCCTTGCTGCCCCTCACGCACCTCTGGCACATCGGGGCTGATGTATTCCCAGCTTGCTGTTCTCCTGAATTCCCCAGGATGGACAAGGAGTGGGGACAGGCAACAGCAGCCGGCTGATCCATGCTGGCAGGGCACTCCTGCCTGCACCAAGGCAGAGCTGGGTGGCACTGGAGGCTCCTGGGCTGCGATGCCACAACCCTTCACCCGGCCCTGCCCGCTGGCAGCACCACGGGGCAGGTTTGATATTAAAGGTGCAGCAAAGCAAAGAGCAAATGCTGGAACGGGGAGTGCACAGCTCTCCCCTCCCTTCCCCAGGGAGTTCACTCCTTATCTAGCCCCACTCCCGTTTCCTTCTGGGATAAACCAGGAACGGGTGGATTTGGTTTCCTTCGCTTTGCAGTTGATGTGGCCAACCCAGACCACCCCACAGACGGGGAAGAACTTCCCAGTGTGTCCGTGCTGGATCGATCCGCACTCTGGGGCCGCAGCTGCCATGCCGGGAACGCTCTGGAAAATTCACTTACCGGGGCCTCTTCATCGGCAGGAAAGTGGAGGCGCCGGGGGTCCAATTACAATGTATTTAACATTTCTGAGCTCGGCGGGGCCTCGCTGCCTCCCAACTGGGTCACGCAAGCAGCCCCGAGCTGCAGTGTCAAAGCGGCTCCAGGATTAAGTGTGGTGTAACTGGAGCCCCGAGCCCGGCGCTGGGAGGGGGAGACTTCTTCTGGCTGTGATTGCACAGTGGGAGCAGGGCTGGGACGAGCTCCCTGAGCTGTGCAGAGGGCTCGGCCATGTGTGGTCGGAGGACGGCTCAGAGGGCTGACGGAGCAGTGGTGTGGCACCGCGTCCTCACGCCTGCTTTGTGGGAGCTGAGCCCTTTTGCRGAGCTTTTGATGATGGCCCTGAGGGACAGCCTGCTGCTGCTGGGTGGTCTGGCCAAGCACTGTTGGATGAAAAGGTCTGCACTTGCAAAACTTCCCTTCAGCCCCGAAATAAATGGTTATTGCAGCCCCTCTCTGCAAGAAAGGTCACAAATGTTGGGTCTGCCCAATACTGGCTGAAGTGGCACCCACTGCCCTTGTATTTCTCCCCTCCCCAAAGCCCTGCTCATGTTTCTTGTCCTCTTTGCAATAATTGCGTGTGGAGTTTCCTGTGGTGAAGCTGCTGGGGGAAACCTGGGTTTGAATTGTCTGTTCGGGGATTTCTGACTCTTAACACTCCCATAAGAGATGGAAACATGAAACAACACAGGAGCTGAAGTGTCATGTCCCCCCAAGAAAAGGAGAGTGAAACACCCACCATTCTGGGWTGATCAACATCTACTTTACACTTTGAAATCTTGAAAAGCTGGAACAGCATCATTTCCTACAGGGATGAGAGGTGGTGCCACTCTGAGGGGGTAAAAGGCAACAACCTGCCCTGGCTGGGCCATTTCCTTGAACGTGTGTGTCCATGAAGTCTGGGGCAGCCTGGGGCAGCTCTCACAGAAATCCCACCTTCCTCTGCTTGACACTTTGGGAAGCCAAGCCTGTGCCAGGGGGGAATATGTGCCAGGAAGGGATTTTGAGGCAGCACTGGAGAATGTCTTTCCGGGTGTGCAGGGAAAGCAAAACCCCTGAGCTTTGGTCARCCTGGCTCCGTCTGCGAGACATCAACCTGCAGTTGTGGGGAAGTACAAGTGAGAAAACAACTCTGTTTTCTTGCCCAGAGAGAGAAAAAAGGTTTGGAATCAAAGACTGGGCTTCGCTTTCCCGTGCTGCTGTTGCTTTGTTGTGTGGCTCTGCTTTCCCCGCAGGCTATCAGATCCTGTCCCCCGGGGCCGCTGGCAGCTGGAGGCACCGTGTGACCATTGTGTGTGCCCAGATGGACACACGGACAGACAGACAGGCCRGCCGCGGGCTCTCCGGGCAGCCCCAAGCCCAGCCCCGGGCTGCGGGCGAGCGTTGTCGCATCCTTCCTAGCACAGCCCCAGGGGTCAAGGACTGCGGGGAAGCGTGAGCCGTTGGAGTAGGAAAACAGGAAGCGCTGGTGGCAGGAATTGGTGTCATTCAGCATTTCTCGTCCCGGGGAGGTGTGGGGCCGGGGCTGGTTGCATCACCTTGCTGGAGGCTCGGGCAGCCACACGCGGGGTGTCCCTGCCCCTCCTGCTTTAGCCAAGGTGTCTGTGCAGGGACTGGGGGACACGGGGAGCGCCACCCCCCTGATGTGCCTGCATCCAGCTCCACGGGGGTCAGGACACTGTGGGTGCCACCGGGAATGGGTTAGGGTGTACCCCAGCACACAGCAATGCCTGTTGTGTGTGTTGYTCTGGAAATGTGTCCTTGCTGTTCCCCCCATCTGTGTCCCAGAACATCCCAGGGATGAGGGGCTGATCCGCACAGAGCAGAGTGACTCCCTGCAGTGCCTGCTAAATGAGAAGGGCCAGGATCAGGATCTTTCATCAGGGCCGTGACGGGGAGCAGCTCGTGGCTGGAGCCAGAGGGACAGCCCGTGGTACCTGTCCTCAAACATCTCCAAAAATCTACTCAAAATCATCTGCCAAAATGCCAGGTGGCCGTTGGATAAACCGCGCTTTTGTTCCCAGGGAAACAATGCTGCTTGCGTAGTTTGGGGCTGAAACGGTGCCCTGGAGAGCCTGGGAGCCCTCGGAAAGCTCTGGCTTTCTATAAATACAGGGAGGCAGCCGGGAAGGGGGAATGGGCAGTCGGGAGAAGGAAGGTTTCTGTCCGTCTCCAGGTTGTGTGCTTGAGGTCCTGGGTCATGAGGGCTGCGGGGAGCCACGGCCACGGCGCAGCTTCCTTTGCACCAGACCCAGGTGAGCTGGAGAGGGCCGTGCCAGCCCGGCAGGACCTCTGTGGGCTCCTGGCTGTGACCTGCGCCCTCCCGGTGTGCACACAGGGGCACACGCACCCCGCTCCCGGCCCCGCTCGCCCCGCTCCCGTTTCCTCCCCGGGGCGGCCGCAGCGGGCGGGATCGGTGATTTATTAATGAAGCGGAGGGACTGTGCCGCTGGGGCGTGCCAGGCGGAAATGTCTGCTCCGAGAGATTGGATAACCCTCTGGCCTGCTTCCCTTCGCAGCCTTCAAACGGCCGCGGCTCCCAGAAGCACCATATCCTTTTCCTCCCCCTGCCAGCTCCCTCCCTCCCTCCCTCCCTCCCTGGGACAGCCTGGCTGCCACCGAGGGCAGAGCGGGGCTGCAGTTCGGTGTCTGGGCAGTGGCACCAGTTACAGGATCGTTTTGTGTTGTTGGGTGGCTACAAGATCCATAATTGGTTTGTTACAAGCGGTGGAGATAACAGATAGTGCATTCCAGTTGTTCTAGAATAAAGCTGTGTTTAACTCTGGGAACTCCGAAAGTAAACAGCCGGGGAAGAACTGGCTCAGGGAGCAATCGCTCGTGGGCTGAAGCCTTTCCTGGGAAAACTGCAGCCAGGAGCAAATATTTATGGCTGACCTGTAAACAYCCGTGACGGAGACTTTATAGCGGGAGCCAGGGGCCATCCGTGCCCTGCTGACACCAGGAGCTGTCTGCAAGGTGCTTACAATCATAGAATCATGGAGTGGTTTGGGCTTAAAATTCATCCAGTGCCATCCCCTGCCATGGGCAGGGACACCTTCCACTATCCCAGGTTGCTCCAAGCCCCATCCAACSTGGCCTTGGACACTTCCAGGGATGGGGCAGCCACAGCTTCTCTGGGCAACCTGTGCCAGGGCCTCCCCACCCTCACAGGGAAGAATTTCTTTCTAATATTTAATCTAAATCTCTCCTCTTTTAGTTTAACACCATTCCCCCTTGTCCTATCACTGCCTGCCCGTGATTCCAGGCATGCAGAGCCRGTGTCCAGCAGCGCTGCAGCGTGTCCAGGTGTAACCCCGGGCCTTGGAGCGTGGCAGGAATGTGTGCGCTCCTGCACGCACTCGTGCAGCCCCTGCATCCCGTGGCTGCTCCCGCCCACCCCCGTCAGCACAAACTGCTTCCAGGAAACGAGCTGGGAGAGGAAACAAGCACTAATGAAGAATCCCTTGGTGAAAAATGTGTTTCTACAACCGTTAGATTATTGTGTCCTTGAGAGGCGGGGGAGGACATAATGAAGCAGCCTCGCTGCATTCCAGCCTTGGCTGTGGGGACGCTGATGCTGTGCTGTCCGAGGGTCCTCTCTGGGGGTGCCCCATCACCCCCTTGTTCCTGACAAGCCCCCCTTGCCCCACACTGCTGTTGTGTGCATTGAGCAGGTCTGTGCCGAGCAGAATCGGAGGTGCTGYGGGGTGACAGCATCCAAAGAGCCAAACCCAGAGCCCTCTTTTGGGAAGAGACCTCGGGAAAAAACAGCCTGATTTAARGGGTGGAAGTGCTCCCTCCTTTCAGATCAGAAAGGTTCCTGTGGGGTTTGTGCCAGGGACAGCAGTGCCTGGGGGTTACCCCAGGCTGGGTCAGTGGGCACCAGGACAAGGAARGGCAAGGAGCAGGGACTGTCACAGCCAGGAAACATCCTGTGAGCACCCTCCAGGCATGGGCTGGAGCATCTAGTGAGGCTGCAAGGGAACTGTGCTGTCCCGGGAGCCCAAGGAATGTGTAGGACACTGGGTCTGCTGGCTCTGGTGCTGCCCTGAGTTCCTGAGTGGTTTGCTTTCCGTGAGCTCCCGGCGGCCTCTCATCCTCTGCTCTCGGGAGTGACTCAGGCCAGGAAGCTGGGGGATGTGGCCGTTCCATTCCACCACGTCGGGATGCCTCGTCCTCCGCGGGCTCCCGTGGCAGCTCCCACCCCGGGGCTGCCGCCTGCTCCCCACCCCGGAGTGCCGGAGCATCCCCATCCCCGCGGATCCCGGCGGATCCCGCGGGCAGCGCGGCCGCTCGGCACCTCGTGGGCGGCCAGCGGCGGTGACATTCCTTTGGAGATGGGACGTTTGTGCTCAGGAAGGCCTGAAAAAAGCCCGGGACAAAGGGGGGAAGTGCTGGTGGCTGTGTCTGGAGTTATCTCGCCGCTGCACTTGCGGGGCCGCTGAGTGACAGCGCTGTTCTGGTTCGCTCGGAGCCGCAGGAAACGCTCCTCTCCTCATCTCCCTTCCTGCCCCGCCTCTCCCCGCCGCAGGCCCGGGGAGCGGGACAGAGCCTAGAGCCCTTCCCAGGGCTGCCCAGCGTCGCTGGACACTGCTGAGGAAGCCCAGTGCCAGCACATCCCAAAGATCCTCAGCCGAAGCCCAGAAGCCACGTGGGATTCTCCCATGCGGTGGCAATGGAGCATCGGCCCCCGTTACCCAAACTGACTTGCTCCAGAGCGTGGAAAAGTGGGCAAACAGACGGCTTGGAGAGCCCCAAACCGGCTGCTTGCTACTGTTTCCACACTCTGTCAGTCCCTTTAAATCAGATCATTTTGCTGCCTTGGCTCCTCAGCGAGCAAGGAAAGCTGCGGGGCGGTGGCACGGGTGGGAAAGGGCAGGGAATTGCACAGGGAATTGCCCAGGTCCCCTGGCTGGTGGCCTTGGGAGCCTGGGACAGAGGACACACCAGCCTGGCCACACAGGAAGCCAGGAGAAAATGCAGCCCCACTCCTGCAGCCCARCCGGCCCGGGGAGGGGATCCCCCAGCACAGCCCCAGCACGGGCTGCAGGGCCATTGTGTCCTCTCCCCTCGAATGGGAAGTGAAAGAGTAACAGTAAAAGGATGTTTGGCTTAACCCTGTCTGCTTCGGAGTATCCTGTGATGAAATGTTGCTTTACGGCTTCTTCCAGAGCCTGCTCCGCTCTGGATGCCAGCAATGCACCTGGGACTGCCCCAGGAACAAAGGAATCTGTTTGCTCTTCCTTCAGGACTGGAAGAATCCCACTCATATTTTCAGTTGGAAGGACTAGTTTTTCCACCGTGGAAAACAACAAAAAAAAGGTGTTTTCTTTTTGCTAATAGTATTTAGCACTYCTCGAGCCAAAACCAGCCCCAGAGGCTGAGTTCTGGCTTGTCCTGCTCAGGGATGCACAATCGGGTGTCACGGAGCCCTCGGTGGGATGGGAATGAGGATTTCTCCCWCCCGTGTGCTCAGAGCTGTGCACAAACCCCGGGTCCTGCTGTGGAGACCCCAGGGAAGGAGTTTATGGAGCACAACAAGCACGACAGGAATCTGGTTTATCAGCAGAGCTGAGTGAACTCTSCCGGGCTGTCCTGGGGTTTAAGGTGCATTTCAGCTCCTTTCAAACACGGGTGTTTTAGAGCTCACTTGTCAGCCAGGTTTGTGTTGCCCGGTGAGGTTTCAGCCCCTCTGACAGGGATTTCAGGGGTCTCTGTTTTGGGGGGCTGTAGCCAGGCCCTGCTCTCAGGTAGTGGAAACAGGAGAATCTGCTTTCCTTTTCACATTTTTTTGAAATTATTTGCAGCCACAGAGGTTTCCACAGTGACTCACAGGCTCGAAAATGTGTGGGTTGTGTTTTCAGTGACATTATGGGTGTCACGGAGCTGCCACAGCTCAGCCCTGAAATGGAGATGTTTCCTGGGGCACRAGCAGCCCTCATCCCGCTGCATCCGGAGATGGGGCTTGGTCTCCTCCACTGTTCCCACATCCTGGCTGGAACCACCTCGCTCTGAGCTGCTGTCAGCTCCCTGTGATGGAAATGTCACAGCAACGAGCTGCAAACCTGCCCCAGTCTCTGCGCTGAGCAGTTCCACACCAATAACAGATTTTTCTAAGGGCCAAGTTCCTAAAGCCCAGCAAAAACAGGGCTTTGCCATGGAAATGCTGAGATGACATTAATGGCAGTGTCCTGAACGCAACTCTAATTAAAGAGAGGAAGGAGAACTGAAGCAGGATGTCCTGTTTGGCTGCCCAGGATGGAAAGCTTGTCACAAATAAAGTGCATTCTCGTACTTTGTCTCCGTCCCTCCGCACGAGGCTTTCCCAGATTCTGCAAGCGCTCGTTTTCTTATCTCTCCTGGATTCTTGTTTCTTTTCTTTTGAAACAGCTCCTCACAAGAATGTTTTTTTTTTTCTCTCTGCTGTATTCCCCACCGAGCTCTCAAACTCACCCAGCAAATAAATGTCATCTCAAACACAAAGTGAATGTGCTTTTCGTCCCTTGAACAAAATCGCTTGGGCACAATTGGCTCTGTGCGGGGAAACTTTCCTATTAACGCTGCAGAACAAGCTCTGGCAAGTGAGCAGGGACAGGCAAATCAAAGCTGGGAGTAAGATGGCAAATGTTTCCTTTGGAAAACAGGCTTTGCACGGAATTAGCCCGGGGTATGTCACAACCAATCTCTGAGCTGCTTCCTACGATAGAAAAATAAATAAAAATCAAAACAGAGGGGAAAAAAAAAGAAAAGGAATTCAGAAGTAACAAACCAGCAATTTCGCTCACTGTGTGCCACGGGAATCCTGATCCAACCAATTTTTGTGCTCACACAGAACCTGCTGGGTGCTGGTGGCTTTGTATGTGGGACTAATCCCAGCAAAGCTCAGCTTTGGGGCTGACACTTGAGCTCCGAGCTCCGTCCCAGCAGCGCTGTCCTGCAAATCCAGGATTACAAACCTGGTGTGTTTACGGAAAATGAGACGATCCAGCCCGAGCCGTTCGCTTGTGCAGCAGGAGGAACTGGGCACGTGATGGTGTCCTGCTCCAATGGCTCCATTTCCCCGCTGCCAAGGGCTGATCCCGATGTTATCGCTCCTGCTGCGACGTTGGCCGTGGTGCCTGTGCTGCCCTGCCCGTCTGCTCGGAGCACAGACCCTCTCTGGGCCGGAGCCAGGGAAGCAGCAGCTCCAGGACTGGTGTGCAGGATGGATTTCCATGAATAAAACAGCTGAAGGCTCCCCGCTGGGCTGGCACAGCCTCCAGCAGCATCCCTGAGCCTCGGAGCCTCCAGGAGCAGAGGAAATCGATCTTTTGGTGTAAATTAAAGTTGTGCCATTCCCAGTGTTTCTTCTAGACAAGTTTATCCTCTTTGTTGGGGCTCTTGGGTAACATTTGGGCACCTGGATTTAGGCAGAAATCCCCATGTCCGCTCAGCCCTGGTTGGGACTGACTCTGCTGCTTCTGGTGGGCAAATCAAGGGCTGGGGAGGGAATGAGCTTGTTCCAGCCCCTCGGGGGACTTGGCAGCCCTGCAGGTGATATGGGGCTCGGGGTTCCTCTCACTGTCCCCCCAGCTCTGCCACCATCCTTGGCCTTGCACAAGCACTTGGAATCCTGTCACAATCTGCCCTGCCTCGGTATTCCCACAGGGAACAGCCTCCACTGCAGTGCTTGTCCCCCCTGTCTGGCCTGGAATCCCAAACCCATGACCCTGCTAAACCTGTCCTTCCCATGCGGGGAACAAAACAGCCCCTGGTACCCAGCCCCACACATCCAGCTGGGCTCTCCTGGACTTTGTGCCTTTCCATTGTTCCCCCGCAGCTCCCGCTGGGAGGGTGCATTCCTGAGGAGCTGTGTACACATGTCCTGCCCGGCTGGCACGGCCGGGAGCCTGTCCCCACCCCGGCATCACCGCGGGGAGCTGCTGCTGACACGGGCACTGGGGGAAAGTTTAGGCTCCTCGTTCCTGCAGGTTAATGAATTACCTTTATGCACCAAGGTGGAGGTGCACTCCATGCACGCTCCATGCTGGGAGTTCGAGAGGAACAGGGATAAGAATAGCAAACCTTGGGGCTGTCAGATTCCCGGGTGTGTGGTGCACTGTAATTCCACCTTCTCCATACACCTCTCACTGCTCACATCCCATGGCCTGAAACCTCACTCAAGCTTCAGCTCGGGGAGTTTGCTCAGGAAGTTTTGGTAGTAAAGGGTAAAACCATGCGTGGAGCTGGAAACAGAGAGAGGGAGCAGAGCTGCTGCATGGGGCTGGAGGTGACAGCATTTCCTCGTGCACTGAGTCATCCCAGCGTGTCCAGATGCACCTTTGCCTGGTGCCAGGCTCTGCAGACGTCTGACCTTAGCAGAGGTGATGCCTGACCCGCTCAGGACCGCCTGTGTTTGTCCCTCTGGGTCTCTGTCTGCTCCGGTTTGGTCCCTGCGAGTGCTGGCGGGGGCATCCCTCCAGCTGCACTCACTGAGGACGGACAACTTCGGAGAAGAAAAGTGGAAACCTGCCAAAATGTATTCGGAGAACCACAGCTTTAGCACTGAGAGGTGATTTCATCCCAGCTCAGCCAGGAGGTGTCCATGATGTGCTGTCAGGAGGGTCACCAGCTCCGCTGAGCCCCCGGGCAGGCAGCGAGGCTGCCGAGATAAAACCTGGAGAGAGGCAAAAAGAGAGCACAGAATGATCAATTTAACCACTAGGCCACATTCATCCTTCCTGCAGCCATCAGAGAGCGGCTCCTCCCGGGAGGAGTTTGGCCCATTTTGTGTAATTCATTTGCTGCTGACACTCGCTGACGTTCGCTGCTGACATTGCCCAGCCGCGGCTCCACGCTCCCAGCAAATGTTTTCCTTGGATGGGAGAAAAACTGCTCCGAGGAGCTGGTGTGAGTTTGTGGGAACCCACGCTGGAGCTGGATCCCCTGTGCTCCCCCGGGCCCCTGTTTATTACCTGCAGGCCTGGAGGGAAGCAGGCCTGGGAAAGCCGCGGGATGCAGGATGTGAGCTGTCAGCCCGGGCTGTGGTTTGGGGGCAGAAACCCCTCAGGCAGGTTTGTGCTGGGGTTTGGCACAGGTCTGGCTGAGGTGTGAAAGGGAGGGAAGGGTGATGAGTCCCTCTTTTCCCAGGATTGCTCTGGCAAGAGCTGGGTGCCATGGGGAGGTCCCAGCCCGTGGCACTCACCTTCGTCCCAAAGTGCTTAATGCCCCTGGAGATAGGATGCTTTAGCATCCTAGCAAGGTTCAACCTTCAGCTTCCTTGGAAGCTTATCTTGGAAATCTGGCTTGCATGGAGGGAGAAAGAAATACACAGACAAATACTCTGTGGATATTTAAAGCCCACTAAAATGGAGAGGAGTACTGAGGACTAAAATGGTTTGGGTGAGACCACATGGACGGGAGCACACAGATAATGTTTTGACACTTAGTCAAGCCCCTGAGACCTCAGTTCATGTCCTCTTCCCAGAGAATCTGGGAGAGGGTTTATGGTTTACTGTAAAGGGACCCAAATGGGGCCAGTGTGAGGTGTTGGCCGCGTAACAGGCCGAGTTGATGCCCTGCCTGCTTGCACAGACAGCTATAAATGAGATTTTGGGGGAGCAAGGCAAGGGGATCCTCTAAATCTCATCCATCAAATCTCGTCCGCCCCACCAGCCTGGGGAGGGACGAAGAGAAAAATGGTAAATATTTTCCAGAAACACCCAGGGCCTGTCCCTCATAGGCAGGAACTGCTGACAGGTTCGGGTGCCGCCCTTCACCTGGGATAAGTAAGAGGGGAGCACCCTGAGCCGTGTCTGCAGTGGCTGGAGGAGCGGCCCCGGGAGCCCTTTGTCAGGAAAAAGCCTTGATGACTATATTTGTGCAGGCAGCTCTGAAGGCTCAGACCTTTATTCTTTCAGGCTTTTAAACTAAAGGTCATTTTCTCTTCCCTTCCAGAGGGGGAAAAAAAAAAAAAAAAAAGAAGAGAGAGAAAAAAAAGTGAATTCCTCTTGACGCAGATCCCCTTCCCCTCTGGATGGGAGTTCAATTGTTCTTGCAAGCAAACTCCAAATCTGCCCCTCGCATTCACTTCCTTTTTCCTGCCCCAAAGGAAACAGAGATTTCTGACTGTGTGAACTGGTCCTTTATTTAAGGATACAAGAAAATAGCTAAATGCTAATTCAGTGTGGATCTATGCACTTTAGCATGCGGCCCGGCAGAACAAAAGAAAGAGAAACGTGTCCCCGCCCTTCCCAGCTGAATTGTAAACTGCCCACTGGTTCGAGTATAATGGGTATTTATGAAAGTTATCCTAAAACATTTACTGAAGTCCAACGCAAACCCAAAGCCCTCAGCCAGGAAGTTTTTAGCTACCAAAAATAATCACCAGGCCCTGGCTAATATTTTTAACGATCATGCGTTCTTGGGAATTTCCTCTTCCCTCCATGGAGATAAGTGATTAAACAAAATAAAGGCAGTGGCCATTTTGATGGACTGCGACGTGTCAGAGAGGAGAAATATCAACAACAGTTCCTTTTTTGTATCTTTTTCCTAAGTCCTGACTTCTGCATTCACTGTCTGGCTTTCAGGCTGAATTCCACTTCTCTATTATGTTGCTGAAATCCAGTGAAGTCAGCAGAAAAGCCGTGAAAGTTTCCTGGGTAGGACTTTTAAGCCAAGGTATTAAATCCACGAATGGGGAGACACTTATCTCTTGCACGCCTTATTAATTTCATAAGAGGGACATTGAGCTCTATTCATCTGGGTGTTATTTGGCTTAATCATTCCTGTGGAACACCATCAGTGCAATGTCCTGTCCATTCCCCAGGTCTTCTCCATGGAGACCTCCCCCGGACTTTGTCCCACACGACGGGATCGGAACCAGCCCTCGGAGCGCATTTTCCCGTGCACCGAGTATTTCCGAGGTGGAAAACTTTTCATCGGTTGCAGGCATTTTGTTCTGCCACTGGGCAGGTTTAAAATGCCAGTTGTTGTTGTCTACAGTGACCAGTCAGAGCTGCTGGGAAAGAGATTGTGGGAAGAGGAGGAGGAGGGCTCAGCCTTCAGGACTCTCTTGGAGGGTGGAACAGTCCAGGAGTCACCTTTACAAGGACAGGGAGTTATAGGACAAGGGGGAATAGCTTTAAAGTGAAAGATGGGAGATTTCGATTAGATATTAGGGAGGAATTCTTCCCTGTGAGGGTGGTGAGGCCCTGGCACAGGGTGCCCAGAAAAGCTGTGGCTGCCCCATCCCTGGAAGTGTCCAAGGCTGGATTGGACAGGGTTTGGAGCAGCCTGGGATAGTGGAAGGTGTTGGAAACTGGATGAGCTTTAAGGTCCTTTCAACCCAAACCATTCCATGTTTCCATGAAATAAATGGCAGGTCTGTGGGGATCTTTACTTGGTTGATCATTTGGTGTCCCTTTTGGCAGAGAATTCAAAATGCACATTTTGGATCTCTGCTGAGAGCAAAGTTCTGCATTTAGGATTTGACCTCTGTTGTCAAAGAATAGTAAAAATAAAAGAATCATTGTAAATGCTTCCATCTGCAGAGATGTTCCTGGTGCAAGAAAGGGGCAGCTGGATTAACTGAGTGAAAGTTTTGCAGTGGAAAATGTTTTCCTGTCTTTCTGTGGTGATGTGGGCTGGCTCCAAGGCAGACACCAGGGATGTGCAGGGACCACATCTCCTCGTTCCTCAGGGAATTTGRGGGGGAATGGGCAGGTTTCCCAGCTCAGCAATAAACCCAGGTCCCTGTTTAGTCTGTGATAGTTTTYCTCCACAGGGATTGGCAGCAGGAGAGGCCCTGCAGTGCTACCAGCTGAGGAAACGTGCTCTGTCCCTGCCTGGACAGCAGACACTGAACCCCTGCAGAGCAGAGCCGATCCATCCTGTGTGTCTTTCCATTGCACACGGATTCCTCAACCATAGGGCCTTGCTCAAACATTTCCTGAGTGCCTGATACCTCCCTGCAGCCAGGGGAGGATCTGTGATACGAGCTGCTCCCCCAGGACAGCTCTGAACCCTTATCTCCCACCACAGGGCAGATAAAGGAGCCCTAWACTGTGCTGCCTTAGCCAAAGGGAGGCTCTGGGCTTTTTCCCACCTCTGTCCTCCAAGCAATCACAGCAGCAGCAGCCAGGCAYGGCCATGGCCCCCACCTTGGGTACCCCGGGGTCCCAGTGGTACCCCAGACCCCTCTGCTGCAGAACAAACAGGGAGTTTGTGCCCCAACCCAGCCTTTGCTGCCCCTGTGCAAGACAACAATGTGCACAATGTTTGGTCTCTGCTCCCTGTCTCCCTCACTTTCTCCCCTTATCAGGCTTTCCTTGCACTCTTTGTCAGGAGGGAGAGGGGAGGCTGAGCCCTCGGGGTGGCTCAGGTGARGCACACCAAGGGCTGTGTTGCTCTGCCTGCCTGCACAGGAGCTGCTCACCTTGGTCTTACAGGAACTGCTCACCTCAGCTCTTCCCAGAGCTGCCCACCATGGCCATAATCCCATTTTCCAGCTGGGGGTACAGCTGGGGGTGCTTCAGCACTGTCTTGGAATGGCTCCGGCTCAGGAAAGCCCAGATGTACGAGGTCCTTCATGGTAAGGTCTGGCTGATTTTTTCATGCCAGTCCTAATTTTGCTGGAGTGGATTTGTGGTCCTGGCCAGGCTTGATGACACCAGGTCCCCCTCACCTCTGACACCACACAGGAGCACGTGCAGGTGCTCAGGCACTGCCTGCAATAGGAACAYCTCCCTGGCTGGGGGCTGTCCCCCACATGGAGCCTTTGCTTTGGCTGATCTCCGTGCTGGAGAGGTCCTGGAAGAACCTGCCAATCTTCTGTAAGAAGCTCTACCTAAAGTCAGCATCACAGAAGCCAACCYGCAGCTTTCTGCCATCACAAGCCAGCTCCTTGTGCAGCATGATGTCAAATATCTAATTAACAGTTTGGTAGCAATTAGCTTTTGGTGTTAACGAGCAGCTACTCGTACCAATGGGAGGGAGAGGAGGCCTTAGGGATGTCAGGAGACTTTGGAAAACGTCTTTATTGCAGAAGTGGGGACTTGCATGGGGAATGGGAGACCTGCACAACGAGAGTGGCTGCTCTGCTCTGCTGGGCCCCGCTGCCCACGGCCACCGTGGGCTGCACAAAAGGTCACCTTGGGGTGGGCTGGGGAGTGCCAGGGAGCTGGAGCCTCGGTGGAGGTGCCAGCAGGAGGCTTTGGGGACAATGGGAGGTGGAGGCAGAGGGTGGGCACGGCCAGCATGGCCGGGTGTGTGGCACCAACACCCTCTGCCTCCCTCCTGTCACACACCATAACTGAGCCTCCCAGGCTTTCCCCYGACTCAGATTTCCCTGGAAGGACAGTGGAGGCTCTGCAAGATGAAGCGTCACGATTTCAAACTTAAAACCACCCATTCCTATGGCCCCTGCTGACCACTTCCCGCTCCAGCAGCCACTGCTACGGACTCCAGAGACTGGGTAAACAGGAARCATTTCCCACACATCCCGCTTCGCTCCTGCAGCTCTCCTGCAGCCCCGCTCCGTGCCTGGCTCTGTGTGTGCACAGAGGTGTGGGTGGAGGATGTGCCTGCTGTGCCCTGTGACCTGCATCCATCCCGGGGCAGGGGACATGGGAGAGAGGGAACGGGGCCAGGCAAGGGCTGTTGGAGGTGATAGAATTTGGGTGTAGAGTTTTGGGGAGGGATCTGGAGCTGTGATGAAGGCTCTGTGCCTTGCAGGGTTGAGCCTGTGTGTGCTGCTGGTGGGGAAAGCTCTCAGCTTTGGCCCTGAGCTCCCAGGGTCCATCATCTCTAATGTGAATGGCTCATCCAGTGTCATGCCATCCATGTGACCCCTGTACCTTCCCATAGGGAGCTGCTACTTAAAACCCTCACCGAGAGGGAAACCAGGGGGAGATTGACCCTCCCTGTGGGTTACTGTGAGCACACAGCCACAACTGAGCACACACACACCCTATTGCACAAAGGAGATYCCCCTGGGCAGCTGTGCTCCCGCGGAATCCACCTAGGATGGATGCTCCACACGGTGTAGGCAGTCACCTGTAGCAGAAAGCAGCCTCCGAAACCCCGTGTGCCAAGGAAAACAAGAGGGGGCTTTCTGCAGCCATGCATTTGTATAAACAAACACAGGAATATTTTGCAGCTCCCGGGGGATTTGCCCAGAGCAGTGTTTTGCTGAAGCAGGGTGGGAGTAATTCCGCGCTCGCCGGGAGCCTGCACGGGAGCTGCCGGCTCCGGGGGGACCCCGCGCGTGCGGCACGAGCCGGGGACACGGCTCTGCTCCGGGGGAGCCCCGGGCGCCACGTGGCCCTAAACCCACGCCAGGCACTCTGCTGGGACGGCAGCAGAACCCACAGGCTGCCGTGGGGGTCTSTGGAGAGTCGAGGAATTATTGTCACCGCCACAGCCCTCATGCTCCAAAGCGCCTCGTTTCTTAGTCTGGATCAAAGTTCCAAAATCCCATTAAAAACTATATTGTTCCTCGTCTGGTTGCCCAGAACCAAGGGCACACATCCACGTTATTAAATTTGAAATCACAGTCRGTTTTGCAGCAGAATGGGCTTGGAAATTGGGGCATCAGGGGAATTGTTTCCACGCTTCTCTGCTGCCTGGCCCTGAGGAGACCATCTCTGCTGGGTGATGTCCTGCAGGCTGGGTGGCCCAAGCCATGCACCTCGCTCATTCCCAGCACAGGCACAGTGTGACAGGGGTGACAAGCCAGCCAACAAACTGACTGGCCACAGTGTTATAACCCAAATTTCAGGGGGTGGCAAATATTCCAGAAGGTGCTCCACTGGCACCCAACATCAACACGGCCCCTCTAGAGGAGGTGGCCTCCAGCCCAGCCACTCCTGGCCCGGGTCCCTGGTGCTGCAGGGGTCCCCCCTGTCCCCCTCTGAGGGGCAACGAGAGGTGGCCGCGGTGGGAGCTGCTGAAATGTGCCCCCGGCGAGGCGGGCGGGCGGCGGCTCCCACCCATCCCAGGCCCGGCGTGAGGCGCAGGAGGGAGCCCGGGCGAGCCGCCCCGTCCCTCCCCGTGTCCCCAGGGACTCGTGGCTGCCTCCTCTCCGTGTCGGCCCCCCGTGTCCGTCCCCGGTGGGCTCGGCGTGGGGGTCCCGCCCCGTTCCCCTCTCCCCCTCGGGGCGGCCGTGTTTGTTCTCCTCGCGGCGCCCGTTATCAGCTCGCAACACACACAGGAAGTCCTGTCTGGGATTGTCCATCCCAGGCCTGATTTATACAGGAAGAAAAGCATAAAAAGCCGCCCTTCCACCTCGGCAGCCACCTCCTGCCTGTGCGCGGCCGGCGGCCGGCCATGCCGGGGACACCGCCGGGGCGCCCGGGGCCGCCGGACACCGGCTGGCCGGGCAGGGATGGCCACTGGGAGCCATGGGGGAGCACGGCGGAGCTGCTCCCGGCACGGCGGGGGACGCCCGGGCACCCGAGGTACCACAGAGCCACGGTGGGGACGGATGGGACGGGATGGGATGGGATGGGATGGGATGGGATGAGATGGGATGGGATGGGATGGGATGGGATGGGGAGCTGGCACTGGGGGCAGTGGGAGCGTGTCCTTGCCATGTCAGACCCTGCGAGCTCTGAGTGGGTTTTGCCCCTGCTCGTGATGGTGGGAGCCTTGGGGGTGGTTGAACACACAGCACGGAGTGAGCAGGGGTGTGAAGCATCCCCTGGAGCACACGGGGGTGTGAAGCATCCCCTGGAGCACACGGGGGTGTGAAGCATCCTCCATCTGCTCCCAGCGAGGCTGGATCGCTGTCAGCCACGTGCTGAGGAGCGTCTCCAGCACGGCTTTGCTCCGAGCGCAGCCCAGCCTCCAGCACTGTTATTTTTAAGTCACCCCCCTGGCACTCAGGCTGTTTTCRCGGGGCGGAGAACTCAGCGGGTAAATTTTACCTCCTGTGCGTGTAGAGGCTGCGAACACTTGCACAAATTCCTGTGAGATAGCAGGACATTCCTAGCTAATCTCTTTTCTCTCCCTAACTCCCTCCCTTTTCCCTCTGCCTGCTCTCTGGACACCTTTGATACATCACCGTGCTGTCCATCCTTCCCGCCGTGCTCCCTGCCCTCTGCTCTCCTCCCTGCGCTGCCAAACTCAGCCCCAGACCCGGGGGGAATGTGGGGCAGGACAGGGACGTGGGCAGGGACTGTCCTGGCTCTCCCACCGAGGCTTGTCCTCACTAACAGCCGAGCCTGGAGCTTTGCACGCCAGGAGCTCAGCAAAGCCTCCCAGATTTATAACCGTGGAGCYGGGTGATTTTCACGCTGTTTCCAGCTACCTGTGGGTCCTGCTGTCCTAATCTGTGGCGTTACACAGTGCAGGCAGGAGGCTCTCAGGGAGGCACCCCGGGGTATTTTGGGATAAAGGAATATCTGGGATACCCAGGCGCTGTCTGGCTGTGTTGGAATGTGGAGCAGAACCACACCAGTAGATGACTTTCAGTAGGATACTTTTTCCCGGGGTCTAACATTYGTGGAATCAACTCACTGAGCAGAGAATCAAACACAGAAAGAAACAACAAGGCTTTGTCAGTGATTAAATTAATTTCTAAGTGGATTGGGAAGGTCTGGCAGTGCTTGGGAAGCTGCACAAGGCTGAAGCCCAGATGTGGTGGCTGGAACTGGAGCATCCTCAAAATCCCTAACCTCTGGGCAGCAGTGGAAAACACGGAGCCTGCCCCGGCAGATTCTCATTGTTCTTCCCTGTGATCTGCCGATGGAGTTAACTCCCCCCTCTCTGCTGTTTCTCCACCAGCTCTCCCGAGTTTCCCTGGAGGTGAGGGGGAGAAATTGAATCTGGTCTGGAGGCTCATTCGAGCCGTTTCCCAGGCTCGGCTGCTGCAGATGGGGCTGGCTCGGGGGAGGCAGATTTACAAACTGCAACAAATTGGGGTAAACGACCCTGCCCCGCAGTCCCAGCAGCAGCAGGAGGGCTGGGAGAAACACCAGGGGAGAGGGCTCRGACCAGACAGGGAAAGAAAAGTGTCTCTGCAAAGAAAAGGGATCAGAAATGTTCTTTCCTCTCTCCCAAAGTGAGCGCCTGGATCCCYGTCCTGCCCACAGCCTGGGAGGCGATGGCAGAGAGGAGCTGTGCCTAGTGCAGGTTCCTGGAGCTGCAGACTTTCTCCTGGAAGAGAAGGAGAATCAGAGCAAAAATCAGAGCATTTCTGGTGTGAAAGGCTCTCTGCTGAGCTGCTCCCTGGGATGGTGAAGGGCTGAGCTGTCCTGCAGCTCCTAGCTATCCCACCCTGTTTTCCATGTGCTGCTCTGGAGTGATTCCCTGGGAGAGTGGGGTGGGGGACCACTGCCATGTTTTGCCAGGGAAGTTTCACAGAAAGCTGCAAAATTCTGTTTATTCCTGGGTGGGATCAATAATTTCCCAGTTTTTACACTGCAGCCGTTGCTATCTGCTTTAAATGTGAATAAAAATTCAAGTGTGCATGTAAGGGAAAATACCCCTGGCTATGGGCTGGTGCCCTGGTCCTGCATTTGTTTTTGCACAGCTACAGCTCGGCTGCTGGTGTTCCCCATGGACACCTTAAGTTATAACACACCAGTCCTGAGACAATTAACGCTTATAAAGTCCTTACTCAGGCAAAAAAAARAAAAATCACTTTGTGGGGCTCAGGTCTCTGTTTTAATATGCAGAGTCTTGAGCCACTGGTGAYGACAGACTGARAGTTATGGGTCGAGTCCTTTTCTTGGTCTGACCTGGTTTTATCCCCGTGCCATCAGTGGACTCCTCTAGATTTCCACTGAGATAACTGCTCTGCAGCTGACGCAGCCGAGGACGATATGGGACAGCAGGGAATAGCGGGAGGTCATTTTCCTCACGGAGCTCCGCGGAACAGGGGCTGCTCCACAGCCCAAACCCAAGTGTAAAGTTTACAAACAGCCTTCTGAAAAGCCTGAGCRGAAGAATTTGTCCTAGAACAGCAAAAGCCATTCCTCCTTTATTTTTTTTTTGTTTTGAGAAGCACCAAAAAATTCCTATTCTTTAGCAAGTGCTTCCAGTTCTGTGCCAGCCCCCCGCGGAGGCCAGCGAGAGCCCTTTGTACGCCGCAGGTATGGGGTCAGCCACGGCTTGTGGGAGCTGAAAAGCTTTGCATCTGTATGTGTGTCACTGTCCTGCCTGTGTCCCCATCCATCTGTCACTTCAGCACCTCTGGCCCCAGTCTGGGGAGCGCTCGTGTGCCTGGGCACGTCCTGTTTTCTCTGGTGGGCTGGAAGCGCTCCCCTTTTMAGAGTGGGTTCCTGATGTGGGATTTTAGTGCTGATCTCTTAATTCTCCTCTGTTAATCCTTCCTTTTTCGTGCCTACAGAGCCCCCCAACCCCAGCCCCAGACACCTCACACCCTCCAAGCTCTCCTAACACACAGGGCACCACTTCCAGCCCGCAACTCCGGCCCTCAATCCACCCGGGACGCTCTCAGGGGGATGTTGGATGCCCAGGCAGGTGCAGTGGGCTTGGCAGGTCTGTGGGACAGGCTCTCGGAAATAGGGAGGTGGGTGAAAACCTCACCTCCACAGCCAGGCTGGTGCTCAGCCTGAGACCTGCTCGGGGCCAGCACTCGCTGTCCCTCCCAGCTCACACTGGTGGTAAAACCAGTGGGAGACAAGGAGGTTTTGACATTGTTAAATCCGAGAGGGAGGTTGGGCAGAAGCATTTCTTTCTTGGCCTGGAGACAAGCATTAATATTAGATGTCGTGGGAGTACACTTCTGGTGTGCAAGGGAGAAAGCTGTGGGGGAAAAATGTAAAACATCGGGCACGGGGGGACTTTGAATTCAGGCGGCCACGCAGGCAGGAGCCCAAATCCCTCGCTGCCCTCGTCAGGAGCTCGTCACATTGAGATGCACAGTGCCAGCAGATCTGATCTCCCCCCACCCTGAACTGCCATAACTCCTCTGCTTCCAAGGGAACTTCGCCAGGCAGTGTCCTGGGGGATTTCCTCCCAGCATAATGAATATTAGCACGGGAGACACGGAACCCTCCCTGAGAGCAGAGGATTAAATGCTCTTTTAAAGGGCTCTGTGCAGTTCTTCAGCAGCTGACAGGGGCACTTGCTTGAGCAAAGGTTTGACCCAGTAGATGGAACTGGAAAGCAAACATTTTGCAATGAAAATACTGGCAGAATTTGAAAATGCTCGGTGCACTTAGGGAGTAGTGGTCTAATGGCTGGGAAGGCTCCGGTGGAGTCCCTGGAAGGAGCGTGCTTGGTCCTGTGCTGGGTGCTGGTGTCCTGCAAGGAGCTG
This sequence comes from Amblyornis subalaris, assembly GCA_018881555.1. Classification (NCBI taxonomy): domain Eukaryota; kingdom Metazoa; phylum Chordata; class Aves; order Passeriformes; family Ptilonorhynchidae; genus Amblyornis; species Amblyornis subalaris. The sequence continues at coordinate 2,900,824 of JACAXG010000076.1, forward strand.
CAGGATGAGTCCATCCTCTTCCTCACCATCACATTTACACTTGCAAGGGTTTCCTGGGCAGTTAGGGGTGTTTGTCCTCAAATGAGGGTGTGTGCCTGTGGATGACGGTTGGGGAACAGCAGACAGGATCACAAATCACTGTAAGGGAACGTGGATACACCTGGGAGAGTGACAGGGACACCCTGTTCTCCTGGGTTCTTGGAAAATCCCAGCCTTGAGCACTGGGAAAACTGCTGGAAGGGGTAGATCCTGATCAGCAAAGCCCTGRGCTGTGTTAGGTGGGACTGAGGCTTCTGCTCTGCTCAGCCCCTGCTCACCCCTGGCTTGCTCAGACCCAAAAGGTGCAAAGGCTCTGTGGGTCTGCCTGGATTCCCACCGGGGTCACAGCAAGGCAAGGGAGGATCRGGACCATAGGATGCTCCTAAGACACCCACTGTAGGATGGGGATGGACCTCCCCATGCCAGTGTCACAGTGCCTGTGCCTCTCTGGCACACTGGTGTGAGCTCGGTGCCAAGGCCACAGGGATCCTGCTCTCATCCTCCACCCCACTCTGCAGGGATCTTTGGGAGTGTCCAGGGAACACCAGGCCCACCATGGGCAAGGGCTGGGTCACTGCTCTGTGTCTGCCTGACAAAGGGAGTGTAACACTGAGCCTTTTCTGTCCTGACAGAAAGAAACCAAGATGCTCCCTAAGGAAAAGATCCCTGCCCAGGACACCTGATGGAGCACCGTGGATAAGGTGAGTGTCTCAGCTGCAAAATGAGATCCTGTGCTTTCAGTATGGCCACACAGAGCAGCTTTGGCTTCCAAACATGTTTTGCAATTATTAGGCAATAATTCAGGCTCTGCTCATCTCCCCCCTACACCAGAAAAAWCCCAGTAACACTCTCTGCGTAACAAGATAATTACCGTCCCTTCAAGGCTCTTGGGAAAAGTTGCCTGTGCTTATGGAATTAAGAGAGCTGAAATCATTCCCCAGAGGTAGGATGGATCCAGAGGGTGAGCAGAGCCATGTGAGATGCTGTGTGACACGGAGCTGCACTTCCACCAGCACCAGCAAGCCTTTCCTTGCTGATGGGAGGGATCCCATCTCCCGTGGCGATGGAAATCCATCTCCATCAGCACTTCCCAGARAGGATTCCCCTCTGTTCCCTCACTCGGGAAGGATCCCACCAGAGCTCCTTTTATGCCTGAGAGCCCCAAGCACCCATCAGCTTCCCCGGAGGGTGCAGCACAGCCCGAGACAGCTCCAGTTCCATCAGCAGCCCCAGCGTATCCCTGAGGAAATGGAGGGGATGGGCCAGTGATCTCAGTTGTTCTTTTGGAGCCATTATTGTTTAACTGGTAAATATTTCCTTAAAATGCTTACATGCTTCCAAAAAATTTACAGAGCTTGATGGGAACAAATATTCCCAGGGGGCTGTATCCTGCCATTCATCCGCACATCAGATCCCTGCTATCTTTAAGAATGGTTCTGTGCATGGGCAGGCGCCTAAGTCATTTGAAAAACAATAACCCTCTGTGCTCTAATTTTCCAGACAAAAATGTAGACAAAACAAGTGGCAATTTGGCACAAACCGAACTGCTTTGATAAATAGCTGGGCGTTTAAGAGGAGAAGCCTGTAGGCAGCTGGGGTCGGGCTGCCCGAGCCGTCCCGGGGCAGGTGTCGGGGCAGCCGGGGCTGAGCCCTGGGTGTCTCCCTGCAGAGTCTCTCGGGCTCTCCGCAGCTGGGGGGGTCTCCAGGGAATTCTCTGAGCATCCTTTAGGGCTCGCTGGAAGCCAGCCTGGCGGTTCATCACCGACTCCTGCAGGACTTGGCTGTTGTAATGAGCTCGGGGGGATTAACGGGGCACGGCGGGAGGTCACGGAGCAGGTCTCTAACCTAGGGACAGATGATGTCCCCTCTTAAAATTATATGTGTTTGTGAGGAGTGCGGAAAGAGGCACAGTAATTTTTAGTAAAGAGAAATAAATTTTCCCTGGTCACTGCAGTGGTGATGGACCATTCCCCCGGGGAGCCTGCACACCCCTGGGCGAGGGGCCGGGGCTGTGCCGGGATCTCGCTCTCTCGCTGTTAATCCCCTGCCCACCCAGGCGGGCTGGGCCACTGGGGGGCCCAGGGACCTCGTGTGCTCGCAGTGTGGGGCACGTGGGGCCGGGCTAGTGGGGCTGGGGGCTCGTCGTGCCGCGGGGTCACCAGGTAAGGCTCCAGATCCATCCAGGGCGGAGGTTCCCCGCGATCCTCCTGTCTCCATCGGGGCGGTGCGGCAGCCACAACATCTGGGACACAACACCAGCGTGTCCCCTCACCCCGCGCTGGGCTCCTCGGGGGTCCTGCCCTGTCCCCGCACGACTCTGCCCCGGGACCCGACTCCTCCGGCGGTGCCGCCCCGTCCCTCCGTGCGTCCCGGGGAGCCGGGGGCAGGTGGCGGCCGGCGGGGGCCGGCGGGGCGGGGGCAGGCGGAGATCCCCGGGCCCCGGCGCTTCCCCCCGGCCGGGAGGCTCCGCTTTCCTCCCCGCCGGGAGCTCATTGGGCCGGGGCGGAGGGACCGGCTCGGGCCGGGGGAGGAAATGCGCGGGGGGCCGCGGCGCGGCGGCGACTCCGCGGCTCCGCCACCGCCACCGGTGAGTCCCGGCGGGCGCCGCCCGGGGCTCGGCACGGCCGGGGGGACCCCGCCGCATCCCCCGGCGGGGAGGGGCGGGGGACGGGGGTGCTGGCGGAGCGGGGCTCGGGGCCGCAGCGCGGGGGGCGGCCGGGGGGGGCCCCGGGCCGGCGGGAGGGCTCCGGCTGTCCCGGGGGCAGCGCCGGCGGAGCGGGGCCGGGGCTGCTGCGGCCGCCGCGAGCATCCCTGCGCCGGCCGCCTCCGCGCCGCGTCCCGGCAGCCTCCCGGGACACCCGTGTTCCCGCATTCCCCCGGGACACCCGTGTTCCCGCATTSCCTCGGGACATCCGCGTCCCTGCGGCTCCCGGGACATCGGCGTTCCTACAGCCCCCCGGGGCATCCGCGTCCCGGCAGCCCCCGGCGGTCCCGGATCGCTGCAGCCCCCGGCAGCCCCGGATCCCTGCAGCCCGCCGCATGATAACGGTGTCGCTGCAGCCCCCGTGTCCCTGCGCCCCGCCGGACAGTGCCATAGCCCCCTCCGCGGTGTCACCCTCCCCGTGCCCCGCTCCAAAGCGCCCGCATCCCCGTGTCCCGCCGTGTCCCGCTCCGTGCCGCCCGCAGCCCGTGCCGTGCCCCGCGGTACCGCATCCCAGCCCGCGCAGGGAACAGCTGGAGGTGGCTGGCAGGGAGAATCCATCCCCCTGCGGCTGCTGCTGACCCCCTCCGGGAGGGTTTGGCTCACAGGGCACAGGCCGGGGCCAGCGCACGGTTTGGAGCCGCGGTTCCGCCTGCAGAACCAGGCCRGGCTGTCTGGAAAAGTGCGGCCGTGGCGTTCCCGGGAGGGTCATCGCTCCCGCGCCAGGGGCTGGATGCTCGCATCCCTTTGCAGACAGAGCGCGATTCCTCCCGCTGCCGTCAGCCGGAGTTGGAGTCTCGGTGCCGTGGGCAGAGCTGGACAAGGTGCTGCTCACCTGCTGCCTGGGCTGTGTTTCCCCTTGGTGGCTGCGGCAGGTGAGGCAGGAGCAGGCTTAGGAGATTTATGGGAATGGTTCTGGCTGGTGGCAGGACTCCCCAGACTCGCAAGGAGGTTGTGCTGACCCCTGAGACATAATTCCACTTGCCAGACCGCGGGGCTTCACCTCTTCATTTGAGAGGCTTGAACGGCAGTGGCAAAAAAAGTATTTATTTTTTCTTTAGCATAAAAAATTTTTCCTGAAGTTCTGTGCTTTAAAAAAGCATAGAATAGATGGTTGGCAACAGGTTGGATGATCTTCAGCAGCTTTAAAGAGATTGATTTTCACAAACTCGTAAAATGACAAGTGCAGAATATCATATTTCCTGCTTTTGCAACCTTTTCTGGTATGAAGCAGCCATAATTTTATGACCCAGAGGGATCCTCTGACCGCTCGAGGTAGGGCACTGCTGCTCCAGTTCAAAGTGAACAAACAAACTCTCTGTATTTTAGGCTCATGCCCTGTGTTTCTGGCCGTCCCCACAGGGAGAGCTCCCTTGGCAGCCGCGGGAATCCTGGGGGAGGATGGAGATGGTTGGCAGAGTTTGACTTGCAGGCTTCTGGAGGATCTGGGATTGCAGGGAAGTTATGTGTCCCAGCATAGCCCTGGGAARAGCTGGCTGGTGGAGCAAAGGGGAGTCGGTGTGTGTCTGTGCACCAGGGTCCCTGGAATGTCTGCAGGAGGAYTGGGGAGAAAGGAGGCTTTTTCACTACTTTTAAAAAGCTTTCCTGCAGGACAAGCCAGATTTGCTTTCYTGAAGATGGAGATACCATAGATAATCTTTAGGAGAGGAAACAAATTGCTGTTTTTGAAGGAGAGTAGAGGACTACAGGCTTTAAAGCACCAAAATCCTCCTTACATCCTCAGGGCTGGGCTTGCATGGAAATATGGCAGGATATTTGACGTTTGATATTAAGGGGCAGGAAGGCACCAGGCTGATTTCTCTCCAGATGTGAGACTCCACCGTTCCCTGCCTCAGATTCTTCACCTGCACAAAGGAAAGGACAATCCTGAGTGCCTGGGAGAAGGGCTTTGAGACCTGCAGGGTCTACAGATTTGTGATGGTTACTTGCAACAACTTGTCTCAGAGTTAGGAATCATCCCGATGGAGTTTGGGSATCAACCTGCAGCTTTCCAGCCCAATCCSACCCCACGGCACTGGGGGATTTTAKARAGGTGATTTGCAGCTCACTGTATTTGCAGTCTCAGAAGGAGGTTTCTTGTTGCCTCCCCTTTCTCAAGGTTTAATCAGTGTGACTGATTCTTTATTTAATTRGTGCATGTTTAAGGTGGGTTTCTTTATTTCTTCCTCCTTCAGCTGCTGCCATCCGGAGGCCAACTGCTTTGTTTAATGAGATGCTGTTTAAATTAGATATTGTTACCGACCTTCTTCAGCCTTGTTTCATATTTGTCCTCTGCTAGAAAATGAAAACCTCTTGATTTATGCCTCAGAACTGACTCTGCAGATGGTACATATGGCCCTGACAGCACTTTTCTCTCTCACGAATTCGTATTTTAAAGAGAAGAAGATCAGATTTCAGTGCGTTATGTGGTGGGAAAACACGGCTTTACAATGCTATATGCATTAAGAGATGACGGGCCATTGTTTTGCCGTCTCTGCCTGGAACTGGCAGCGAGTTTCAGGCAACACACGTCCCTTCCCTGCCCCTGAGAGCATCTCCAGGCATCCCCCGGGCTAAATCACTGCCRCGATGAGGAGACAATGATGAGGCAGAGCGGGTTTGTGCCTGGAGGAACTCTCACCTTGCCGGGGGTTTGTCCCTGTGGCCCTGTGGGATGTCACCAGCCGGGCAGGGACACCTCGTGTTCACAGCGCTGCTCTCCTSCTTGCAGGGATCCGCGCTGAAGGACGAGCCATGCAGTAGGAGCCAGCGCATCCCACGGCAGAGCGGGACCGGGCCGTGCCGAGCAGSGACGGGACATGGGGACATCCCTGGGCTGCCTCCTCCCGGGACTCCTCCTCATCCTCAGCGCCACCGGCACGCAGGGCTTTGCCCGGGCAGGGTAAGCTGCGTTCTGTCTGCACCTCTCGGGTGTGCCCTCCTCACGTCGGGGCGGGGAGCATCCTCTCCGGGGGAGGAACAGCCCGGTTTGGCTCCCCAGGGTGACGAGGAGATGGAAAAGGCTCTCCCAGGGCAGCCAGGGCTCAGCAGCCCTTTGCTGGTTGTTTGCTTTGTCACTGAGGCTAAAAAATCTCTCAGAGGAAATGCCCCAGCTCCGTTTAGCTCCATGCAGGGACACAAAGACGCTTTGGGCTTTTTGTCCGGGAGAGTCACAGCTGATCAGGCCCTGAGCTGCTCAGGAGTTATTGTTGTCTCTTTCAAGCACATCCTTCACAGAAATGTGTGTGAAATCTTGCTGTCACACGAATCAAGCCTGGTGAGCAAGCTGTCGYGGGAGGATGCAGCTCCCAGCTCTCACGGACACACCATCCATGGGACACAGGGTGGAAAACCCTGGTGCGATGCCTGCAGTGCTCTGTGCTCCCCAGGATGCTGCTGCGGCCCACGGCCCTGCAAGCCCAGGAGTGGCAGCTCCAGCAATTCCCCTTCCCTTTCCGGGGAGTGGGTCTGACAGGGCGCCCTGGATCCCAGCACAGCCTGGGCAGGCCCCGCTCGCCTCCCGCTGGGTCCGAGGAAGCCCAGAGCTCGGTGCCCCAGTTTCTTCCCCAGCCGAGAGGAGCTGGAGCTCAGCGCCCGCCCCCAGACACAGCTCACATTTTCTACAAAGTTTGTTTTTACGCTGAAATACTCCTCCAGCATCGAACCTTTCACATTCTGTTCAGGACTGAGACCACAGCCGAATTCCTCTCTCACACGCACAGGCTGCAGCTAAAACTTTATTCTGAATTTTACAAAGCAAACAATTGCCATTTAAAAATTGCATCTTCTATAACATTAATCATAAGGCTGAGAGGAGTTTTCTGGAGTTAATGGAAACCATCTGATGTCCATGCTAATTCCCAGGCTTTTTATTTTAGTTTCTAATTGAGCTGGGAGGCTGAGAGAAGTAGATGAGTTCCTCGCAGGGACTGACCTGCTTGTGCTGGAAAATGTTGAAAAAAACGGATGTTTAACCAAAACCACTTTGGCTGTTAACCTTGGGAAAGTTTCTGAGAGGATAACAGTTATCTTAGGAAGGCTGGGGAGTGCCTTTCATGCAACCTCTATTTTTTTTGCGGTGAGCCTGACCCTTCCTGTGAAATCATTCATTTCTTGGTGACCACAGGAGCATCCGTTTCAGGAATGCCAAAGTCTCAGGAAGGAAAGCGAGTGATTTTAGGGGAAGGGAGACAATGGATGTAATGAGTAAATCATCCCTAAATCTGATGTCCTGACTGCTCCCCCGGGATGGGGGAGGCGTCGGCTGGGGAGGAAGCGCCMGGGCTGCTCGCGGTGCTCCGGGGCTGCGTCACTGACCCCAAACAGCTCGAAGCGGCTCCCCAGGTCAGTGGGGCGATCAGCCGCTGCCGCCCACGAGCCCCGTGCAGAGAGGGAGGGTCAGGCCCCGGGGTCCTGGGCCGGTGGGGTGTGACCTGTCCGTGTCAGCCGCAGGGTGTGCGCCGCGGGGCCGCGGAGCCGGGGCAGCGCCCACGCCGAGTCGCACGTGCAGCCCGTGTACCAGCCCTACCTCACCACCTGCCAGGGCCAGCGCCTCTGCAGCMCCTACAGGTGAGGGCACCCGCGGGGCCGCGGGAGCGGGGATCCCGCCGGAGCCACGGGGATGGGGATCCCGGCCCCGGGGCGCAGAAGGGGGGTTGGGGTGGATGCTCTGGCAGCCGGCTCAGCTCCGTGCTTGCCCCGCAGGACCATCTACAGGGTTGCCTACAGGCAGAGGTACAGGCAGCTGCCYGAGCCCACGGCCTCGTGCTGCCCCGGCTGGAGCAGAGCCAACAGCCACGCGCTGGGCTGTAACAGAGGTAAGGAGCTGCTGGGCCACCCCGCTGCCAGGGCCCGTCCCCAGACCCCTCCCGTCCCTGGGGGMGGCCCCAGGACCACGTCTCTCATTTCCGACTCCTGTCAAGTGCATTCTCCCTCTGGGAAAGCATTTAAATTTTCAGCATCACGACCAAATGTGGTTCAACATCTGATTAATTCCCAGCTTTTCTCCGCTGCCTCTTGGGCCTTTTTCCTTTGGGATCAYTTATTACCTTTATGGTTACCAGAGGATGGATAAAACGAGAAAGTCCTTTCAATACAAATCAGCAGCAATGGAAGAGAAATGCTTTCAGGAGGCAGCAGCYGCCAACCACAGCAGCAGCCAGTCTGTCCCCAGACGAGCTCAGAGCGTGGCACCAGGGGCTGCTGCTGCCTGTTGCCCTCTTCCTTCCTGTCTTTGCTACGTGCAGGCCCCTCAGCCTCTTTCCAGGCTGCAAACCCGAGGTCCTCTTCCTTCCACCCATCCTGAGCCCTGTTCACCCTGGGCGGCTCGACCCTATCTTGCCCCTGGGTGGGTGCCGGTGTGTTTTGGGGTGTGCACCGTGTGTGTGCACACATCCAGGGCACAGGGAGGGAGCTGGGGATCCCCAGAGCCGCTGGGTGACGCTGTGCTGATGTTTCCTTCCACAGCTCTCTGCTGGGTGCCGTGCCAGAACGGCGGGAGCTGCACCTTCCCTGGGAGATGCTCCTGCCCGCCCGGCTGGACGGGGCGAGCCTGCCAGACAGGTACTGGCCATGTCACCCCTCTCGCTGCTCCCTGGGTCGTGCCTGCCCTRCTGCTGCTGGCAGAGCTGCTCCTGGGAGCAGCCGTGGGGCTCTGGATGTCCTTTGCCCCCTGGGGGGGGAGAGGGACCAGCACTGTGGCTCCTCTCAGACCTTGGGCCGTGTCTGGTGCTGTCCCTCTGCACATACATGCRCACCTACTCCAGGCACCGATGGCCRAGGGTCTGGCCAGGAAAGGATGGGAAGYGTGGCTCCCAGGGGAGTTCTGAGCTCGCTTTGGCTGCCTCAGTGCTCCCAGCCCCCGTGTGCAGCTCTGGCATCCCAGCTTTCTGTCTGCCCCATGCTGAGTCAGTGTGAGCAGAGCTGTGAGCACACCAGCAGAAGCCCTTCTGCAGCACAGGGACCTTTGTGGGGCTGGCCCCACGTCGCGTATTYGTGATGATCCCTCTCAGGCTTTGTAAACTCCTGCTGTAAACTAAAACGCCCATTTACTGCGGAGACTAAATCCAGAAACCAAAAATATCCGGGGGTGGAGGGCAAGCCTGGTGATCTCCAGGCTCCTCTCCAGCACAGGAACAGCCCGATGCTCCTCACAGCACGGGGAAATCGGGCAGCGTGGTGCACGCCGGTGCCGCAAACCCCTGCCACGGCGTTTCCCAGCTTTTCCCAGCTTCCCACCCTCCTGTAAGGCAGAGGAGGAGCGTGTGGCATTGACCCATGCTGGGCCAGGCAGGGCTGAGCCCATCTCTGACAGCTCCGGCTCTGGCGCAGGGGGAAAGGATTTTCCCACTGCCTAAAACGGATTCGCCCGGGCGTGGGAAGCTCTTCAGCTCATTCTGCTTTGTGGGAACAGCTTTAACAACTCCCCCGTGTGAGGAGAGGTTACTGGGTTTTGTACACACTTGAAAGGCTGATAGCTCCTCGCCACAGCTGGCTGGAACCAAAACCCCGGCCGTGAATCCGGGATGAGAGCCGAGCGCTGCCTGCGCCCGCCTGGCCGGAGCTGGGACGTTTCTGACCACAGCTTTTGCCGCTGGCTCTGTTGTGGGGGCAGTGGGCAGAGTAGGGGAGGCCAGACCCCSCTCCAGCTTAGCCCAGGTTTATCCAGGGCGGTCCCAGGCACTGGTGGTGCAGAGACACCCAGAGCTGTGCCCAGCACTAACACCAGGTCACTTGGGGGGCTCTCGCTGGGGTTCCCCTGCAGCCTCCCCGTGCCTAAGCCATCTGTGCCCCTCACCCTGTCCCTCTGCTCACCAGCCTGTCCTCACTGAGCCATTCCTGTGTTCCAGAYGTGGATGAGTGTGCCAGCCAGAGCCACGGGTGCAGCCAGCTCTGCATCAACACTGCCGGGAGCTTCCACTGCGCCTGCCGGGACGGCTTCATCCTCGCCGCCGATGACAAGGGCTGCCAACCCCTGGTGCCAGCGCCTGGGACAGACACCTTCAGCCAAGCAGGTAACCTGTCCCCACACTGAGCCCTCCCTGGGCCTTCAGTGAGAGCTGGGGTGACGCTCAGCATCACAGGCTGCAGCAGGAGTGGTGGGAGACGGGAGAGGGGGTGACAGCCAGAACCCCTCGGCTTTATTCTCGGTGTCCCAGGAGTCCTTCTCCCACCCAAACCACCTCCCCTGTGCACAAATCCATCTGCGAGGGTGGCACAGCCCGGCTGTGGCTGGAGGCGTGTGGGACGTGTGTGTTCTCTCCGTCGTTGTCGTCGTTCCCGCAGGGCAGGTCCGGAGCCTGGAGGAGCGGCGCCGCCGGTGACGGCCCATTATTACTTTTGGTACGCGCTGTGACACTTCAAACTCGTACCGTGAGTAATAATGCGCTGTGGCCGGCACGGGCATCACGCAGCCAACGCCTGGGACAGCGAGGCACTGTGCCCCACCTGCCTTCATCCCCGTCCAGGGCCCTCAGCAGGCATGATCCCTTGTGCCCACCACGGGACGGGGCAGACCTGGGTGCTCTCTGACAACACGGGCACAAAATGCCAGGCTCCCTGGCACCACCTCCTAAAGGTGATCCCTTTAAGCATCACCCCACGGCCTGAATCCCCTCCCCGCTTTGTTGCAGGTGCTGCAGCAGCAGGAGAAGCCTGTGCCTTTAGCAGCTGGACTCGATGCCAGCAGGTCCAGCTGATGCTCTGGGGGATGACCCCGGCGGGGCAGACCCTGGGGGCTCACTGGGAGGGGAGTGGAAAGCAGCAGAGCTCGGCCAGAGCCCTGCAGCGATGCGTCTCTCCCCAGCAGCTTCCACCTCACCTCGGCAACGGGCTTTTACTCACTGACCTCCCCTTGGTCACATTTTCAGGTCCCTCCAGTGAAATGAAGGAAGAAATGACGGACCTGAGGAGCCGAGTGGAAGCGCTGGAGCAGGTGAGTGGCAGCACATCCCTCTGCCCTGCCCTGCTCGTGCTGGGGCCGGGCTGAGCCGGCTCCCACCCGGGGCTGTGYGCAGCCGGGGTTTCCCTCCGCCCGGCTCTATTTTTAACATCCYGCCGGCCCCGCGGTGCCAGCAGCGATCCCAGCTGCGCTCCCCGCCGCCGGCAGCGCCCACGCTGCGGGTCTTCCACCCGGCAGCGCTTTGAACACAACCAAAGCCCCCGCGTGGGGGCTGCATCCCCCCGGGTGGTCCTCCTSGCCGGGGGGACACGCTCACGGCTCCCCTTCTCGCTGCAGAAGCTGCAGCTGGTGCTGGCCCCCTTCCACAACCTCATGCCGCCGGAGGACGTGGGCGCRGACCCCATCAGCCGCCTGTCCCACTCCCTCCAGCAGCTGGACAGGATCGACTCCCTGAGCGAGCAGATCTCTTTCCTGGAGGAGCGGCTGGAGACGTGTAAGTGCCTGGAAAAAGCAGGGCTGGAGGATCTCCCTCCACCCGGCCCGGCCACGGGGAGCAGCTGTGGGCCAGCGAGATCAGGAACACATATGCCACTGCTAATCTGGATCTGCCTCGAGCTCAGCAGCCTGTAATTARTAAAGGATGAACACAAACAGCCCATTAGCTTCATTTCAAAGCTGTTTCTATGGCTGCACCATCTGACTGTCCTTGTAGCAGCCAAAAATGGTAGGATTGGCACATGGAAACGTGGCTGTGGGGCAGAGCAGAGGGAGCAGTGGGTCGTGTGTGGCACTCAGCACCTCGCGGCCGCTGTCCCTTCCTCATCACTTGGTCCTCAGGAAAGAACTCCCAGCTCTTAGGGAATTAACAGTCCAAAAAGTCAATCAGGGAAGTTTAGGGAGCGTGCCAAAGTTGGCAGATTTACAACTGGGAAGTTCTAGGCATTTCTTTTTGAAGTCCACAGCCCAGTGAGTGCACCAGAGAGGGTCTCTGAAGTGGCACACTGAGGAACAGACCCCAGGGAGAGCTGTCATGTGTGACAGGCCTGGAGGTGGGGGGTCCTGCCTGGTGTCCCCACCACGGAGAGGGACAGCATCCCCTGGGGGCCCTGGAGCACAACAGCTTGACTCCGAGCAGAACACAACCGTATGAACACTTTATTGTGATAGGCAGCTCTTTGCAGCTCGTTTTCCCATTAAATAATTCCAGAAACCAGGCATGGCTGGGCCAGCTCAGGAGCTGGTGTGCAACAGCAGCTTGTTGAGTCTTGGAAAGATTCAGGAGAAACTGGTTCAGGGCATTTCCAGTCCCAGTTCACTGCTCCCAGTAATGGCTTAGATAGAAAAGAATTCAAAGAACTTGTTTGAAGACRAAGTAGCTGCAAATAGACACTTGAAAACCGTCTCAGAAAGGGGTAATTATCAGAACCACTGAGTGTTCCAGCAGGCTGAGTTTCCTGGTAGTGCCCTGTACACATTATTAGTGACAGCACAGAGGAATGTGAGCAGTATCACAAGGTAACGTGGATTCATTCCAAGGGATGACTCCAAAGTCCTTAAATTAATTTCTGCCAAATCTGTTCCAGCCAGCAGAACCTATTTTTGTCTCTTTTCATGGTCTTGCAAGTCCCTGTAGGACACAAAACTGTGGTGTCATAGCCCAGCAAGCCCCAGGGCTCACAGGGCATCCTATGGAGTTACTCAGCCATCCATGTTTGTGCCTGGTGGAGCACTTCCCAACTGAATGCTACCCTACAACTGCACTCCCCAATTAGCTGCTCAGTGGGGATGTGTGCAATGACCAAAAAACCACATTTTCTCTTCTTTAAACCGTCAGCAAAGGCACCAGGGCAGAGCTCTTTGAGCCATAACCATTTTGGCCCCTCTAAGTCTGAATTACCCCTGATCCAGCACAGACTGTCACTGTTTCTGTCCCTGGATTTGGGACACTGTGCACAGGGYCCGGGCAAGGACTGTGACACACCAGGGAGGTGAGAGTGACGCTCCTGAGTGCGGTGGGACAGAGCCAGYCTGGGGTTGTTTGGCAAAGGGAAAGCAGCAAGGGTGGGTGACATTCACAGAGGTTCAGGGCAGTCTCATTCTGCCTGGAAAGACACACACCAAAGCCAGGCTGATGACATTGCTGGATTTATTTTCTTTTCCATCTTCCCAGGTTCCTGCAAGAACGAACTGTAGCCGAGTGCCTGAGGACCTGGAGCAAGCTGAGTGCATCCACAGCTCTTATCTCCCTCTCCAGCCCCAGGCTGGGGATGAAGCCACACCATCTACAGGAAGGCACAGGGTAGCAGGAGAAGGCTGATTTCCCATCAGCATCTCCATCATTTTCCAGTTCACCTCCGCAAAGGTCACGCAGTTCCTTCCAAACTGGACTCTGAGCCCTTTCCGTGATGGAGAGGCAGCAAATAAAGGCCTTACCTCGTGCCACAGGTGCCTGGCTGTGCCACACTGGCTGTGTGTGAAGCCCAGTGGTGTTTAGCTTTGTYTGGCTTTTCCTTGGCATTATCCTGGGACATCCTCCCCAGGAAGCAGCGGGCACAGGGCCGGCTCTGCTGTCTGCCCTGCGGAGCACAGACCTGGCCTGGCAGGGCAGCTGCCTCCCTGCGCTCCCTGTGCTTGCTGTCACATGGGAAAGGTGACAAGTCCTTGCAGACCCAAGCCAGGTATCCCAAAGGGGAYAGGTGCTCCTGGTCCCTGCAAAGGTACTGCAGTGGCTGGGGACAGCAGTGAGTGCCCATTCCTGCAGTTCCTGTTCTGCTCTCGGGGGCACAGGGTGGGGACAGGGACCCCCTGCCCCTCCAGCACCAAACCCACCAAACACCTGCAAGAGCTGAGGGCTGAGCACCCCACATCCTCCCCCCTCAGCCCCCACAAAAGACCAGGAGACTCCTTTACTTAAATAACCAAAGGTGTAATTTTTTTTTTCATAAAGCACAAAACATTCTTAACCCAATTAAAAGTGAACAGCAGACAACTGCACACAGAGGCACCACTCCCTCCTCCCTGGAGGTTCCCCCCACCCCCAGGAGCCCTCCCAGGGCCCTCCTGGGTTGACCCTCCATGACAGCCCTTTATCTGCCACTCTCACAAAGTGCTGGTTTGGTTCCCATCCTCCCACCCCGACCCATCCCATCCCCTGAGTCTGTACTGTAAGGCCCCTCCAATAAAGCCCCCTGCCAGCACCAGCTYGGCCCAAGGGCTCCTTCCATGGAACTCCCTGCCTCTCCCAGTTGAGGCTTTAGCCCCAAAATGCCACATAAACACAGCCCCACCAACGCAGGTTGCTAGAGCTGGTTGGGTTGGTTACCTGAGTAGYCCCAGGTGGCTTATGCAAGGTCCCCTGTGCCACCAACAGGAGAGCTACAGCTAAAGGAACCACGGACCTGACCCAGCCTCCGAGGGCATCAACATTCCACAGCTCCCGGTGAGAGATCCAGGAGCTCTGTTGGTCCATCACCCCAAAGCACAGGGGAATCCCCTCTCACTCCGGGAAAGGAGTTCTGTCCCCCAGAGGGGGAGCTGAAGCCTTCCAAGCCTTCCCAGCCCCGTTGCAGCTGCAGCTCACCCGCCCTGTGGCTCTGCGGGGGTTTTACAGGCCTTGGAGAGCAGCAGAGACACGCGGGACAGGCACCACCTTTTGGCCAGTGCTGACCATGACAAGTGACAAAACGAGCACGGCAGAGCCCTTTGCCTCCGAGATGGGCACGGCAGGCACCGGGATGTGACCAGGCTGAGCCACCGCCACGGCAGGGAGCTGGCAGCAGGACGCTGTGACACAAGGGCACCTCAAGGGGACAGGCCCGTGAGCGCCACTGTGCTGGGTGGCAGCGCTCCAGGCTGTCCAGGGAGGACACCACGCTCCCAGAGCTGCTGAAAAGCCAAAATGTGGATTTTCACCCAATTCTCAGCCCTGTTGTGCTGATACAAACTGCTGCCTAGGACATCACAGGGCCAGGCCAGCACGAGCTGAGCCTGCAGGAACACAGGTGCAGGGACACTCACGTGAGGCAGAGCCCAGACTCCAGACAGGTTTTTGCTGTCACCCCGTGCCAGCTGCCAGAGCTGGGGGAACTCACCTCTCTGGTCACTGAGCCCTTTGGTAGCACAAGTTTGATGCCTGAGAAATTCAGAAAAAGGAGACATTTCATAGTGAGAAAATGAACCCATAAGAGAAATCCACTCAGAGGGGAACCTCAGTGCTGGCTTGACACCCTGCGTGTGCCAGTCCGTGGTGTTCCCAGAGTTAGAAATCACTGCAGAGGAGAAGAAGTTCCTTCAGTATTTGGCAAAAACAGACAGGTCCCTTCAGCCACCACTACACGGTGACACCACTGGAGAAGCCTCTAGGATGAGTCCTTTGCCTCGCTTGGCCGGCCTGACAGCCTGAAGAGGGTCTCCCTCATGGTGTGGAAGCATCTGTCAGTGAGGTCGGTGACATCGTCTGATGTCAGGCCTTTGGTCTCTATTGGAGGCAGAACCTCAACCTTGATTTTGCCTGGGAACAAGAGAGAAGCCTGTAAGAAACCCACATGCCTCTGTTCTGTGCTCTCACCCTGGATAGCCCCAGCATAGCCCTCATCCCCTCCCAGGGCTTCAGGCATCCATCCCTGGAGCACAGGCAGAGGCTGCTCTGGGAGTTAGACCCTGGCTCCAATGGCTGTGCCACCCAGAATATTCCCCCTGTGCCCCAAACTGCCATCCCAGCCRGAGCCTGCCCAGAGCAGGAGAGGTGGTAACCAATTTTTAATGAAAATATCCCTCAGTGTATTTAATTACAAGCCTTTCCTGAGTTAACCCAGCCCAGGCTCTGGTGCCAAGTGCTTTGAACTGACTCCAAACATCTCCCAGCGGGGCTCCTCCTGTTCACCCCAGCTCTGCTTCCCTCCCACACCCTTGTGAGCCAGATCTCCACACGGGACAACAGCAACCCTGTCTCCAAGTGACTCTTTGTTACCTGATGTAAATAGTTTCGTCTTTGGGTTATAGAAGGTGGTGAAGGAGGAGTACACCACAGGGATCACTGGGACCTTGGGGAAGGGAAGAAAAAGAGGAGTTATTTGCACTTCAGCAGCTCAGAGACAGGCAGCAAATCCCACAGAGCAGAGCTGACCTGGCCTGGCTCTCAGACACATGGTACATACACACCACCACAAGCAAGACCCACTTCCAAAGGCTGGAACAATCAGGAGCCAAATTAAATTAAAACCACCCCCAGAAAGTAAATGCACAAGGATATTCTAGGAACTAGGACCAAGTTCCACTTCAGCCTCAGCTCAGCACTGGCTTTTAGGACTCCTCATCCCAAGTGAGGCTTCAAACCACAGGTATTTTCTGTCCTGCAAACAAACACTGCAGGATGCCTGTTCTGCCAGGCCTTGCCTCCTGTACAAGCACGTGGCTGGGCCAGGGTGGTGCTCTGCTTCCAATTTCCAAGAAAAGGAGTCACCAGTTGTTACCAATTGCTCYCAAGGAAGGTCGAGACAGAGCCAGGGCCAGGAGGGCAGGCACAGGGTTGTTATTGCAGTGCTGACAGCACCGCCAGGATCCACAGTGGCTGACTCAGGGGGTGTAGCAGAGGCGGTACCAGTTCCCTGTCATCCTTTCCTTTCCTTCCAGCAGCTGCCAGGCCCTGCCGTGGCTGCATCATCCAGGCAGGAATGGGGACGGTACAACACAGGCTACGCCCTGGGCTTGGCCAAACGAAYGCAGCAAGAGATCTGGCACCTACTTCCTTCCCCAAAATCCCTGCTGTAGCACCTCTCCTAGGGAAACCAGTTTCCCTTGAGGCCTCGAGTCATCCCAGTGCCTGGCACACTGCCTCAGCACCCTGCCCAGGCAAGCACCCTGCTCCTGAGACAGCTCTGGCTGGCTGAAGCTGTTTGCCTGCTCCTCCACTGACTGCTCATGGATGCTGTCATTTTGGAGAGACCCAAGAAGTGCCATATGGCTGTCAGGAAGGCAGCAGCTATTTTCACACAGAGCGAGCCCAGATGTTGTTCTAAAGCACAAGAATTAASAATCCTGAATCACCACAACACTATTGCAACCTGGGGGATTGAGAAATGAATCAACAGCTTCGGATTTCCCCGGGAAAGCACCCGCTGGGCTCCCTGCCAGGAGAGAGCTCTGGGCTGCAGCCATGCCCCTGGAGCCCCTGGGCACTGGCAGTGCCCTGCCACGCTGCCAGGAAAGCCTGGAGATAGGGATCAAGTGTGCCTCTCCCTGACGCTCTTCCCTCCAGATGGGACACCAGAACTGGGGCGGGCAGGAGAAAGGAGAGGGCAGCTCKCCACTGTCTGCAGCCACCCATCCCCAGGGTCAGGTCATTCCCACAGGGGATGGAAAAGGATCTTGGCTACTGCTGGGCAGCACTTCTGATGCCTAACTGTGGTTTACTTGAGTAGGGAAACACAGCTCACCTGAGAGCAAATAAACCACATATTGCATGACCAGTCTGCAGTGCAAAAGCACTCAGGGTCCCCATGCAGGGGCAAAGCACCCTTACCTGTGCCTGGACAGCCAGGTGAAATGCTCCTTTCTTGAATGGCAGCAAATCCCCAGTGCAGTTCCTCGTGCCCTCTGGGTACACCCACACCTTCACCTGCACACAGYGAGACAAGGCCCGGCTCCAGAAACCCACTTGCAGTGCTGGAAGCCACCAGCCAGCTCTGCCAAGAGCTGCAGGGGGCTGTCACTCCGGGTGAGCCAGCACCAGGAGCGCCACATCCCCCCTGCCACCCCACCGAGCTCCACAGTCACACTCACGTTTTCAGCCACCATCGTCCTGGCCACCTCTGACATCACCATCTTGGCACTGCTGGTGCTCTTCCTGTTGATGAAGATGACGCCGCCGAGGTAGATGATGAGCCCCACGGTGCCCGTGTACATCAGCTCCTTCTTGCCCACCTGGACACAGTTGTCGGGCAGGACCTCCATCAGCCCTAATGGGATGGCAGAGGGCGAGACCCAGCAGTCACCCCCCCTGCCAGCGCTCAGGTGGGACAAGGACAGGGGTACCAGGGACAGGCCAGTGCCTTGTTTCGCTCCATCAGCAGAGCAGGAGGCTCGGCACACAGCAGGGTTAGTGGGGCAGGGTGGCTGCAGGTGATAGAGAGACCCCCCAAAGGCAGCTCACTCCCCAGCCCCGGGGAGCCCAGCAGGGCCACTGACACGTGCTGGGCCAGCACCTCAAGGACAGCAGTACCTGGGGTGCTGTGCAGGTGTGGGATTGCTCAGAGTGACAGGAGACCCTTCCCACAACCAGCACTGACGGAGAAGCTGGACCAGTTGGCTCAGCAGCACAGGCTGGCTGAAGCAGGGGCTGCTTGGCCAGGAGGTACAAGCAGGACTTCTCCAACGATGAGCAGGAGAAATGCTCCTTCCCTCCCACCAGCTCCTCACCCATCATGTCGAGGATGCTCTGATGGTTGGACACAATGACAGCAGGGCCCTCCACCTCGAAGTTCTCCAGTCCCTTCACCTCAAACCTCAGGCCGAAGAAATATTTGAAGGTCCTGACAACAGCTTTGATGATTCTGCAGAAGAGAAAAGCAGTCAGCAGCAGGGCAGGGGGGTGACAGGGGCTGCTATAACCCAGCGTGGGCGGAAGGAGACAAGAGCAGCTCTGGGACAGAGAACCTCCAGTCTTATTTGTCCTATGGTCCACCCAGGTGTCTGCCCTGCATGGTCCCACACGCTCCAGGTACTTCAGTTGCACAGTAAGTCCTCTCCACTCCCAGTGTGGAAGTTTTACTGGAAGCCTGAGGGAAGCTGATTGTACTGGGGGCTGTGCAGCCAGACTCAATAGCCCATGCTCCCTTCAAGCTGACGGCATCAGCTCACAACAGGCTCTTTGGAAGAGGCAAATCCAGCCTAGTGCAGCTGCAAGAGCCCTGCAGAGGACAAACTGGAAACCCTCCAAAACCCAGGAGGGGGGATACTGGTTTCAGCACCGGATCAAGGACCACTCCTGAAGCCAGTCCCACCATGGAGTGCTGTTCATTTGCCCTGTGCCATGGTTCTGGGCTGCCCCTGTGCTATCAGTGTCTTCCTCCTGCAATCAGCAGGGCCCCGCAAGGTGTTCAAACAATTCTCCCAGGAGCTGCCACTCCCCAGCACACCCGACACCCAAGGAAGGCTCTGCCAGTTCTGCTCCCTGCAGTGCTGCTCAACGACACAAACCAACCTGGGGTGCCATTACCTCGTGGGAGCCCATGGAAGGAGGGGAATGAAGGTGAGAAACACTTCCCWGCACAAGGCAAGGGTGCAAGCAGCAAACAGGATGCCTCCCACGCAGCTTGGCACAGGCCAGGTACCCCCAAGCAAACCCATCCTCAAGCTTTTTTGCCTGTCAGTTCCCTTCCCAGTGGATCTATAGGTCTGACAGAGCTCCCAGCCTTTCCTGACTGGGAGACTCCAGGAGCTCCACTCAGCCATGCCAGCACATGGAGCTGCCCTGCCCTTGTCAGCCCATGGGAGCAGGGCCTATCCATGCCACACCCCGTCTTGAGGACCTGGGGACCCTCCAACTGGGCCAAAGGACACAGCCAGAAGCTGGCAGAACACAGGGGCTATTTTGGGCAGGGGAGCAGCCATTTACCAGGACAGGTGGCAGAGGAGCTTGCACGTGAACGGAGTTCCCAAGAACGGCCACCAGCTTGGCTCTGCTCTCCCCTAGAGCTGATTCCAGAGCTGACCTGCCCTCCAGAAAGCACCTCGATGTCCTGCCTCAGGGCCACCTTCTCCCTGCCGGACAGGGGATGGAGCTTTCCTCCCTGCAGGAGGAGACTAAGGGACAGTGTCAGCTTTGTCCCCACCCTGGCGTCCAGCTTGGGAACTGTGCAGCACCATCCGCCTGGGAAGCATCCTTGTCACCCCGGTGGGAGGTGAGCACCTGGACAGCATCTCCTCCCAGCTTGGCAGCAGCTCCCAGCATCTGCTCTCCAAAAGTCTCCACATCCCTGCCATCAGCTTTTGAACCACAGGATTTTCCCCAGGTCGCTCCTACCCACAGCGGGGTTCACATCTCTGTGGGGTGTCCCCCCATGCAGAGCACCCGAGCTGGCTGTGRCACCGGAGTTCAGGCCAGGCCGATGCCCCGAGGTGTCACTGCTATCAGTCCTCGTTTCAACTTGCTGCTAAGAGCCACACCCAGGGAAAGGACACAGGGAGGTGCATGGAATGCAGAGCTCCCGAGCTCCACGGCCTGCTCCAAGGTTACCGGGGTGCAGTCCAGGCRACGAGACCGGGCCGCAGGTGAGAAGAGGCAGGGTGACACAAACCAGTGAGGTCACGGGGGATGCCGTGCYACCAGGGTGACCTAAATCACACTTCTCCTCCCTTCTGACTTCCAACCAAAAAAGAGGTCACTGCTCTGGAAGTCACAGTGCTCGGTGGCTGCCGGGAGAGGCTGGTTACACATTACTCAAGAGCAACCATCCAGCTTCCTCCTGCCAGTYGGGAGCCAGCCTTTCCTTGCACAAGATGTGGCGTGAGCTGCTGAAAGAGGCAAAGGGGCAGCGCTCAGGGCAGCCAGAGAAGAACGGGGTGACCAGCAGCCCTGCTGGGCTGGCCACGTCACCCACAGGCTTAAAAGGATGGATCTAACCCCCCTCCAACCCCACAAGCAGCTTCTCTGCTGGTATCAACGATCCAGATGTGGTGCAGCCACAGCTGCAGAGAGCTGTAAAACCAATGCACTTATTGCCAGACACGAGGAATACRAAAATGACAGGGAATGTGATTATTCAGTGTCTCCATAACAGTCTGAGCGTGAAAGCCAGCAGCCCCCAGATTCACGTGCTCTGCTCCACAGCCAGTCACAGAAGCTTGTCTAGGATACTCTGATTTTCAAGGACTGCTGAAGTCTGCTTACCAGATTGGAAGCTCTTGCAAGACGTTTTACCACCAGATAAACAGTTCTATCTCTACGAGACACCCAGGGTAACCTCTTCCAAGTCACAGCAGCTTGACACTGGAGCCAGGAGCACAACAAGAACTGGGTGTTCTGCACCAGGCAACAACACCATTATCACTGTCTGTCCTCCAGCACTTGCTCTGCTCCAGCCCCCTTTCCCAAGCTGGAAAAAGCAGGCTAGGATGCTGGAGAAATAAGGAACTTSCTGGACCACCTCAGCCACAGACCTCCCCGAGGCTGGGATACATCACGAGGATCATCAGCCAGTGCCACTACACGGAAACAACAGGCTTAAGTTACAGGAAAAGGGTGGTTCTGGCCAAAATTCAGCCCCGAGTTTCAACATGAGGAGTTATCCAATGCATGGTCTTGTTTCCAAATAATTCCTGCAGTTTACAGAAAATCTTGAGGGTTTATTTTTGGGGGGAAATAACAAGAGAGTGTCTCTATTACTGACATCATAAATTCTCCCAGYTGCTCCTGAGCGAGCCAAGGCAACCAAAGCTGCAGGCAGAGCCAGGCTGGAGATCCCTGAGCAGGACTGCTGTTCCCAGTGCCTGGGGCCACGGCACCAGCTGGGATGGGCAGGGCAGAGCCCTCAAGGCAGYACATCAGTGCCCTGTGCCCACTCCCTCCACCCTGAGCCCTACCTGTGAAAGCCACACTGCAAAACAAAGTCCAGCTCCACCTGGTGAGACACTGTCAACCTTTGATCCAACAGGATGTAATAAGGCCACAGGRCTCTCCTTTCCCCTGCATCCATATAACGTGGCACGGACATGGTCAGCACAGGTAAAAAGCTGCCTAYGGAAGAGCACAGCCAGGAAATGAATTGTCCTGTGCTGCCAGCRGAAGTGCCAGCTCTGCCCTTAGAGTGTGCCTTGGCATAGAGAGGAGGGGCTGGAGGAGAGCAGCCCTTGGCCCTGCCCCGGGTGTCCTGTCAGGGGACACAGGGCCGGACAGCAGCTGCAGGAGAGCYGTGCTTGGGCAGCACACGGTACCCCGCCTGTCAGCCTCTGATCCTCGGGCAGGAAACACCCCAAACACAACCACCCAACTGTTAGGAYCAAAAGGGACCTTCTAGAGACCATCTACATCTGCCACGGCAGTGTCACCTACGGACACAGGTAGGCTTGGAATGTCTCCAGAGAAGGACACTCCTCACACTCCCTGGGCAGTCTGTCCCAGTGCCCTGCCATCARTAAACACTGTCCTGCAGCTTTCCCAAAAAAACCCACCACCAACCACCTTCCAGGCACCTCATCCCCAGTCGTGACTCACTGAGGGCTCTGCCATGGGCCGGGGCAGCCCCCCCCCGAGCCAGGAAGGGACCCCCGGGGCTGCGCTGGCCCTGACGCGACAGAGGCCGCCACCACCCCCCAGGGGCCGCGGGCAGCGGCGGGAAGGTGACACCGCTGTCCCCAGCGCCCCTTCCCCCGGTGCCCCCTCAGCTCACCTCATGTTCTTGACGGTGCGGCCGCCGTTGACCAGCAGGCAGGCGGCGGCCGCCAGCGCCGAGGACACCAGGCACAGCAGGCAGTAGAAGCCGATGCGCAGCGCGAAGTTGACGGCGGGGCTGAGCTCCATGAGGACGTGGAGCAGCAGCAGCACGGCCGTGCCCCACAGCAGCCACCCCAGCTCCATGACGGCTCCGCCCGGACCGGCTGCCGCCGCTCGCTGCCGCCTCCTTCCCGAGCAGCCCGCGCTGAGCCCGCCTTATGTGGGCGGCCCGTCCCTGCCCGCCGCTCCCTTCCTCGGCCCCGCCGMGGGGCGGGACGGGCGAGCGGGGAACGTTCCCTGTGGAGCCGGGGTTCCTCGGGCTGCTGGGCGGGCCTGGGTGCCCGTGGCGAGGCGAGGAGGGCGGTTGGTCCCCTCGTGGGGCGCTCTGGGGGTTTGGTTCCCTCATGGAGTCCGGTGGAGATTTGTGACCCTCATGGGGGCCCTGTGGGGGTTTGATCCCCTCACGGAGCCATGCGGAGCTTTGGGAGCCTCATGGAGACATGTGGAGCTTTGGGACCCTCATGGAACCATGTGGACTTTTGGGACCCCACCATGGAGCCCTGTGGGCGTTTAGTCCCCTTATGGAAAGCCCTGTGGGGGGTTTGGGACCCTCATGRTGYTATGTGGGGGTTTGGTCCCCTCATGGAGCCCTGTGGGGGKTTGGGACCCTCATGGTGCCGTGTCAGGGTTTTCACTCCCTTTGTGGTGCCATGGAAAGTCTTTGGGTCCACCCATGCTCTGGGGGGGGTTGTGTCCCTCAGGGTGCCGTGTGAAGTTTTGGGACCCTCATGGACCCTTGCCCGCCTTCTCCGCTGGTGCTCGATGCTGGTTTTCCAGCGGCACAAACGTGCTGAGCAGGATGGAGCATTCTCTGCTGGCGCTGGAGTTAGGGCAGGATCAGGCCCTGCAGCTCTGGGTTCAAAGCTGGTCCAGCAGACGAAAGCGTCTGCTGGAACCAACACAAACCATTCATTGACCTTGGCTGGTTTTGCAACACTATTTATAGCAAAACCCCAGTCCTGCAAGTGGMGGAGACTCCACTGGGGTAAGATGTGACCCTGTGGTTCCGAGCATCCCCTTGGCATCCACAGCTTTGCAGGCCCTGGAAAAATCAAGGAAAAATGTTACCCCTCTTAAAATAACCCTTGTTGCCTCAGTTGTCCTTGGGTTCACCAACAGAGGTTGCGTGCTGTTCCCAAATGAGCTGCCACCAGAACGGGGAGGGCTCAGTGCTCTTTCCCTGCCCCACAGCAGCTTTAGGGCTGGAAGCAGGAGACAAGTTCCTCTCCGGAGAGCTCCCGGCCGGCACTCCCTACGGCTGCCAGGCAATGACATCTCAGAGCTGGTCTCATGATTCCAGCTAATGCCACAAAGAACCCTTATTGTATTAGCATCTCCACACAGCATTAGATTAATCCCTGCAGCCTGCGCCGTGTGGGCTGTTCACAGAGCCTTGCTCCAGCGCCGCGCCAGCCAACATATGCCTGGGAAGTCACCGAGACCTTTGCAGCTGAGCAGACGCCGGGCCCGGAGCGGTTCTGCCTTATCCTCGTGACTTTTCGCTGTTGTTGACACAGGAAAAAAGTCCCCGGTGATCTGTCGCCGGGGCGTCGCGCGGGCCGACCCGCAGAGCTCGTAAACGCTGGCWGACGTTGGGAGTCTGAAATGTGAATTCCGGCAGGGCCGCGGTGCCGGCGGCAAGCGGCACCAACAGATCTGGCGTGGCGGGGATGGTGCAACGCTCCACGTGTGGGCTCCTGGAGGAGCTTGGCTGCCGTTCCCTTCTCCCCACGCTCTCCAGCACATTATCTGGAGTAATGCAAATGAAACATTTGATATTAGTCTGCAGCTCAAGGAAAGGGGAGTGCTTTCTGATGCCAGATTGGAAGCCAGACATGGGCCTGCCTGCGAGCAAGCAGAGCTGTCACGCTGAGTTATTTCATAAGGCGGGCGGTTGTGCTGCCAGATGACGACAGCCTGTGCGTTAACGTTTTCATAACAAACTGCCTGGTGGAAGAGCCTCTGCCCTCTGTGCAACACAACAGGGATCACCTCATCACCCCTGAAATGTGGCCGTTTYGGGGCAGAGGCAAAGGTGACCCCATCCCTGTCCTCCCAAGCTTCAGCAGCCAGGACAAAGCAGTTCCAAATCTATTAAAAGAACCTCAGTGTGCTAGATTGTGCTGTGTGTTTTGCATATTTAAACTACTGACTGGAATATTTGGATGTGATGGATGTGTACCCTGCAGGTAGTGTAGCTGAGCAGAGCAGAGTCCAGAATCCCTGGCAGGAGCAAGAACCCATCAAGTGCCAAGCAGAAGGGTCCACGCAGCGTCACTGCTGGTGGGATTTCTGTGCCTCGGTCCATGAAGAGCCATGAAGCCCAAAGCGTTACCCTTGGCCTTAGTTTTCTGATGTCTTATAATAATCTGGCTGTGTTCTTTTAACTTTTATTTGCCTACATTTATTGCTTCCCTTGGAAACAACATGTGACCTCCCTGTGGATGACTAGCATCTGACTGGAAAAGAAAYAGAGCCATGGAGAACGTCTCCCACGGATGGGGGAGAAGGGAAGACAGGGAAAGCACTCGGAGGGGTAGGAAGGAAGGAAGGAGAGATGTGCCCATCGCCTGGCATCATTGTGGAGGGCTGAGCAGGTTGTGGAGCAGCAGGAGGCTCAAGGCTGGGTGGGTGGGTGCTYGGCAGGACCCTCTGGAGATTCCAACTGTGCCGAAGGAGGGCTGGATCTGTCTGCTCCCGCTGCCTCACCCTGCCCTTGGCTTCCCACGGCGCCTCTGGCAGCTCTACCCATCGGCCTCCTTCCCTCTGCCTCCCGCCAAGGGACATGTGTTGAAAGCAGCAGCTGGGTTTGGTGACATTAAAGTGGTGGGAGGAGGAAGCAACCAGCCAAACATCCTCGTTCCTGGCCTTGTCGTGGCACGCATGTGTGTGGCTGGGAACCCTCACAGGAAGGGCTGATAGCACAAAGCCACAGGTTGTGCAAACTCCTCGACACCAACCCCTCGTGCTGGGTGCTGCAGAGCAGCCTCCATTGTCAGGGACTTGGGGACAGTGAGATGATCCACACATCTTCTGTAACTCCTTCCAGACCTCTGTCAGTCTGTCCATCCATCCATCCATCCATGCATCCATCCGCTGATCGATCCTCTTCCCTCTTCACCTGTCTCAATCAGCAGCTGGCTTTGGGAGACGAGTCAGAGCCTGGTGTTGCTGTGTCTCACCTCTGGGTAGCCCAGGGCACACAAAACAGCCCAGCACCACGGCACAGATGTGGTTACACTGAGTAACTTACTCCCACACRGGCAGGGCCACGGACTGGGAACATGGACCTTCTTTTCATCTGTAAGCAAGGCTGCCCCAGGGGCTGACACCAGTGGGATGGCATCGCTTTTCCTGGAAGTGTTGCCCTGGCGAAGACAGCGAAGAGGTGTGCTTGGCGAGGGTGGTGGCTAAGAGCAGTTTGTGCAAAGGATGTGGGTGAGTCCCATTTCCCCCTCGCTTGTTTCAGCCCAAAAGGGCTCATGGGAGGTGAAGCTCTCCTGCTGCTCGCTGTGTGGGCAGCAGGGAAGCCCGTGGCTGAGCTCACGMCGGCAGGGGCAGAGCTTCATCCTGACCCTCAGCCTCCACGCTGGCTCCTGCCGCTCCACGGCCGCGCTCCCTGTCGCTGCTGGGCTCCTCAGCGCTAMCACGTCAGCGCTCCTGTGACAACAGAGTAAACACTCGGGGAGGAACCCGGCGGTGACTCAGCGTGGTTTGAGTGTGAGCAGTGCAGTTACCCGCCACAGCAACAGACTTGCACAGGAAGCAAAAGCATGAGATTGCTAAACTGCCCCAGCTTTGGCAGGCGCAGCCTCCACCGGCCACTGGAAAGAGCCTGCGGGACTTTGACTGTGTGAACACGTAATTAAGAGAGAAACGTGTTTTAAAAGGTGATTAGATAATCTGAACCTTCCTTCCTGTAACCTTTACTCACCTGCAAGTAACTCCATTGAGAAAGTAAGACTTTATCTGCTGGGATGTTCCACGTCAGCCAGCTGTGGATTTGAATCCATGCAAGACACAAGGCGGGACGCTTTTCCTCATGAGGAGTGCCAGGGCTGTCAGTGAGGCCAAAGATTGGCGTTTGCAGAGTCACTGCACATCGAGCAAGGATTGCTGCTGAGGTTAACACACCACCACGCTCCCCAGCACTGGCTTTTATTCTTTCACTCCTGTCAGACTTTGTCAAAAACAGGAGGTAGCAAAGACACGAGACTTCCAGATCTTACTGTTGCAGTTGCATTTGTACCCACAGGCTGGAAATCCCCCTACATCTCACGTTCTCTGCACCATCCTCAGAAATGAGAGTGTGCCCGGCACAGAACAYGGCCTCTGAAACATCATCTTGTCTGGCTGCAGCTCTTGAGCTCCTTCAGGCACAAGGATGTAAAATTGGAATCTTTTTTTTTTCCAAGTTGCAATAGGATTAGGCTTTCCTCTCAAATGKCATGTGTAAATAAAGGAAATCAAATTGTTTCTGATGGATTTTGTGCTGGTGGAAGGGGCCGGGTGGTTGACCTGGAGACTGATAGACTGAGCAGGGAAGGCAGAGCCATGAGCCAAGGGCTTGTCTTGATGGGCAGTCTGGGAGTGGAGAGGGGTTTGCTGAATCTCCCAGGTCAGAGCCCCTCTCACCTCTGGGAGCCCTGATCATCATCAGCATAACGTGCCCTACTTGGGCTGGATTCCCATAGCGTGTCCCTCATGGGCTGGATTCCCATAATGTCCCACGTGGGCGGGATTCAGTCGGTGGTGCTGAGCTCCGTGGGTGTGTCAGGGTTGGACTGCCAGCTGTGTGTGCCCCACCTGTGCCACCTGAGCGGGCAATATCATCCCCTCCTCTCCTGCTGCCCTTTATCCCGCTGCTGCGGATGTGTGGCTGTAATTACAGGAACAAGGAAGAGCCTGTTTCCCTGGAGATCTGCAGTAATGACCACTGCAAAGTGGGACACTGGGGGTCTGGGAGTTGAGGCAAGGTGTGCCCAGAAAGGGTCACTGATCTCCATTGGGATCTCCATCCCTGCATCCTGAAGGACATTTCCCTTACTCTGAAGCATCCCGTGCTGGGTGCAGGCCCTGTTGGCTGAGCCGTGTTCTGTCCCCAGGCTGAGTGTGCTGTTCCTGGGCTGCCAGACCYGCCGGCGCGGTGCCGCAGGGTGTGCCGGTGCCGTGGCACACAGCAGGACTGAAGGGCCTTTGGGCTAAGTCCATGTGTGCAATTAAACATCATTTCTGCATCACGGGGCTGCTCCTGGAGCCGAGCTCGGCCATGGGCAGCTGCAGCACCTCCCCAGCCCGAGACTGCCCCGAGACCACTGCTTGCTCTGCTGGTGCCGCCTTTGAAGGCGATCCCATCCTCCTGCTCCCGAGCAGGTCTCCAGCCCCCTTCTCTGCCTCTCCGAGGGAAAATGGGCTCTGGCACCTGCACAGACACTTGCTGGGGCTGAGCACAGGAGTTGTTGGAGGAGAAAAAGGCRTGTTGCCACCACGGAGCAGTGGAAATGTACTGACACCGTTGGGCAGGGCGGGAGGGAGCGGAGCAGCCCGGGGTGCTTTCAGCACAGAGACCGTTTTTCTTGTGAACAACTCCAGTCTTGCCACAGGAATGAACTCGGGCTGGSGCTGAGCTCACACGGGAGCTGGATCCCGGAACAGGCTGCTGGGACCGGCTCCGCCACTGCCAGGCAGCAGCTTTTAGTAGAGGCACGAYGTGAAACCAGCACCCAGCTCTTTGGGCGTGTGAAATCGGTACCCATCTCTTCCTGGGGTGCCTGTGTGGGAACAGAGGGGCTGGGCAATTGCTGGGTAGGATGCTGGGGTACCTGGAATCGGATGCCACAAACTCCCCAGGTGCTTCCCTCTCATTGCACAACCCGGCTGTGGCTGTTGCCACTGGCTCAGGATCTCYTCCAAGTGCCAGAGTCCAGCACGCGGTGCATTCTTTGCCTGGCAGACCCGCCTGGAAATAAACCATACACGCCTCAGCGGGCTCAAATCCACACAGGGAATATGTCTCCATGAAACAAACAGTTGCTCTCTCTCTGGTTCCTTTGTTATTGATTAATGCCTCTTAATGACTCCGACTTAAAAAAATCTTGTAGTTGCCGCCTGTCACAGAAGATCAATGGAGCAGCATTAGCAGCAGATAGAGGCAAACTGTCCCGGGTGAGCTCTCCGCCGAGGCCAGCCTGGGAGCAGCACGATCGATAGTTCAGCATGACCTCTCCCTCTTGCCTGCTTTTTTTCTCCTTCAGCTGGWTGGGCAATAAAGTCTGCTCCTAGCTTTCACCAGGACTAGATTATAACTATCCAAATTGATCTGATATATAAGGGATAAAGGGGCCTCTTAAGCCAGCTGTCTGCACTGGAAAAACTCAAGTGGCTGCGCAGACAGGGTCAGACCCTCATTAATTCCTGGATGCTTGGGACCCTGCTCATGCCATGCGTGAAACCTGGACCACGGTGCTGGAGGGAGTCAATTAGTCATGACAAATCCAATCCGACTTCTCCTCAGAGCTTTCCCAGTCAGCTGCCAGTGCTGCTGGTGCCTT
The DNA here is from genome assembly GCA_018881555.1 of Amblyornis subalaris. Lineage (NCBI taxonomy): Eukaryota > Metazoa > Chordata > Aves > Passeriformes > Ptilonorhynchidae > Amblyornis > Amblyornis subalaris. Next base: position 2,929,506 of record JACAXG010000076.1, read on the forward strand.
TTCRTGAGTGCATCGTCATTGAAGCCCCATGCCCTGTCCCTTCTGCACTCTTTTTGTGATACCTCCTTGTTTCTCCTATTTCCCTTTCTCCAGAAATTGTGGTGCTCAKTGTGTGGGGAGGAAGGGGAGCTCTCTGCTGCTTCACGTGCTGGAAAGTGCTGCAGCGAGCAGATGTGTCCSGGGTGAAGTGTGGGGGTCCTGGGCAGAGGAGGTGAGGGGGGGGTCTCCTTTGCTCAGACAGCCACAGCCKTCTTGAAAACCTTTTGCACATCAACCCTCCAAACTGCAGCCTCTCTCCTGCACTGAGGCAGATAAACAGGGAGCACCTGGGAGATGAAGGCTGACTTAAAAACCCGAGAGCTGTGTGTGTTTTCTCCCAGCACAGCACCACTTGGAGATGCTGTGATATCTCATGGCTTTATCTGGGCTGCGGCTCCAGATAAAATTCACTTCCTGCTCCGTGGTGGGGCAGCTGTGTTGTCCCGATGCTGTGGGTTACTCGGTGCTGTTCAGATACCAACTGGGAGAGCCCAAGCCCTCGTTAGCACATCGGCACGGTGGGCACAACCCCAGGACGCTGCAGGGGTGGCTGTGAGCATCTGAAGGGCACCTGTGGGGAGGGACCACCAGGCTTTTCCTGGCCTGTGCCACGCTGTGATTCCACAGCCTGTGTTTTCCAGGGAGAGGAGTGCTGAGCAGCTGGCATTGAGCCAGTGGGTGTTTGGATGCTGTCCCTGTCCGAGCACACTGGCCTGCGTGTCCACACTGTCCAGAGCTGCTTGTCCCACCTGTGCACCTCTGTCCCTCCGAGGCCAGCTGAGCCCCGTGCCTGCTCCAAGGAATGTCCCCCTGGCCAAGCCTGACTTTGGGAGCCAAATGCCCAGGATGAAAGCCATGTCCTGGCTCTCACAGCAACAGGAGTGCTCTGGCTCAGGACGTCGTGTGGAGGGGCTGAGGGCTGGCAGGGGCTGTGTGTGGGCACCTGTGAGGGAGGAACCCCCTGGGCTGTCTCGGGGAGCAAGCCGTGATGATACTCCGTAACCAGCTAAGCCGGTGCAGGGATCTGCTTGCTCAGCCTCCTTCTCCAAGCTCCTTTTCCTCCTTGGCTGGGAAGCGCCTATGGTTGGCACATGATGGAAATCCCAATGAGAGAAGCTCCCCTTCCAGAGCCAGCACCGCAGGGCTCCCAGCCACAGCCACCACCCTTTGCCTTTAACCCTGGCACTGCCTGCAGAGCCCTCGATCTTCCCCCTCTTCCACCTCGTAGTTCAGGGACAGGAACACCCCTGGGCTGTCCCCCAGGCCAGGGGAATGGTGGTGAATGAAGGGTGAGACCCCCCAAAGAGTTCCCAGCCAGCCARGAGCTCTGTAGGGCTGCGCGCCTGGCCCGAAGCACCCAGTGAGCCCCAGCACCCCCAGCTTCTCACCCCCGTTAACTTCGTAGTGCTTAATTACCAGTAGCAGGGATTTGGAGAGGAAGCRGAGGGAGCGAGCACAGGACAGATTGGAGGGAAGATTGTGCTGGGGGTGGCAGGGCTGTCAAGCCAGAAACACAAGAGCTGATTAGCATTTCTAATTATAACCGCGGCGCTCAGCCCGGCAGGGCCCGGCAGGCAGMGGAGGCAGCTGACGGGCTGTGCGGAGCCAGCTGTGGATGCCGCGCAGGAAGCGCGGGCGATCAGCCTCAAATCCTTCAAAGATGCACAGAAAAGAGCATTAAAGCCCGGATCCATCATCTSAGCTGCCTGGGAATGCCGGGTGCCATCACAGCCCCCCCACCAGGGACAGAAACCCCTCTGGTTTGTGGCCATGGGGCTGCTGCTGATGGCACCGCTTGGAGAGGAGAGGGGTGGACACGTGTCCCTCTTTTGGCTCGGAGTCCTGCAGCAGCTCTGGGCATTGCGGGTGATGGCATCAGGCTGTGCTGTCCCCAGCTGTCCCCTAACACTGCCATCCCACCCAGAGGAAGGTGGGCGGCACAGGGTGCTCTGGAGGGGTGAGGAGATGGGTGGCTGGGGGTCCTTGCTCACGAGTCAGGGCTGCTCCGCACTGCTGTTCGCTCTGGCTGGGAACATCATTTACTCATTATCTCTTAGTCAGGTAAATATTACCAGCAAATGACCGCTGCAGGGCTGCGGCTGCCCTGAGAGCTCCCGTGTCCCGAGGGCACGGTGCTCTTGGGGACGTGCCCGCAGAGCCACCGCCTGGCTGGGATGCGATCAGAGGGCAGCGTGCGGCACGCTGCGGGTTTAGCCGGGATTAGCAGGGCTTTGACCAGGAGAAACTGAAGCGACTTAATCAAGGGAGTGAGTGAAAGAATTCCCGRGGAGGAGATCAGCGTGTTCTGGATGCCGACAGCGCCTGGGGAACCACCTTCCTCACCTCAGAGCCACAAGGCACAGCTCTGAGAGCCCAGCCTGGCAGGGTTGGGGGATTTTGAGGGAGGGGAGAGACCCCTTGCACAGGGGCAGCAGCCCAGGCTGCAGGAGTGGGTACATCCCTGTTGCCAGGTGCCTGGGATAGAAATAGGAGATAGGCACCACGGGGAGAGATCTCACTTCCCTCGTGCGTTGAATATAAGATATCATCACACCTGCAGAATTTTTATTACTCTTTTGATTGGATTAATTAATCATTCAGTGATAACTGCTCATTAGGCATTCTAACAATCAATACTAATCACTTAATTACTTGGCATATTACATCTTGGGAAGGTCTGCTCATTCCTAATTAGATTCTCCGGACAATCCACCCCTGAATGCAGAGCCCCACAGCAGAGATCCATGGATTTCAAGCCTCCCTCAGCTTTGGCCCAGGTGCGTCATTTCCCATCTCCATCGAGGGTTTCATCCCCTGCCCTTGGCCCCCAAAATCAGGSTTCAAGGCACAGGGAGCTGCAGCAGCAGGGTGAGCAGGGAGCGTGGAGTGCATCCAGCAATGYACCTTCCTGTCCCTGCTGTTTTCCAAATTACCAACCCCACCGTCAAAAATAAAGATAAACCACAGAGCATCTTCTCTTTTCCTGTGTTAATCAAAACTAAAAATAAGAACTCCCGGAGAACCATCCTGGCTTCAGTGGGATGGTAAAACCTGCATGGGTGGGGGCTGTGGGTGGCCGAGGTGACGTTCATGGGCCCCGTCACCGCAGCAGCGCCGTGGGCAATGTCACAATGTCAGCCCTTGCAGAGGTCGGGGCACYGGCAGAGCTTTGCACAGCGCGGGAGCAGCAGGGACCTCCTCGGGGTTGAAAGCAGGCAGCAAACACACCGCAGGATTTGGGGCGTTTCAGTCAGTTTCATGTGATGCTCTGTATTTATCACTGCTCTTTGGATTAGTCCAGCAAAGGCTTTTGCTCATCAGTCCCTGATTACTCGGTGCTTGACTCYGAGTAGTGAGCTTGACACTCACACTGGGTGAGGATCTGGGTTTGGAGTGACCAGCTTGTTTTCAAAGGTCATTTTGAGCCAAATTTAAAAGGAAGGAGCAATCTGAACCATGAAAAGGATAATCCGAAGATTTGCTGATAGCAAGCTAGGAATTACTTTAACAATGACCTCGTGACTGACTCTCCCAGATAATTTCCCATCATATTATTTGCTCTCTGTCCTCCTTGCTCTGCCTTGCCTGTGCACACCGCAGCCCCCTGGATGGGGCTGTCCCTGGCCTGTYTGTCAGTGCTCGACACAAAGCAGCCCCTGTCTTGCTGTGAGGTTTCCCTGCCCAGCCTCAATGCAAACAGGGAGGACCAGCCGGGACTTCTCCTGGGCTTCAGGGTGGAGGAAGGACACAGYGGAGAGGAGAAGGAGCAGGAGTGATGGCAGGGCTCAGCCCTGGGGGGATGCAGCCCCCGAGCCGTGCTYGCAGGTTAACCACTGTGGGGACCCGTCTGGCAGTCAGGCACCCAAAATTGCTTTAAATAAAATGCAGTTGCTGTGAGTGCTGAGAGCCAGGTGGGATCAGCATCTCCAAGGACCCTCTCTGCCAGGATCATCAGCCGGGGCTGGGAGAACCCTGTGCGGTGGGGTCGGACCCCGGGTGGGTGGAACCCTGGAATGCGAGTTGAGCCTGGGGATGGGGACCTCAGGTGGGATGCCCGGGCGGATGGGACCCCCGGGCTGAGAGGTGAGCCTGGGGATGGGACCCCCTGGCTGATGGAACCGCCGGGTTGTGGGGTGAACCTTGGGATGGGATTCCCGAGTGGGTAGGACCYCCGGTCTGTGGGATGGGACCCCCGCGTGGGATGCCCGGATGGGATCCCCAGATGCGGAGCGCTGGATTTGGGTTCACCCGGCGCGGGAGCCGGTGCGGCGGGGCCGAGCGGGGCCGTGCCGGGCAGCAGCCCCCCGGCTCCCCGGGCTGCGGCGGAGCCGCGAGCGCCGCCCCCGCCCCCCGCGCCGCCCCCCTCCCGCACCGCCCCGCGCCGGGCGGAGCCGCCGAGCCCCGCGGGCCGGGCCGGGCGCTGCGGCGGAGCGAGCGGCTGGGCCCCCCTTCCCCGGCCCCCCCGGCCCCCCCCTGGCCCCGGCGGCGGTGCGGGGGCCGCGGCCGCCCCGGCCATGCCCCCCGGAGCCTGAGGCCCGCGGCCGCGGGGCGCCCGCAGCATGCGGAGGATCCGGCGGCTGGTGCATCTGGTGCTGTTCTGCCCCTTCTCCAAGGGCCTGCAGGTACCGGCAAAAGGGACGACGCGCCGGGATGGGGGATGCGGGCTCGGGGATGCGCCGGCCCGGGGGATGCGGGCTCGGGGATGCGCCGGCCCGGAGGGATGCGCCGGGATGGGGGATGCGGGCTCGAGGTTGCCCGGCTCCGCATCCTGGCACCGGCCGTGCACAAAGGGACGCTCCGCCTCGGTCCCCCCGACGCCGGTGGGAGAAGCTGGGGGCCGGAGACCGGCACCGCCGGGGTCTGGACCGGCACCGGGGAGTCCGGACCGGCACCCGGGAGCCTGGACCGGCACCGGGGCCACAGCGGTTGCATAACCCGCGCCGCGCTCCGCCGTGCCGGAGCCTGGGAGCACCAGGGCAGCCCAGCCGGCAGCCCACAGCAGAGGGGGATGCCGCCGATGCAGCAGGGCAGGGATGGCTCCTTCCTGCTCTTTCTTTCTTTATTTTCCCTCCTCCTCCCATCCCTGAGGTGCCGAGGGGCGGGGGACCTGCCTCAACGCTCCAGGGATGCCGGGGACCAGGGATGCCGGGGATGTCAGGGATGCTGGAATGGGTGTCTTCTCTGCAGCCGTGGGATGAGAAACCCTGACTCTGGCAAAGATCCTGGACCAGAGGGGTTACCCTGGAGGGGAGGAGGGGACATGGGAGGGGGTACCCGGTGGGCAGAGGATGCTGGCAGGAGGTGGGCGCARAGCTGGGACTGCCATGAAACAACCTCTGTGTTCCCAGGGGGGAGCCACAGGGACGGAGCAGGATTCTGTGATGCTGCATCCATTTTGCCTTTGAAGTCAGCTCCAGCCCAAAGTCATTTCCAGGTCCTCCGGAGTCACCCTAAAACTAAACACAGCAACTCTCACAAGTGRAGGGTAACACCCTTCGGTGCAGGGAAGGCAGTGGGCAGGGAAGCCCCCGTGCCTCGAGACTGAGGCCCTGGAGGGGAAAAATCCGAAATCCCGATTCTAACCAAAGCTCAGGGGAACCTCCCATTGAAATGCATCCCCTACCCCCAYGGTTTTTTCCACCATTTAGGGGATGATGAAGCCAGGGCTCCCCACGCCGTGCTGAGGCCACAGTCCTGACCCCACTTCTGCCCCAGGAAYGTGATGAATTCCAAGTCAAAACAAGCAAAAAGTGACATTTTGGCTATTCCAGGGTTTTCCAAGACATGTTTCTAGTGGGAAGTCCCCGGAAAGAGGGCAGGGGGTCTCACACACCTAGCTCAGGCTGTTTGGGGGGCTGCTGTGCTGGGGAGGGTCTCAGGGGKGTCAGTGGTGTGTGTCTGACTTCAGGGCCATGAATGAGCTGGTTCTCAGCTCACAGGAGCTGCCACCCACACTTTGTCTTTGCCAAGTCCTGGCCGTGGTTGGCTTCTCTTTAATTTAATTTCACGTTAATTAGCGGTGCCATTGCTCGACAGGCAAACCGGGCACCCCGGCCYGCTTCACACTCCGGGGTTTCCAATTAACATGAGAAATGTTACGATCTCAAGCAGACCTGCCTGCTCCCACCCTCACCTGCCCATTCCTGTGGCTCCCAGAGCCCTGACAAMTCCTGGACAGGGGCCGGGGAGGAGGCGTTTTGGAGGTGGGAGTGGGTCTGGGCTGCAAGACCCAAGCGAGGGTCCCTGGCAGGTTTTAAAGGTGCTGCATCCACTCAGATCCAGCCCTATCCCAGCAGCGGGTCGTGATCTCAGCAGCGCAAGGAGGGAGGAGGCTGTGGAGGTGGTCGCTGGCCAAGGGCTCTCTGTAGTGTTCCCTACAGAAATTAGAGGGAATAGGGCGTTTGATGCAAGGATTCATCCCCTGCCCTTTGRAACTGCCAGGGATCTGCAGCATGTTACACGAGCCAGGTGAGCAGCCTCTGTGGAGGGAGGCCAGATGGCAGCAGTGCTGCTGCTGCAGGGTCAGGGGGGAAGAAACGAAGCCAAGAAAGCAAAATCCTGCTGAGAGCCTCGGAGCTGTTTGCACGGAGCATCACCTGCGAGCTCCCAGGTTTGTCACCCACCTGCTCCCACACGGGACGTGGTATTGGGAGCTGCCTGTGCCCATGGAGCTTTGGAAGAGGRGGGTTCTGCTGAGAAGGATCTCCCCAAGCACGAGCAGAGCCTCTTGCAGCCCCAGTGGGGTACCCCTGGCTTGCAGAGGGCAGGAGAGTGGGAATAAATGGCCACAGCTCCGGGAATGCACAGCATCCGGCTCCTTGCAGCCCAGCGCTGTAATMTCCCTGCTTTTAGGGAATTTTAAGTGACCTACTTGCAGCAGGAGTTGCATAATAGACCGATGAATATATATAAAAAAGGCTGAAGGTTTCCCCAGCCCTCAGGCTGGTTTGAATGGCAGGAGCCGTCCTTGCCCGGCCACTGCCGCCCTGGGCAAAGCCTTGCCCTTCAAAAAGGCTTTCAAAAGCGTTTCCTTTCCCTTCCAGGGCCGCCTCCCGGGCATCAAGGTGAAGTACCTGCTGGTGGTGTGGCTGGGCATCTTCGTGGGCAGCTGGGTGGCCTACATGCACTACTCGTCCTACTCGGAGCTGTGCCGCGGCCACGTGTGCCGGATGATCATCGTGAGTGGCAGCACAGCCCCCGGGGCCTGCTCGGTGAACGGGGCTGTGGGAGCCCCATTTCCAGCCCCCCAAGCCCAAAGCTGGCACGAGGAGCCCTCCCGGCAGCCGCTTCCCTGGCGCCGTCCCCGGCATCGCACGGAGCTCGGAGCGGGAGGGGTGACCTTACCCTGCCAGGGCGCCGGTGAAACGATTTAATGAGATGTCAGAGGGAAGCAGCCAGGGCAGGCGTGGGCAGATTAATGTCTGTGCAGATGAAGTTGGAATGTCGGGGCAGTGAGCAGGATCTGTGGGCAGGGACAGCATCGCACCAGCCCCCCCCAGGCTGCGCAGAGCTGGAGGAGAAAGGGGAGCAGCCAGTCCCTGGTACCTGTCTGTGACTGCTGATGTGTCCTAGGGAAAGCACCAGAGCTCCTTGGTGTGCTTTGCCTCCSTTTGGGGTTTGCAGGGGGGCGCAGCTCTTCCCCACGCCATCCCCGCGGGATGTCCCCAGGACCGCTGTGTGTGCCCGGGGCGTGGGAGCAGGTCCCAGCCCAGCCCATCCCGGGCGGGGAGGGGGAGCTGGGCTGTGTCAGAACGTGCCTCGTTGATCAATCCCTCGGCAGAGAAGGGAGGCAGGAATTGCCATAACAACAGCGACGATCGTTTAATTTGATTTTCTGCCTGACTCCGACCGCGGGGTCTTGGGCGCTAATTCCTGCTCGGAGCTCGCGCTTCCAGACGCCGTGTCTGGCCGTGTCCCCTGTGAGCAGGTCCAAGGGTTAATTCCCGTCCATATCACGAAAAAAAACCAGGGAAAAGATGCAGTGAATGTCTGCAGCTCCTGCTTCCAGCCCTCGGGCTGCCGTGCCCTCGCTGAGGAGCTGCAGAGCTGCAGCCTCTCCTGCCCAGGGATGTCTCCAGCTCCCAGATCAGAGCCTCCATCTGTCCCTGTCCCTGTCCCTGCCACCCCCTGGACTGGGGTCAGCCTGGTGCACGGCAGGGGCTGCTGCTCTGCTGAGCAACCTGAGTCTGTGCATCCTCATCCTCACCCAACTCCATGCTGCCATCTCCTTCAGCCYTTGGAGCTCTCCCAAATCCCTGAATTTGCAGCAGCAGCATCCAGGAGCAAATCCCCTGCAGTCCCTCCAGCAGCACAGGGGGCCCCTGCCAGCCCAGCCCCACCATGCCCAAGGCACTGAGCCATCCTCAAGGGCCTGTAGAAATCTTTGGGTCTTAAGAGTAGAGAGGATTTTGGGCTGGGATTTCTTTGGAAAACGGGGAGTGGGGAGCTTGAGAGTGCTGGAAGGAGCTGAACTCTGAGCAACTGGCACTACATCTTCCTTCATGAGCTGTGGAATGAGCCTGGATCCATCAGACTGGGTGAGCGGGAAGCTGCCCCTGCTGAGCTCCTCTCCTTTCCCTCCCCAGTGTGACCAGTACAAGAAAGGAATCATTTCTGGCTCCACGTGCAAGGACCTGTGTGAGGAGCGCGGCCTCCTGTTCCAGCACTGCCTCTCCTCCTCCCCCAGCCAGCAGGTAGGTCTSTGCCCCCCACACAGGGCAGGGGAGGGGCACCAGCATCACCCCCTGGAGACTTCCTCCTCAGCCCATCCCGAACCAGAGCCCAGCTCCCTGCCCTTGCTGTTCTCCTCCCGCCTCGCCCTGYCCCCTGTGCTGTGCTGCAGGTTTACAGAGGGCTCTGGAGGGACAGGGAGGTGATCATCAAATGTGGCATCGGGGACGCGCTGAGGGCCGACAGCCGCCCGGACTCTGTGCCCAGGAGGGACGTGGTGCTCTTCGACAAACCCACACGGGGCACGTCCATGGATGAGTTCAAGGAGATGCTCCTCAACTTCCTGAAGGTCAGTGCGGGGTCCCGTGGGATCCCACAGCCTTGGGATGGTTCCTGCGAGTCGGAAACACCACCTGTGTCTTTCCTTCCCCCTGAACGAGAGCTCCTCTGGCCCCTGCCMCCCACCCACTGCTGGGTGCCAGGCAGGGCTCTGTGCCGTGCACTGGATTAGTGGAGAAAAACCTCCATTCTCTCCCAGGAATTCTTATTTGTGAGATTTCAGCAGCAGCATCCCTGGGGGCCGCTGTGCCACGGGTGTGGGTGGCATCTGTGCTGGGCAGGGCTGAYTTGGTGGCCCCTGTTGCGGTAACTGCAGCACTGGTGGGGTGGCAGCTCTGGAAAGAGCCAGAGGGTCTAGAGCAGCCCTGAGGCCGGCAAAATTCTGCTGGAGCTGGATGTGTGCGGCGCTGGATTTTCTGGAGTGTGGTCGCTGYTTCCTCCTCTCCCCAGCTCAGCTCTCTGCGCCCCCGGTTCGATTTCGCRATGTGACGCCCGAACGTGGAGAGCTGGGAGGGTCTGATGCCTCTCCTTGTCCTGTTTGCAGTCCAAGCTGGGGGATCAGCCGTCTCTCCCAGCCTTGGTGGGCCGGATCATCGCCATGGCCGACGTGAACCGCGACGGGAAAGTGTCCCTGGCAGAGGCCAAATCCATCTGGGCGCTGCTGCAGCTCAACGAGTTCCTCCTCATGTTCTCCTTGCACGAGAAGGAGCACACGGCCAAGCTGCTGGGGCACTGCGGGGACCTTTATGTCACCGAGAAGATCCCCCACACCTCCCTCTACGGCGTGGACGTGCCCCCTTTCCTGCGGTCCCTGCTGCCCCCCGTCGTCCACCAGCTCGTCCACCAGTGGTTCGCGCCGGCCTGGCCCCGGCGCGCCAAGATCGCCATCGGCCTCCTGGAGTTCGTGGAGGAGATCTTCCACGGCACCTACGGCAGCTTCTACATCTGCGAGAGCAGCCTCGGCAACGTGGGCTACAACGACAAGTACGACTTCAAGATGGTCAACCTGCGGAAGGTGGCCACCGAGATGACAATCAGAGGCTTCCTCAAGGGCCGGCACTGCGAGCAGAACGGGGACTGCACCTACGGGCGCGACTGCACGGCCTCGTGCGACAAGCTCCTGAAGCAGTGCAAGAGCGACGTGGTGCAGCCCAACCTGGCCAAGGTGTGCGGGCTGCTGCAGGACTATTTGCTGTACGGGGCCCCCCTGGAGCTGAAGGAAGAGCTGCAGAAGCAGCTCCGAACTTGCATGACCCTGAGCGGCCTGGCCAGCCAGATGGAAGTGCACCACTCCCTCGTGCTCAACAACCTCAAGACCTTGCTCTGGAAGAAGATTTCCAACACCAAATACTCCTAACGGGGGAAGCGCGGCCCTGGAGTTTGCAATCCGCGGTCTTGGAGGGAAGCCCGAGGGCTGAAGGCCTCCGTCCTCCGCCCCCCGGGAAAAAGGCACCCTGCACAGGGAGTTCAGCAGAGCTGCWGCCCCTTCTCCTTCATGGGAAACCAAGCATCATGACTTCCACCGCCCAGCAGGATCACGGATCGGCCGGCAGGAGCGGAGCTGGGACACCGGGAGCGGGCTGAGCAGGCTTGGGGAAGGAAGATGACACGGGAAGGGAGAAGGAAGCAGAGCCCAGCCGGATGCATCAAACTGTTCCTTGATGAACAGGAAAGCAGCGCAAAGCGATGGGAATGAATCATTCATGCTGTACTTGTCACATCTCCTTTTGATGAACGTCTCTGATGTAAATAAACAGCTTTTACGTGAATCACACCAGTACATCAATAGCCAAACAGCAGCCTGTTAAGTACCAGCTTGTTTGTGATCTAAAAAGGAGGAAAAGGTAGATTTCCCCATTCAAAAGTCTCTCCTTAAGTGTCTGAGTCATCTGCCAGCAGATCCAGCTGTCACATAGGAAGCAGATAAGCTGTCTGTTCCACAGTGGAGAATCGTGGCAATGCTTTGGTTCCATTTTTTAAGTGCCTGACCCTGACAGCGATGCCATGGCTTGTGTGAGGCTCCCCCCCTGCTGCTCCTGCCCCCAGTGTGGAATTGGCAGCACAAGCCATTCCCTCACGTGTCGGCTCTGGAAGCGTCCGAGGCCAAGGATGGCTTGAAGGCAAAGGGCTAAACATGAACAGTTCTGACCCTTGATGTGCTCCGGGTGTCACTTCCCGCCACACTCAGAGCAGGGATAAGYCAACCTCTCGGTTTAATTCTCCTAAAACTAAGCTGGGCTTGCCCTGCAGAGGTTGAAGGTTAATACCAGAATAATCCARTGCTTCTCTCATTATTAAAATGAATTTCCAGGCAAAGCTTTCAGCAGGTTTCAAGACATTTTTTTGGCTGTGTACGTGCTCCCAGGGCTCCAACTATGGCTGTTTCCTTTAAATGCTCAATTATAGCAATCTTAAAACTCTGGGTAGGGAGGAAGAGCTTGTATAAACTCCCCCAAGGTTGCTCTGTTCCCAGCACAGTCGTATTCCTGCTGCTGGACCGTATGCCGGGTTCTCCTGCCAACAATTCCGTAGGGAAGCGGAATGTGCGGCTGATGTACAATCACAAAATAAAAACACACCTGACGCCGCATCACCTGGGATGGAGATTGGCAGCACCAGGGCTGCAAATGGAGGAGCCCTTCGGGGAGAAAGATCAGGATTTCCTTCTGTTGGATCTTTAGGATCCTCGTCATCGGAAATGTGTTGGTGTCAGGAGGGCTCCGTATCCAGCAGAGCCACCAGAGCTCACTCCCTGCTGGAGTTGCCTCTGACATGTAATTTATCCGTGGAAAGGCTGAGCACTGCTGGGGTTTCTGTGTTGGAAGGGTTCCCCAGCCCCTCGAGTCACCGCGGGTCGGGTACAGACCCTGCCGAGGTCCCGTGTGCGGGTGCAGGTTCACCTGCAGGGGAGGAGCACGCGGGGAAGGCCAGGGCTGGAACCCACGGGAATTCAGTAATGAGGCTCCAGGCAGCCACCCCAGCTCCTCATCCCTGGTCCTGCATCCCCATGGCAACCAGCTCCCCTGACAGATTMATTCCCTCCTGCTATTAGCAGAGGAATCCAACAGCCCTGCCAAAGTCCCCTCCTCAGGGCGTCACAAAAGCCATTTTTCACCCTTCCCTCTGTTGTTTATTCCAGATACTCCCACTAAATCCTTGCTGCTCCCTTCCCTAAGTGTTAAAGCACCTGGAAAAGTGGAGGAAAACCCCCTTCCTCCTGAGTATCAGAACCTCTGTAAACATTTATGAAGTTCCAGGAGAGGCGACCCCTGTACCTGACAGTCCTGGCCCCGACAGCTTTATTGAAATAAAGACACTTGTGACAACAATTGTTCCATCAGCACCTCGTTAATCCACACCCCCACGGCACTGGACACTCCCAGGAATCGCCGATGACTCACAGGCCCCGAGGAATTCTCTCAGCACTAATAAAAAGCACAAAGCGAGCGCAGCTCGTGCTTTACAAACCACACTGGAATACAGGAGAGAAATGAGTAAAGGCAAAGCTATTTTACACTCMAATCTCCTCCAGATTTCCCACAGGAGCTGGAAAAAAAGCCAGGACRCTCCAAGACCGACAATCTGATCTCACTGGATGCTGCTGCTTCTGCAGCASAGCTTTGTGCCCAAGGGGATGGAGGGAAGACCCTGAATTGCTTTAAAATCATCCCAAATTCTCATATCCACAAATAAAACTCTTAAATCCTAGAATGGTTAAAAAATAGCATTCCTTGGGGTGCTACAAATACACAGCATAATCATTCCAGTCTTGTAGGTGGCATCTTTATTTAGTTTTTTTATTTAAATCCTTCTTAACCATGTAGAGAAAACACAGATGATCAAGTTTTAGGGATCTCCAAATCATCAGACGTGGATGCTGCCAACCACTTCTTCTCTGTTGCCACGTTTGTCACAAATTCTGCAACTCAAGGCACGATCTGCAAATAAAAAAGGCCCCAGGATGTCAGACAAGTTCAAATACAACCAGAAAAAGGGAGAAATAAGGTCATTACTAAGGAGCTCATTAACCCCTGCCATCCAGACTCTGCTGCCCTCACTGTCTTGGGATTTTTGAAGATTTTTCACATCCCAGAGGAAATAAAGCTTCATTAAATGAAACCACACTTTAGGGCAGCCATTAGTTGGGTTCTGTTATCAGGGTTCAGTCCAGAGCCACAGGAACATCTCAAATYCCACTGGCTCTATGCCCTGCCTGCAAACCTGGGTGGCTCAGGACCCACAGCAGGCACAGAAGGAGATGGCACAAATTTAGGATAAGTTCTTTGCCATTACATCAGGAAGGTTTTGGAAAAATATGTGGCTGGGGGAGTTTGGGAAAGGAATAATTTCAGAGCAGGATAGCTGGAACCTGCTCTGGGTTTATTCCTTCACTCCCTAAAAATCCAAGGTGAGTTTGCCAAGCTTGGTGCAGAGCCAAGCTATTAATAGTGCAGGGAAAAAAAAAGCTGGGCTTATKCCAGTGTTTAAAAGCCATGACATAAACCAGTCCTGGATGATGAAGGGCTGTGTTATGCACAGAAGGGTTTTTAATTTCTCAAAACCACTTTCATGCAGAACATTCACGTTTTCCACAGCTGAGAGCCAGGTGTTCCTGCAGTAAAGGAATATCCACGGCCCAGGAGTGCAGCCCGGGAAGAGCAATTCCAGTAAATGCTACCAGGAAAACGGTAATGGTTATGCTGTGCCTCACAGGGAAGTTCTAAAGAGACACTCATTAGCACTCGGTGCCCATGCAGGACCCCTGGTGTGAGGAAAACCCGATGAAAAACCCCGAACACCATTTCAGGGTTAAAAGAAGTCAGGAAATTTAAATAAGAGAGTCACATCTTCAAGCATAACCAGATCCCCACAACCTTATTAGCATTCTTTTCCAAAGCCTCTCCTGGAGGCAGTGACTTTTCCCAATTAAAGGGTTCATTTTGCAGCCAGCACCACTGAGGCACCTTTGGCCCTGTAATGGCCATTTAATGAGGTTTCCCATTTAGCACTGCCAGAGTCTGTTACTCACTGCAAAGCCTCAGGGTCACAATCTCTGCGTGCCCAGAGCTGCTCTCACTTGTTTCTTGGTGTCCCCCAAGGAGGGACAGTGACACACAGCAGTATTTGGATATAGGGATACCTGTGCTTCCTCCCAGCTCACTGCCTTGGGCACAAAAACGCAGCAGAAGCCAACTAAAAACTCACTTTGTGCTCAATTAAACTCCATTTWTGCTTTTTGCCTGTTTTACCAGGCACACGATACACGAGAAAGTGAGATCTTGCCTTGGGAAACAGGGCCAAGCATTCACTAAAGTCAATTTAGAAAGTCTGTAATAATACTTGAGGTTTTAGCATTAGATTTTTCCTTGATTTCTTCCCACTCGCTGCTTTGGTAACACATCAAGAAACAACAAAATACCCACCTTCCACATTTGAAGCACATTCCACAGCTCCRTCCTGCTCTCAAAAGTCACTGTAAGAAAGAAAAATATCTTCAGTTTGGGTTTTGGGGAAGTATTGAGTTGGTTTTGTTTGGTCTGTGTCTTTCTCCCCCCCAAAAGCCAAGCCTGATTAAAGCTGCATTTCAGGAGATTGCTGATTGCACCTTCTGCTCCAACTCTTGGAAATCAAGATGTTGGGAGTGTTTCATTCATGCTGGGAACAGGGTGCAATTTCCTCCATATGCTGAATCCACACCCAACTGTTTCCAACCCTGTCCCTATTTTGGAATCAACAAACCAAGTGCCTGTTTCCCCCACCTCCTCCACTGCCAGGTGCAATTCCTGATACCTGCACAATGCTAAACCCTTTCAGACAGGCATCAAGGTTATCCCACAGGCCATGAAGGGTTGTTGAGRGTAAAAATAGAATTCAGGAGCAGAGCTGACACTTCCCTTTGTCCTTGTAAAATTAAGGAACACCCTTCCCTTGATGCAGTTACAACTGGCATCATTTGAACCGCTCTCCGAAGGAATTGGGCTCCACCTTCTGCTCATTCTCTGGAGAGAGGGAAGCGTGGAAACMATACCAAGCAACTCCTCTCTGATCTCTAATGACATTAACATGTCAGGAGAGCAAAYCTCCAAGGACTCGGGATTATTGGAATGAATAATACTGGAATCTGCCATTCCTCACAGAGCATGAAGTGACAGGACAAGAGGGAATGGTTTTAAACTGAAAGAGGGTGAGTTGAGATGAGATATTGGAAAAAACTGTTCCCTGTGAGGGTGGTGAGGCCCTGGCACAGGCTGCCCAGAGAGCTGTSACCATTTCACATTAACATTAAAGGAAAGAGCCCAGGAAAAGCCATCAATGAATGTCAGGTTGTTGAGCAATCCTGGGAGCTCACAGGGGTCAGAGCACCAGGGAAGACGTCGCCTGTTCCTCTGTGCCACCGAATGACACAGCCGTGGCACTGCAGCCACGCCTGCAACACTGGGGCAGGGGCTGGGCAGGACCAGCACTGCAGCTCACCTCGGCTCTGGGACACCTCCGGCTCTGCCACGGCTCAGGACTGCCTCTGGRAAAGGGGGAAATGCATGAACGATGTTTAGACACACTCCAAAGCCTGGGTATGCAGTTACTGTTTTACCGGCAACAGGCATTTAAAAGAAATAAATTAATAGCACAGGAATACTTTATTTTCTGATGGGATTGAGGTTGGTGACTCCCAGTGATGTCACCAACTTGCCATGTGGCTTTASACAGATCACTTCAACTCATTCTTCTTCAAGTGGATGCACCCACAGGATCTGATTTTCAAGGCTAAATAATCAGAAACCCACGTGCAGCCTCTGCTGCCCAGATCAAACAGAACAACTCTGCATTTTTACATCCAGATCTCACATTTAAAGCAGTTCAAAGTTAGTTTTCCAGCAGTCTCCCATTAAGCAACTGATTAATGTCAGGCTATCAATCACTCTGAGTGCTCACGGGGTGCAGAACAAACGAGCGTAGAACATAGCCTGTGTCTCTCTTGCCACTTATTGACACAAAGATGCCACAGCAGCCATCTCTGCAACGCCAGTGGCAGGCTGGGGGAAAGAATAACCCATAAAGACTGAAAAAAAGATAATTACAGGTGGATGTCCATCCTTGAAGTGTTCAAGGCCAGGCTGGATGGAGCTCTGAGCAACCYGGTCTAGTGGAAGGTGTCTCTACCCATGGCAAAGGGATGARCTTTAAGGTCCCTTCCATTTCAAACCATTCCATGATTCTGTGGTATTTTATCACCTACTCAAAAGCAGTGCTACAAAGGTATTTGGTGCAYGTGTAGACACTAAATCTAACACTCCACTTACAGTTAAAAAGATGGTTGAGCCTTGCTTGGGCAGCGTTTGTGTGAARCATCACCCTTTATTTCTGTAGCCACACCGTCTTGGTCACTTCATGTTTTGTCTGCTGAAGAAAGAAAAATAAAGGACAAATGCAGTTACTATCACACAAATGTTAAGGCTAATTGCCTAACAACTTTTTCTTTTGTGAGACGCACCATTTAACAGAAAACCAGAGAATGAAACAATTTTAAAACATGAGTATTTGTGGAAGATATATTTTACTCCTAGTGCACTCCACGATACACCGGATTCACCGAGCACGTGGCAGCACTCGGAGCACCCAGAGCCCCGCGGGCCCTTCCCGGCCGGGCCCGGCCGCGTGGCCGAGAGGGAAGGGCCGTACCTGCAGTCACCTCTCGCTGAAGGGGAAGGGCCGTACATGCAGTCACCTCTCGCTGAGAGGGAAGGGCCGTACATGCAGTCACCCCTCGCTAAGAGGGAAGGGCCGTACCTGCACTCAGCCCTCGGTCACGTCCCCCGCCGCAGCCGCTCAGCGCCGGGGAGAAGCGGGACCGGCCCTGAAGGAGCTTCGCCGCAACACGGCGCGGGAAGGCGCAGCTGTGGAGCCGCCTCGACCAGCATCGAYCTCCCGTGTCCGAGGGGCCCAAGAYCCCSCGCTGATCCCGCCGGGAGAGGCCAAGGCCGGTCCCGGGCCCACCGAGGCACCATCGCATCACACCACCTTCCGCTCCCCGCCCGCCGAAAGGGCGACCCCGTCCCCGCCTCCCGCTTATATAGGACGGGAGCGCCCGCGCGCCGCCTTCCCGCCCGCGAGCGCCCCCTGCCGGGCGGGAGGACCCAGAGCGGGGAGCTGRCGGGGCTGGGACCGCGGCCGGGGACACGGGACAGGACACGGATGGGACATGGGACGGGACACGGGATGGAACATGGGACGGGACATGGAACCCTGCCCAGGGCTGCCCTAGGGCCTCCCACGGACACACGATGCGTGCTAAGGCATGGATATCCCTTTTCTCAGCTGCTCCTGGAGTCCCCCACTTCCCGTGGAGGCAGAAATTGGGCTCTCAGTGGTTCCTGACAAAAAGTGGGGACACTCCATCCCGTGATGCACCTGTCAGCAGAGACCCTCCCAGCCCGCGATGCATCAGCCACCCTCCAACGTCCCCAGGTTGGGACATTCATCCCTTCATCCCTTTCCTTCCCATTGCCACGACTGCCCCGGCCAGATGCCCCATCCCATTTCACAAGGGAAAAATCAAAAAAGGATCACAGGGATAAATCCCTTTATTTGCCAAGAAGAGGCGCAAGATACAAGTGGTTTCAGGTGAGATCACGAGCTCAGGACACCACAGGACAGCAGCACTTCCCTGCAACAGTGACAAACCCCACGACAGGAGCAGGGTCTGGCCTGGCTCCATTTTCCCTTGCATTGCTCTGGACAGTTTTTTTAGAGCTAGAGACCTTCCACAGCTACGACCACTGTGGGATCTCCATGCACAGAACCGGGGGGTCCCTTCCCCACCCAGCCCAGCCCTGCCAAAAGCCGGTGCTCTGGATGCAGAGCCAGTCCCAGGGAAGCGGAGCGGGACGCCCATCACCAGGGCACGGAGCCCATCCCTAGGGCTCTAATTGCCCTTGGCTTTCCTCTGCAGCTCCTCGATGGCCTCGCTCTGCCGCCGCTTGTCCTTGGCACGGATGATGGTCATCCTGAAGAGCTTGCAGTAGAGCTCCACGGCCGCGGGGCTGTCGTCATTCCCGGGAATGGGGTAGGTGATCAAGCACGGGTTGCAGTTCGTGTCCACCACCCCCACGGTGGGGATGTTCATCTTGGCCGCGTCCCGGATGGCCACGTGYGGCTCGAAGACGTTGTTGAGGCTGCTGAGGAAGACGATGAGGTCGGGCAGGCGCACGCCGGGGCCGAACTGGATGCGGGCGTTGGTGAGGAGCCCGCCCTGCCAGTAGCGGGTGTGCGCGTACTCCCCGCACTCGCGCGCCGTGCGCTCGACCAGGTGGCAGAACTGGCGCTTGCGGCTGACGAACAGGATG
This sequence comes from Amblyornis subalaris, assembly GCA_018881555.1. Lineage (NCBI taxonomy): Eukaryota > Metazoa > Chordata > Aves > Passeriformes > Ptilonorhynchidae > Amblyornis > Amblyornis subalaris. The sequence continues at coordinate 2,947,898 of JACAXG010000076.1, forward strand.
ATGCCCTTGCGGTAGGCGACGTGGGCGGTGAAGTTGAGGGCCAGCTGGAGGTGCTGCATGGTCTGATCCAGGTCGATGATGTCCTGATCCAGGCGGCAGCCGAAGATGTAGGGCTCCATGAACCTGCGGGGGCAGCGGGAGGGCGGCACAGGGGACACGGGGAAGGGGTGGACAGGGATCGAGCGTTTCTGGATGTGTGTGGCCCTGCAGGAGCTGCCCCACGCTCCAGCTCCTGGCTGATACCAGAGGCGTTCTCTGCAGAGCCCTTGTACCCAGYGTCTGCCCCAGCCTCACACCCTCTCAGTGCCCACACTGGGGGGAACCCYGTACCCTGCCCTGTGCGGGCAGTTCCAGGCCCAGACCAATCTAGCAGGCATGCTCTAGGGAAGCACTCCTGATGTCCACAAGCGCTGGATCACAAAACAGCATCACTCACCTGTGCCGACATCCCTTTTTGTGCCCTAGGTGCACCCGAGCGTCAAAGAGATCTTTCAGGGTGAAGAGCTCCTTCACGCTGAAGAAGTCGGGGTGTTTGAGAGGCTCGGACAGCAGCTTGTCATCCTCAGCTGAGAGAGGGGAAACAAACAATCACTGTCCCCCCTTGTGCTTTGGGGCACGAGCCGGGACTGCAGAGAGGACCCCGATGCACCACGACCACCTGGGTGACACCCGCACGGGCACCGCTCACGGGCGGGGGTGCCACGGGTGCAGTGCCCGGCCTGGGGGACCCCCTTTCCCGGGGAAGGGGCCGGTGCTCGGCAGCACTCACCGCGGGGCCGGGTGGCTGCCGGGGCCGGGGCCGGGGCCGGGGCCGGGACGGTGCCGTAGAGGCGCGGGGCTGCTGCGGGAGAGAAACACGTGGGTCACACGGGCAGGCCGGGCCGGGCTGCACCGGGCCGGGCCCCGCCGCTCACCTGCCCGCAGGAGCCGCGGCAGCGCCATGCTCCGGGCCCGCCGCAGGGCACGGAGCAGCAGCAGGAGGAGGAGGAGAAGGTCAGCGGCGCTTTCCGCTTCCTGCGGGCCGGGGGGGCGGAGCGGGCCCCGGGCGGTTGCGCGGCGCGGTGCGGTCGCTCCCCGCCCTCCGCGTCTCGTCGCCGGGCAACGCTTCGTGCCCGCGGCCCGGCCCGGCGCGGCGGCTCCGCCATGTCCGGCCCCGGSGCGGCCGTGCCCCGCCGCTTCCAGGAGCTCACCTTCTGCCGCGGCTACGGGTGAGCGCGGCCCCGGCGCCGGGCCCCGCGGCGCCGCTCCCCGCGCTACCTCTGCTCTCCCCCCGCAGGCAGCCGCCGGCTCACCCGCGCTTCCGGACCAGCAACCAGACCTACGGCAGCAGGGCCCCCACGGTGCACGAGCTGCCGGTAGGTGACCGAGCGGCCCCCAAGTCCGGCCGCTGCAGCGAGCACCCGAGGCAGATGAGGACRCACTGCCCTCGTCTGCATCCATCCCTGCAGGCGCTATCGCTGCTGGCRTTTAAAACGCCCCCCGCCCCCCTTTTCTCGCCCCCCCAGAACTCCTTCCACTCCTTGCCGCACACGTTTTCCGACCACCTGGGCAAGATCGGCATGTGCAGGAACGACAGCCTGAACACGTCGCTGGAGAAGAGCCACTGCACCGGCCCCGACACCTTCATCACCGCCTACGAGCACCTGGACTTCCACCCCAGCTACAACCCCAGCGGGCCCTCGCACTGCAGGGACCAGCCGCTCTAGCAGGGACGCTCCAGAGCCCCTGCAGCTTGGGTTGGCTTGGGAAAAGCCACGGCCAGCCAGCCTTGGTASTCAATGAAGCCCACTAGTTTACAGAGTGAATGTTACTAGGAGTAATATATTTGTTTACTGAGATGTAATGTGGTTAAGTAGCTCATAAGAAGCATTTAACCTAATTTATAGGCAGCATATAAATACTAGAACAACATATATTACATATATATCCCCTCATCCTTTTCTCTGTCACTAATGATCCTTTAAACTCTTGGCTCATGTACCCCATATCATTAAAAATTAAGAATTAAGCTGCCTCTCTACGATTTAATGAATAATCAATCTGCAAGTTTTCCAGAGGTATTCATTAGCCTTTTGGATTTCTTGTAGAAAGTTCACTTTTCTTCTCTCTCAAAACTCCAAAGTTTTGAGAAGTCATCCAAATAAAGACAAGTAATCAAAAAGAAAATGTTTTCTTAAGTTTTATTGGAACAACTGCAGTTACAGGCAGAGAAACTGCATCAACTGGACAGCAACTGCACTGAAAGAACACCTCAACATTTGTGGTTTAAAGACTTTTAAACTTTCAAGAGAAACTACTCTGCCTGTTTATGGATGAGAAACAGTCCCACCCTACAGGTGTAACATAAGGATAGTAGACAATAAAAATGAGCATAACATTAATCTAACTCTTTGCTAAAAATATAAATAATGAGTGTAATATTAATGTCCAAACACCACTGCAATTGAGATTGTTCACATGTCAGAAATATTCCCTATTTGTGGCATGTGGTTATCTCAAACATAGAATAGCTGGGAAAATTCCCCTCTGCTGCAAACACACCAATACATTGGAACAGATAATAACTGAGCAGAAATGGCCCTGGAAAGTTAACACTTCAAAGATTTAACATATGAAAATAAATAAGCAACCCTCTCTCATTCGCTGCTATTCTCCTATTAGACTCTAGACAATACCTGGAGCTTCTTAGAACTTTCCTTTCTTCTCCTGAAAAGAAAAAAAATAACAAAGTGCTGGATCAATATAAATAGTTGTGACAATGTTACATATATTTTCATCCACAGATTTTTCTGCAGGTGGAATAATTTAGGGATAAGGCTGCCTCTTAAAAATATAAATGTAGTGGATTCTGTCACATATTTTCCCACTCCATCTGAAAACACCCACCTCTTCTTCCTTGTCTCAATTTCTCCCCTTTTAGTTTTATCCTTGAAACCAGTTCCTTTGAAGAGTTTGGCATGCAGTGTATCTAAGTGTTCGGAGGTTAGATACACTTTTTTAAAAAGAAACATCTGTACAAATTCAAAATATCATCCTAAAAACGACACATTTTACCACACAGAACCTACCCAAAACAATCTCTTTTTACTCTATCGAAAGGAAGATTTTCATGTTTGCAGATAAAATTATGTGAGGCTGAACTATCACAAACCGAAGGTATGAATAATTAAAAAGCTTCTACATTAATAAAAGAAAGGAGGGCAGGGATAGTGTGTTCCTGCCTTGTCTAAAAAGCAGCTACACATCAAAACACGTGTTCCTAAAATAGCAGCAAAGAACTGGTAATAAAAAATTAAGGTAGTCCTTCATGATGCTTGGAGATTGTTCCCAAAGCACAGAAAAAATAGTCACTGGGGTAAAAATTAAGCAATAAAGCTCTTTTCAAAGTCCTGCATGAGCACAGATTTATCTGCGCTGTGGAACTGCAGCCAGGATGCTGTAACTCACCAGGGACATAGTAAAAAATATCAAGTGGTTTAATCACTTAATATCCAAATTAGCAAGTTTTGTGCTCTGACTGGGAAGAAAAAAATTATCATTGCGTATTTTTTAGAAATATGAAYCAGCACTCATTAAAAAAGGTAACTGCTTTACAAGCTTTAGAAGACCTGAGTTTATGGTTCTGTGTATTTACTGCAATGAAGGATTAATTGGTGTCTCAGGAGGGTGGAAATAACAGGAAAAGGAGTTTTATCTGGGCACTCCCCAGAGCTGGCACTGGAGTGACAGGGCCAGCAGKGCTGTGCAGTCTGTGCCTCTCTGGGGCTGTTACGGGCACTATAAACAGGAAATAAAAAGCAACTGCATCTATGAAGATTCACCCTCAAGAGATTTGTGCTGCAGTCCCAACCTTGGTACCACGTGTGGGACTCTTGTTCCTGAATTTATTCCCACCCAATATAATCTTTTTCGTTCCTAAAGTCAACCTTCAGTGATGTGCAGGAGGGATTTCTTATTGCTCCGAACCACCAGACTCCTCTTTCCTGAGCAAGTGGTGAGAACTGCACCAGGATGAGGGCACTGCCACTGGAGCCAGGGCACTTATGGCTGTTGTCCCCATTCCAGAGATGTTCCTTGACAYACATTTAGTTACACATGGAAAGATTCCACTTCTTGACCACCAACACGAGGAAGAAAACTGCTCTTGGGGTTTTGCTACAAGCACCATTCTCACCTCCCAGAACAGCCAGCCCTGTGTTTTGCCTGTGTATTTGGTAGATTCTCCTTCATTTTTTTGTTACAAAGAATTAATTACATCCTCAGTCAGGAGGGAAGAAAAGTGAACACAAAAATTATTACTCACTCAAGATGATGACACAAACCATAGGAGCACTCTGGTTTCACGGTCCATGGGCAGAACCCCATTTATTAAACATTATAAACTCAGCAATGTACACCATTTCCTATATACAAATCAAGTTTATCAATTAAAAAAAAAAAGTGCTGTTTGAAATCAGGTTTTATTTAAAGCACAAGGTAACTGGAATTGCATCTTAAGTGGAAGTGAATCAGGTCACGAGTGGCACTGAGGACACAGACACAGCGACAGGGGCACGAGACACCTTTTAAGTCTTAATGTGGATTTACTGAAAACTTTGAGGAGAAACATTCAGCTTTTTATACAAACAGTACATAGTGCTTCCAACATCTCTAGGAAAATTAAGTATACAGTTTAATCCTTTTAAAGCAAGGTACTCAGAAAACTTCTATTTTAAAATACCAGCCTATTGACCTAATCCAAACAAAAGGCCCAAATCCTGCAACGGAATCGAGGCAGACCAAAAGCCTGTGGAGAGGGACTGCAGGCACTGAGCTAAGTAAAAACCACTTTTCCAAGGTATCCTACCACAAAATGGAGATGATCTAACACACTGACCTTTTCAACAACCCGGCCAACCAACCCAAGGGCTACAAAAAGGTGGCTGGACAGTCAGAAATGCCACATGAGCACTATAAACATGTTTAAAATGTAACTGCACAACAGCATAAACACACCAAGGATGTTTACTTCCCTACATGCCACAGTTACTACTCTATGCTACACCGTATTTTGCCCATATTCTGCATCACACCAGGGACACCATGAGATACTGGATCCAGTCTTGGCTGCTTTTGCTCCACTTTGCAAGTTTAAGGCCAGCCTCGAGGAAGACTCCTGAAGTGACTGAGAAACAAAGTGATGCTAAGTGGTGCTTTGGCTGAGAGAGGTTCTGTAGACCAGACAAAGAGAATACCAGATCAATCCACAGGGACAAGATGTGAGAACAAACTCCTCCAAGGACTTCACCACACACAAATGAAAATGAAAGAACCAGCCAACAGCTTCAATTTACACCTTTTGAATTTTCAGTGAAACCACTGTGGGGGCACTTTTTTTTTTGTGATATGAATGTGCTACTTCAATCCCGTTTCAAGTCAGTACAAATAAAAAGATAGTAGTGAAAAATTGCTTTATTCTGGCTGCTGGAAACGGAGGCAGAGGAAGAGCCTGAAGAAAGAACAGTGCTGAAAATATCCGTGGCGTTTGTGTTGTGACTTCCTACAGCAAACCCAGCTTTGCTTTATTGCACAAAAATTGTCAGTGAAAAGTTCACAGAAATGTAACATTTTAAAAAACACTTCTGAAAAAGGAAAGTTAAGGGCACTCAAATTCCAGAAAGTTCATTCAGGAAACCAAAAGCCATCTCTGGGTAACTGCAGGGCATCAAAATGAGATCATTGAGAACAACRAGGAATTGTTTGAGCCCTGCAGGCCCGACAGTACAGAAATCCAGGGAAATCCAGGGAAATCATGTTGTCTGAACAGACACACTCCTTCACTTGTCTTGGACTGCAATTGTGCTTGGAATCATCTGCGAGCAAGAGGTTCTGGGTACTCAAAAGGACTTTGAGCAGCTGCTGAGATCACTTTACACAGGACATGCAGACAGACCCATCCGCTCGATTTACCTGAATTTGCATTTGTATCTTCCAGGCTGGATCTCCACACCCACAGCTGCCCTGGGGTTCTGCTTAGGGACCTCATCCCACAGTCCTCACGGTGGGAAAACTGAGATCCCAGCAAAAACTCCTGCCACAGGATTGTCCTAAGGCAGCTCGAGTGTGACCGGTGTCAGGTCATCTGCATTGCTATCCAAGGCTGTGTTTTCCTAGGATCTCTCAACAGGTTGCCAAATGAATTCTGTGCGCAAACAGGTTTCCCTTTGATAGACGATTAGAGGCCTCATAATTTAAAGTGTGATTAGCCAATATCTTATCTACAGTAACTACAGCATCCTGTAGGAATGCAAGCCCTAAAAATCATTATAAAAAATATTTCCTTAGAGCACTTTAAATAATTTACAAAATTCTACAAAAGCTATGAATGTCTATCCATGATATCCCTGTTAAATAGAATTATTTTCACATTAGTGTGTGTATGATATACAGGTATCAGCACCTCCCACTGTCTCTTCTTTCCTGTCTCAAGTTTTATCAAGGTAATTACAATGAGAGTTATTTTCTAAAAAGACTGCTACTGTAAAAAAAATGTACTTACATATTTGAAACTTTTTTTTCCAAGAGGGAACCTGGGCAGTCCCCTGCAGGTAGGTCAGTAAATTTTGCACAGGTTTTGGTTAAAAATTCCTGCCCTTGGTGCACTTCGCTAGGAGTTTCCCTGTTCTGCAGGACAGGTATTTTTCCTTCCATTTTTGAGCTGGATACCCGAATTTCTTCCTGCCTTTCAACTTTTTCTTCCTTAACGCACATCTGCACACTGTTATCTGCACATGCTCCTCCACTGCTATCCACTGCTGCTGCTGGCACGTTTAATTCCTGCCTTGGGCAAGCTAAACTTGGATCTGGCCTCTTGTCCAGCTGGTTATTCCCTCCCTTGCTGCACACCTGAGCACTCTGCTGAGCTGTGTCTCTGCTAACTTTATCTGCTCTTCCCACACTGCACTCAGGGCGTGGGGGATCCACATGTGAGTCAGCCCAGCTGCCTTTGTGGATATCTCCTTCCTCGATGCACATCTGTGTGTTCTCAGCTTTGGAGGTTCCTCTGCAAACCTTATCAGCTTTTCCTGCYGCCACACTCCGTTCCTGACAGGGGAGGCTGGAGTGGGAGTGTGACTGATCTCCTGGAGCATCAGCCTTCCTGCAGCCCTCGCCTTCCTCTCTGAGACACACAGGAGCAGCCTCAGCTCTTGCACAGGTTCCTGCTACAGGGGCACTTGGCACTCCCACAGTGAGTTTCTGAGGAGAACTGCATGCTTCTATTGCTGGTGTAATATCCCCACTAAATTCACCTTTTGGCAAAGGGTTAAGTACATCTGTCTCCTGGGAAGCTGCCTCCATTCCCAAGGCACTGCTCTGGCTGAGCAAACACTCTGCTTTCTGCTTTTTGTTCAAAAGCATTGATTTCTTCCTGTCCCGGGCGTATTTCAGCCCTGCAATAAATTTACTTGAGATTTTGAGCTGGAAGGTATTCTTCCTTTTGGACCTAGGCTTTGCACTCATGACTTTTCGTACTTTACACCCTTCACTTTTGCTGCTTTTTGGGGGCTCTGTGTTATGCACATTCTTTTTACCTGTTGCATTCCCAGGTAACTCAGCAGCAGCACCACCTTTAACCCCCCCAAGTCCTTGCTTAGCTTTTGACTGACCAGTAGTAGGAACATTCTCTGCAGAGGAAGCACATTTCCCACTGCCAGCTAACATTGCACTTTTCCCTTCTGTTCTCTGAGAGTTCTTCACCTCCTCACTTTGCTGAGCTACCTCAGTCTTTTTACTGTGACTCAGCACGAGGTCGATCTCGTTTTCCACCAGCTGTTGCTTTGCTTTTCCCTTATTACCAGTTTGTTTGGTCACTCTAAACAAGTCCAGAGTTGCATCACCTTTTTGTAGCTCTGAATTGTTTGCAGAGTCTTTAGCCTTTTCTGCCAAGAACTTCCTGATTTCTTGCTCGATGCTGTCATCACTGTCCACTGAGCTGCTGTCACTGGCCTCTGACACGGCTGGGAAAGCACATTTTCTATTTTTAGCCCCCCGCTGGTTTGAAACGGGTTTAGGTTTATTGCCTTTTTTTAGCTGTAAGTTAAACTCCAGGTTTTTCACGGTTTCTGGTTTGTCACTGGGAAGTTTGACGTTCACGTTGTCTGGAGGGTTCCTGACTGCATTSTCCCTCACAGCTTTCCTAGGTTTTGAGAGGCAGCTTTTCAGCAGTGAAGGATTTTTACATTTCCACTCGTTTTGTTGGAGGCTACCGAATTCATCCAGCAGCTGAGTTTGTGTCTCACTGAATCTGACTTTCTTCTTGCACTGAGACTTCTGGTCCTTGGCTTTCTTCTTTAACTTCCTTTTAGACCGTAAAAGGTCCTTGATTGCACTATCAAGGTCCTCATCACTGTCCAGAGAGCTGCTCTCGTCACCAGACCCCTCCCTCTCTGGGGTTTGGGTGGTGTTTTTTATAGGTTTCCTCGTGCTACTCTGAACCTGCAGAAGAGGGTTTGCAGAGTCCAAGGCCACACATCTGCCCTCAGAGCCAGACAGTCTGGGAGACATCAGCTGCTGCTGCCTCGTGTCTTTGCTGCTGAGGCTCTGAGCATCCTGGAGTTCTGCAGGGCTGCTCAGGGCACGCTCCTCTTGGAGCACAGGGAATTTGGAATAGTTACTGGCTTGGAAAAGTCCCATTTCCAGCTGTTCAGGTGTTTTTGATGCCCCTTGCTTTGCTGTTCTGCCTTCCCTTTTAAGTCTCCTTTTACGACTCAGTGATAATTTCAGTGTTTTGGGCAGAGAAGGCTCAAGGGTCCCGGTGAGGCTGTTTGGATCAGAAGGCAAAGGCATCTGGATGGAGCGTGACAGGCTGGGAGGTTTTGTTCCAAGCTTTTCTGATTGTGCTTTCAGAGCCAAAAAAGCTCTGATTTCTTGCTCTATGCTGTCATCACTGTCCACAAGGCTGCTGTCACTCTCACAACGGGAGGACGAGAGAAGCTGGGGAGAAAAGAAGGAGTCTGCAGTGAGGGATTTGTTGTCACTTCCCATTTGGGATGGCATGATTGTTTTGGAAATATCAAGGATAGCTTCTGCGCACATGAGTTCCGCAGATGTGTCCGCTCTGCAAGAGGCCTGCAGTGTGAGCTCACAAGCAGCAATCTTGTTTTCTGGAAGTGCAAAATGCCTGGCTTTTTTCAGTGGTTTAAACAGCTTGTTAAAGTCATTGCTGGTGCTTTCCAACCCCGTTGACTTGGAATTCATTTCTTTTCTCTTGTTGCTCGTAGGGTTTTTATGGATTTCTGGTGAGGCACTTTTTGTGGAGCTAATTGTCAGGCTGGCAGAAATGTCTGCCATAGCCTTTGGATCAAACGGGTCCCTCTGCAAAGGGACACGGCTTGCTGCATGACCTGCCTCTTTCCTGATTTTCTCCAGCTGGTAAAGCTGAATGGCTTCCTCAATGCCATCATCACTGCTCGAGTCAGATGTGTGCACGCTCTCCTGGATAAGTGCTTCCCTCGGCTCCCAGTAATGAGCTCCACTTCCCTCATTCTGCTCCACGAGCCAGGGCTGGCTGCCAGTGGCCATTTCTAGATATGCCTGGTTCACCTGGCTGAAATCACTGGGCTCTGCTTGGATTTTCGACTGCAAACACTTGGACTGGGTGCTGGATTTCTGCAGCTTGGGGTGGTGTCTCAGGAGCAGTGCATTACAGCCTTGCTTTATAGCACCACAGCTCGTTCTGCTCGCTGTTTCTTTGTTGCATTTCAGGACAGATCTCACACGGGGATGTTTTTTATCCTCCTCAGTAACACATTTACTAATTTCTTGCTGCTTCTTCTCATTCAAGAACTGCACTATTTCCTCTTGTATGCTCTGTTCAAAGGAGTCATCGCTGCTGATGCTCTGAGGGGAAGCAGGCTGCAGCCTCTTCCCGATTCCCAGGTGGTCAGACAGGTACTCTTCAGAGAGCATCTCAGCTTTAAATTTCACAGGGAGGAGGTTACTCGCCACTTTGTTCTGGGAGAATTCTCTCTTAAACCTTTTGTCTCTGCTTACATTCTCAGAACGCCCTGCATTCCTTGGCAACGACTGGGCACTTTTGCTCTTTGTTTTCAAGTACTCCTGGATGGCTTCTTCTATACCTCGGTCCACAGAATCGTCGCTGTCAGAATCGAGCAGGAGAGTCCCAAATTCCACGTTCTCTTCGACTTCGGTGTCATCCGAATCCTCAGGGCACCCACACTGGGCGTATTGAGGATGCTTCCGCAGCAGCGTGGTGCTGGATGTGACTCTGGTACCGGTGCCTTTTTCTCCTTTTTGTTTCTTCTGCGTAACACAGCCACACTCATTGTTCATACCCAGGGCAGGCTCTTGGCTTTGCAGGTTGCTTATAATCATCTGGACCTTCGCACTCACAGAGGTTCTGGTGACGTCGCCGTCAGATTCAGGGAAGCAAACGGGATATCTACAATTCCTTGCTGGTCCAAAGGACTCCCATTTCGTCTGAAGAGCTACCAGAGGAGGAGCATCCATAAGGAACATTCTAGCAGACAACAGCAAAGTCCACAACGGAGCAGTTTTTCAGACTGGTCTCTCTTCCATCCTACAACAAGGAAAAAAAGGGAAATATTTACTTTGCATGTGCCTTCTAGAAATTCTATGTAATAATCCTGGTAACATAAATTGGAAATTATTAACACTCAGAACTACAGTGCCACATAATCACAGCAGTTACTCCTCACCATCACTTTAACAGGTGAATCAGTCACTACTGCCACCAGGGATAAGGMAGAGCACTCATCACTTGTGCTTTGTAGTATTTTTTGGCACAATCAAAACCCAGTTCAGGTAATTACCTCCACTTCTGAAACTCTTTCTGCACTTTCCAGTCCCTTTTGCATATGCTCCTAAATACTAATGCATTGTCCAGACCCACAAAGACTCACTCTGATGACACCCAGTGCACTGGTGTGTACAATCCCCTCTGCACTGAGGTTTTCTGAACACTTTTGCACAAAAATTTGTGGCAAGAGAGAAAGAACAATTTTAAGGAAATCTTTCATAATAAAGTGGAATTGGTGGGAGTGGAGAATCTGGCAAAATATTCTGCTCCCTGTTTCCTTTGGCATAACTGCCCTTTTTAAGGAACACAGCTCAGCTTTCCAACGAAAGCAGYGCTGGCTGTGTCCACATGGTACAGGATGGGTGTATGTGGAGAAAGCTGGACCATGATCTGGGATGGAGGGACACAAACCAATTCCTACTCAAAGAACAGAGTAACTGTGTTAGCAGGAGGCTGGACTCACACAATATCCCAAAACAGCTTGTACTAGTTCTGACTTGGCATTAAACACACGGCTGAGGGACTTGGGGCAGCTCAGAGAGAAGGAAAGGGAACTGATTTCTTCTTGTACAGCAATAATCCTGAGACATCAATCATCCAGCCTCCCTGCAGGATAAAAGCTCTGGGCAAACACCAATCTTTAGGAGTGCACAAAAGCAGGATGAAGATTAGGAACCATTCTTCGTGTTGCAGTAGAAACCTCAGACAGAACGAAGCTTTGCTTTGTGGAAGAGYGAAAAAAGGCATCCACAAAACTCCAGGTAACACCCCAAAGAGTTCACCCCATGGTCCTGTGAGGGCTGAAGGCTTCACCTTCATTTGGTAGGATCAAGGGAGATAGTAATTCCCAAAAAACTACAGCAGTTGGGTGGTTCTTCGAGCCCAGGCTCCACACAAACACAGTGAGCCCTGMTTCTGTGGACTCTGCCAACCTAGAGAGACACACTTTTCCCTCTGAAACCTCTCTGACCTTGCCCTTGTCAATTATTCTCTAGTTCTGGTTTCAAATTAATCAGTGGMATTAAATATTTTAAAGAATTAATGACTCTAAACTCCTTAAAGCTTCTATTTATTTACTACCAAGAGTAAGGTAACAGACAACCAGGCAAGACAAAGCTTCATCACTATTCTGATTTTCTTTTCCTCGGTGAGAATCCATCTCAAATCGTTCCTACAGAGTTCAAATTTTAAGTATAATAATCAAGACCATCCCTCCTCACTGACTGGTACCTGGAGCAACCCAACACATGCTGTTTTAACTTCCACCTTTTAATCAACTGAAGATATTTGGATTTATTTCAGCTTTACACACACCAGTAGAGCCCAGTACTCCCAACAGAACCAGTATTTGGCCATGAACTAACCAAAAGCACCTCACAACCCCAACTTTCAGAAGCACGTGGCTGAACACGCAGTTCCCAAYGCAGCCTCCAACACATTCACTTGGGCAAACATAAATTAAAAACACTTTTCCTTGTAATAAGCAGCTAAGGATCAAAAAGACAGAAATTAGGATACTTCATCACCTTGAAGCAACGCAATTAACACACTTTAGCTCCCAGCTTCATTTAAAAAAAAAAAACCTCAACGTTTTTCCTATTAACCTATTTCCACAGTTTTCAGGGAAGGGGCAGGTGYCTCGGCTATCCCACACCTGGACTGTGGGTGTCCTGCAAGAACTACACGGGACTGGGGTGAATTTCCACACCTCAGCACCCACGGGGACTGTGAGGGGACAGCCAGGGCCTGCCTGAGGGRGGACGTGAGGGGACACTCACCCAGGGGCCATTCACAGAGGGCGTGAGGGGACAGGAGGGGACATCCGTGGGCTGTGTGAGGGGATTTGAGGGGACACACGCTGAGGGGGAGGGGAAAGGAGGGGACATACATCCAGAAGGACCGGGGTACCCTCTGGAGCTCATTGAGGGGACATGAGGGGACACGCACGGGGGCTGCCTGAGGGGACATGAGGAGACACCCACGCAGGGTGTCTGAGGGGACATGAGGGGACTTCCACCCAGGGGGTACCTAGAGAGGCTGTGTGAGGGACTACGAGGGGACACTCGCTAAGGGGGTACCCACAGATGGTGTGCGAGGGGACGCGATGCTACCCCGACCCAGGGGGTTGCTACAGAGGGTGTGTGAAGGGACACCCACGCGGGGGGCACCCACAGAGGCTGTGTGAGGGGACGCGAGGGCACCCCCACCCCGGGGGGCGCCCCGGAGGGGCCGTGACGGGCCCCCCCACCCTCGGGGGCCGCCCGCGGCCGCCGCGCGCGGGACCCCCGCGGGGCGCCGCGCCCACTGCCCGCGGCCGGCCGGGCCCTGCCCGCGCCGCCATGGCTGCCCCTTCCCGCCTTCCGCCGCCCCGGACCCGGGCCCGGGCCTCCCTCGGCCGCCGGCGCGGCGGGGCCCGGCCGCGCCCCCCGCCCGCCGCCCGGCGCTCACCTGCCGACAGGAGGCCGAGAGGGGGACGGGGGTCGGCGGCGCCCGGGCCGGGCTCTCGGCTCCGCCGGGCTCCGCTCCGCCGCTGCCCGCCGCGCTGGTGCAGGGGCGGGCGGCGCTTCCTTCCCTGCCCCCGGGGAGCGGGAGGCATGCGCCGCAGGGCTCCGGCGGGGAGGCGGGGAGGGACCGCACCGGGCCGGGGCACAAAGGCGGCGGCGGCCGCTGCCCCCGGCAGCCGGCGCGGAGCGGGGGAGGGAGGGCGGCCGGAGCCCCGTAACGATCGCAACGGAAGGGCCGCCGGGGAGAAGCGGCACCGCGGCCTCCCGCGGCCCCGGGGAGAGGGACAGCGCCGAGCCCCGGTCCCGGCGCGGGCTGGGGAAACACCAGGGAAAAGAGCGAGATACTTCCGAGGCGAGAGCCGAGTACAATGCACAGAGGGAGGATGATCCATCCCGCTCCCTTCGGGGTGCAACGGGGCTGCCAGAGTGGGGAAACGCAAAATACCGGCAGGATGCAACACTTGGCTGCCCCAGATGGAAAGTTTGGGGGTGCAGAACAAGAACTGAGGTGCAGAGAGCCAAGGCCTCTGCTTTCAGGAGCTCCTGCTTTCGGTGCTTGGGCTCCTGGAGCTTTCTCACACAGAAAAACCAAAGTTTTAGTGCTTTAATTCATCCCTGTTTTGCTGTCGAGCAGGCTTTCCCCGAGGATACACTCCAGCCCTGTTCTGTCATCCCTGCGCTCCCCCAAGCTGCGGGATCCTTCCTTTCGGGACTCCCGTATCAACCTGCTCGTTCCTAAAACACACAGAGTGACTCACAGCTCTCAGCCTATAAATCTGCACAAGCATTTCCATTCCTAGCTTCTGGCAAACAAAAACCTGGTGCCTCAGCCCCAAGAGCTGCCTGTTTTCACTGTGTCAGTGCATTTTGCTGCCCCGTGGGGCTGCAACACCTGGGATGCTGCACAGCAAGTCAGCATCTTTGGGCCGGGTGSTGGCAAAATCACAGGGGAAATGCTCAGGCTGGGAGAGGCCAAGTGGGGAACAGCGGGTACAGAGGGTCCCAGGCTGAAAATGGGGTGACTGAGAGTGTTGCACTCTTTTTGTGCTCAACGCATCACAAGAAATGGGGCTGACATATGGTGAGGGTTCTGGAACAGATTTCCACCTGTTTWTATCMCAGAGATTCTCCTTTTGGGGAGCAYGTGTATTTCCGTGCCCTTTCCTTATCTCCAACTTCACATTATAATATTTTTTCCCCCAGGAATCCTCTACCGCCAAACCAGGTCTGACCCTGGGAATGTGGGGCAGGACCRTTTTTCAAACCATCAGGCACAGTTACAAACTCGTATTAATTTATCTCCTGCTCTTACAACAGATAAAGCAGAGCTGATAAGACGTTTGCCTGTGTGTTCTTGTCCCTGGGATATGTAACATGCTTTTATGTTCTGATCTGGCTTGCTTGCACGAGGCTGCTGAAAACAGCACAGCCAGCATCTGTGTGCAGGAGGAAACAATGGACTTGCTTTTCCTTCACTGCAGAATTGCAGCCTGGAGGTGAGGAAACTTTGCTCCGCTCACCATATTCCTCCCTAATGCCATGGCAGAGGGAAGAAAGGGCTCTTGTGTTCATGTATCCTCTCGGGCCAAGTCAATTTACATGTGAATGCACTTTTAAAATAAAATTAAAGTCAAAGCCGTGGCCAGAAGCCTGACAAATGTTTTTGTGCACATGCAGTGGCTCGGGAGGGGGGAGGCTGGCTGCTGCTGGAGAGCTCTGCTGGCCCCAGCCGAGGTGGCACTCGTGGCTCTGCAGGGCATGTGGCCTCCCTGTGCCACTTGGACTTGAAAGAAGAGCAGAGCCTCTCCCCGAGGTGCCATTAGGGATGATTTGTCTTCCTGATCCACGATCTTGGCGGAAATGAGAGCAGTGGTCCCCGTCCCTGCTGGACGGATGACGAAGTCACGAGCACTAATTGGACCCCTCGTTAGAGTGGCTGGAATGGCAAGGAAATATTAATGTTTCCAAAATGAAACATCTCCCCTGACCTCGGGATCTGCTCATCCCCTTTGCAGCCTGTTGCAGGGGGTAGGTGCTCATTACAGGCACCTCCGGATACCTCAGAGGCTGAAATCACAGCTCAGGTGATGGCTTTTACTATTTTTTTTTCCACCAAGAGAAAGGACAAGATTAAAACAAAATTAGCAGGAATAAAAGGACTCACCTGGCAGATTTTGTTGTCAGGTAACCTGTGGCTTCGTGGCCAATTATGGTTCCTACATGGAGCTGTGCTGAAACAYTGGCCACGTCTGCTGTGCTGCTGTTTTTTGGGAATATGGGTCACGGATGCTGGCTGAGGGCACAGCCGTGTGTAGGTCACAAGGGAAGTTGATAACCTCGGGTTCTGCAAWCCCTTTTCTTTGCTGGGGGCAGTTTTGCATTCTCCAAGCACATCTTTGAGTTTTGGGGCAAATCCACACCACCACGATCCTGCTGTGACCGTTGAGTTTTTGGRGGAAGAAGCAGCAGGAAAAGGAGGTGTATGGAGTCCAGTCCGATTTTCCCTGACTCTCAGTATTTGGGGTCTGTATGTCCCATGGCCCCACTGAGCTTCAGGACACTCACTGCTGGCCCTGCTCCAACGTCCCCTGCCCTGCTCAGCTCCTTCAGGCTGATCTCAGATGATTTATTAGACAGAGAACAACTGCATCATGTAGTAACATGGCAAATTGAAGAGTTTAGTTGTTATTTAATAAATGCCAAGGAGACTCATGAGGCCTTGAAGTTATAATAGAAAGATCTAATTTAGAAAAAAAACGGAAGAGAGGAGCCGGTGAAAGCTGCCAGGAAGCAGCGCTGGGTATCGAACATTTCTATTTACCCTCTGAACGGAACAAAGATGGTCTGAACTTCCTTTTAGCAGGGCTGGATGCTGCCCAGGGAAGCAGCACCTGAGGCAGGAGGAGGTCTGAGGGCAGTTCTTGGTGGAGCTCAGCCCYGGGAGGCTGTGCTGTGTCTTGCCTTGGAAGGCACCGTTGCTCTAAATCACCTTGGGTTGACAGATTTTTGTAAGGAAAGAAACTCACCAGCTCCATGAAACAAATGAAGCTGTAGGTCCAGCACAGGGGCAGGTTACAGAACACATTTAATGCATTTTGAGTCAAACCTGGTGGACTTCCCATTCTCCACTGAGCATTATACAAAGTGCAGCTGGAGGTCTCTGTGGGGCACAGCTCATTGCTTTGGGAGATGTCCCTTTTCCGTATTAATTCCAAGCATATCTGRCATAAGAACACAACGTGAGGAACACAATTTAGTGCCAAGAGGTTTAACTGTAACCCTGACCTTTCCTTGCTATCATGTGGCAGAGACCTCTAAAATATCAAAGGAAATGATGGCCCCTCTCTCATATTCTGTACCTGGAACCTTTTAATGGTTTTTGTATGACTCATCCCTATCTAGGTTAAATGATAAATATTTCATGTTTACAATCATGGACATGGGCCGTGTGGGCTTTTAAGAGTTTTCTTTACACAAATCTCCCCTTTCTGTCCATCTCCGCGGGCTTTGCTYGGAGGCAATGCTGTCTGTATTCCCACAAGGATGCTTCCAGCTGCATCCTGTGCTTGTCACAATTCTGCTTGTGCCCATTAGGTGTCAGACTCTTATCGGCTCAGTCTCCAGTTTCTGGGATTTCAAGGAGAACATGAGAAGCCAGAGCTGGTCTGGCTTGTCTGGGTTGCTCTCTCGCCTGTGGGTCCTACCCAGAAAGGGCAAACTTGGCCACCAAACGGGGACCCTGTGCTGGCCTTGGCCCAGGCTTTCCCAGCTGGGATTCCTCCAGAGCCACWGCTCATCCCAGGGCTGCAGAATTAGCATCCACAGGCAGCAGCTCCTGCCCCAAACCCGCTGGGTGTTGCAGCACCTTTGTGTTTTAGATCGCGCCCCATTGCGTTCCTGAGGGCAGCTCTTCCTATTGCAACGGCTCCTTCCACTGCTCCTGGCTCTGCAGGGCCACTGAGGTGCTGCCAGAGCAGTGAGCAGCTTCTTTCCACCTTATCCATCATCCTTTTGGGATGAGCACTTGGAACTGAGCGTTGATGCTCAGCGCCAAGCCCTGCCAGCACCATGAGCGCAGGGTGCAGGAACAGCTCGGATATTTCCTGCATCTCAGGGCTTGGGAGCACTGCTGAACACATGGAGATTCATTCAGAGACAGAAAGTCAGTCTTTTTTTTTAYTTTTTAATGAACCATGTGCAGAATTTCCCACAGCAACACTTTGATTCCAGCCACGAGGCAGGATATAAACACAGGCATTAGGTGCCCTGAGCCGAGGTGGATAGTGATGAAAAGGGGTCTGTGAGCTTTAAAGTGGTCTATTTAAAGGGCAAGATCAAAGATGTACCTAGGGATAGATACCTGCCCTGCTACATGAAGAAAAGCTAGAGTGAAACAGAGATGCTGCACTCACTCTGTATTTCAAAAGGGAATGTTCTGCTTTGACTTTGTGCTGCAATTGCTGGGAGTTTTAAGGGGGCTGAGGGAGGGAAAGAAAACACATCGTGCTCCAGCTCCCCTCATTACTGCTCCTCTGACTCTCTGCTGAGGATCCCAGCACAGCCATGGACTTGCCCACCTGCAATCAGCAGGTCCTGCATTTACAGAGTGCCTTTCCCGACCTGCTGCTCCCTCAGGAGCATCCTGCTGTGAGGTAGGGGCTGCCGGATTCCTGCTGTGGAGCCACTCCCGATCCCCAGCAGAGCCATCCCGAGCACTCTCCCAGCCCCCATTAGCTCTAAACCAGTGTTTTTAAGAGGCATCTTCAGCTTTTCAGATCACCTTCAAGGAGTGCTCTATTTTTAGCATCCGTGGACTTTCTTGGCTGCAAACAAGCGAAACCTCTCTGCGGTGAATTCACAGCAGGGCACCTGGCAGGGGTTCAAAGTCTCTGTCTGAAGCATGGTACACAGGAAATGACTTGTCCCCGAGGTCCCTGTGGAGCGGGGTGAGCCCGTGGAGCCACCCTGGGATGCTCCTGTCCAGTACCACCCGGGCCAGGGTGCACAGCCCAGGGTGTGCCTCCTCCACCGACGCCTCCGCGGTTGCCAAGTGCTCTTTGCACGAGCGGCTTTGATTGAGGATTTAAAAACAGCTCCTGTTTGGTTCAGTGCTTAAAACGCTTCCTTAAATAAGTTTTGGATCAAGCCAGAGATCACTGCTGGTTTGAATTTTCATCAGCCTGAAAGAAAGCGCTGAGCTGGGGGTTTGTGCAATCTTTTGACTTGGGTTCTTCTCCAGCAAAGCGGCACAGAGCGAATCGCCCTCAGCGGAGCAGCCGTGCGGAGCCACAGCCTCCCCGCTGCTCTGCAGGGTGAAGGGACCTCCCAGGAGCAGTTTCAGGCTGGTTGGAGCGGTGCTTGGAAAACAGGCTGATCGTTATTTGAAGTATTTCTTTTTCTCCAGTCTTCATTCTGCTCTCCCAGTGGGCCAAAAGCACCTCCCAGTGCTCCAGCCCGGGGAGGTGGAGGGCAGGAGCCCTGAGCATCCCTGCTTTGGGCATCTGCTCACAYTCCACGTGTCCTCTTGCTTTTCACGGGCCTTTTAGGGCCGTGTCAGATGGCCAGTGATGGGAATTTTGGACTAAGTGCAGTGCCAGACTCACCCTCCCATCCTGCAGAGCTGTCAGTGACGGAGGAGTGTTGACTGGACACTGCAAGTGCCTCCAGTGCAACAGATCCACAACAGCTTTGGACACAGAGCAGGAGATCAAATCCTTCTAGTAAGCACTGAGAAAACATGGTATTTAGACAGGTGCTTTCTCCTGGATAGAGCTTGTGCTGCTGGAATTAAYAGTCCTTTTAAAGTGTTTCCTCATCCTGATCTTGAATCCCCTGGCAGTGGTTTGAGCTCCTTGGAGAATGACCCAAACCCTCTCTGATCCTTCTGGCTCCAGGAGCTGCCAAGCTGAGATGACAGCGTGGGGCTACAAACCTTCACCCAAAATATGGCTCAACAACACACAAATTCCTGGCACTGCCCAACTGGCCAGGAAGAATCAGAGGGGAAAAAAACCCAATTCCCATTTTCATTTCGCTCACTCCTCACTGCATCCCACACTGTGCAGGGATCTGACCCTTGGCCAGGCTTCCCCGCCTGCTTCCCAGCCCGGCTGGGGCTCGGGAAAGCCACGGGCACGGCAGGGAAGGTGCGGAGGCAGCTCCTCGGGCTGTGTGTGCCTGCGTGGGACGGGAAAGCCGGAGCAGCTTGAGCCGTACGTGCCGCAGGCCGGGAGGAAGGAACCGGCTGCGAGGAGCCGGTGGGAGGAGGAGGAGGAGAAAACTGGGTGTCAGCGAGCGAGGCAGATTGCGAGCCGAGATGTGTTAGCGGTTGTATTTGGGATATGATCAACGCTCCCTTGTGACTCGCAGAGCCGGCAGGGGCCTGAGTGGTGCAAAAAGAAAATGTGAAATCGGTGGGARCGGAGCTCCTACCTCCCCTTCTGCTGCGTGAGGCTGCAAGGGAGGGCGAAACCCTCACACGCCGTGCAAACCCGAGCGTGGGCTCATCCAGCTGCCACAGGGCAGGCGGTGGGCGAGCGGGTGGGTGGCACAGGGCAGCCCCCTGCTCCTGGGAGCTGGGCCATCCACGGCTGGCAGGTGCTGCCGGCACGGCCAAGCCCATGGAGTGCAGCCTCCCTTCCTTTGGATGCCTGAAGGTTTGGTCCCCAAATTTCTCTCTGGAGACATCCCCAGCGGAAACCTGCCACTTGTTTGGAACGCTGGGCAGTGGCTTGGCCTCAGCACCCTGAGGAAGGGGAGCTGGGAGCACGGGGTGGGAAGAGGGGRGGCTTTTCATCACCCACTCGAATCTCTGCTGTGGTAATTCGTGAGTGTCACTGGCACATCTGTTCRGAGAGAGAGCAGTAATACAGGTCCAGCTGAGTGACAAAATTGCTTTCAGCGCTGTTGATTCCCAGCTCGGGRTGTGTGGTCAGCCTGGCTGCAGACTGGGGATTTTTAATTTATTTTTCCCCTCTCCTTTGCCCTGTTCCTTGCAGCCAGCAGAGATCAGTCACACATAAAGCCGGCAGAGACAAGATCTTTGAATCCTATTCCCCCTGTTCCCATTCTCTGGGATAGATGTGCCATCTGGGCTCCTTCGTGAGACCCTGAAACCACTCACGCAGCGCCTCGATGAGGGATTTGCRGCTCACTCGTGACCAGGCTGCCCTGCTCGCCCTCTTCCAGTAGCCCCTGTGCCTGCTGCGTGTGGGCTCTGCTCGGGGACCGTTTCTCCTCTAGATGGTGCCGCTGCCATTGGGCACCTCCGAGGCACCGCGACGAGCCAGACCCCGGCCCCTGCGGCAGAGCGGGGCTGCGGCCAGCCCCGGGCTCTCCCATGGCCCCTTCCCAGTGTCCTGGCAGGATGGGAGGTAGCTGAGGGACTCAGCCCGCGGTGTGTCACCTGCCCGAGTGGCCGCGCCAGGTACCTGTGGAGCATCACCGCTCCGCCGGCCTCGGGCACGGGGCTGCGGAGCGGAGGGGATGAGGAATCCGTGTCCTGCTATTCCTGGCGTCTCTGTCCTTGGCAGAGCGCGTCCTGGCAGTGCCCGGGGGAGCTGCTGGCACAGCGCGGCGGAAGGCGGAGGAGAGGGGACGGATCCCGGGGGTGACCCCGCGCCTGCGGCGATCCGGCTGTTTCCGCTCGCTCCAGGCACAGCCGGGCCGGCCGGAGGAGCCCAAATGCCAGCGCTGTGTTCTCTTAGAGCCCCCGGCCCCCTGCCGGGCCCTGACTCATGCCCAGGACGGGAGGGATGCGGTGCCAAACSCGCAGGGCTGGGCAGGACGGCGGGCAGCACACGCAGATCCTCCTCTCCCACCCGGAGCGCGGCCTGTCCGCCCACCCCATGGCAGCCGGGAGCACACACACAGGGATGCTCTTCTCCTCCAGGGCCTGTTCCCTTTAGGAGCCATCCCCTCGCTGCAGCAGGACATTTTTGGCTCAGGGATTGCGYCAGGGCTCCCTGGCAGCTCCCCTGAGCCAGGGAGGACATCGTGGAGCCAAGCAGGTTGGATTTGGGATCCTGCAGACAGGGGAATCCTAGGCAGCTCTGCTTGCATTATTCCCCACTTGTTCAGCCTAAACCCAAATAAACACGAGCCTAATGATTTGTGTGAAACAATAGGAGACATTCCAGCCCAAAGAAAGCTTTCCTCCCATTAAGCTTTGCTGGCAAGCTTTAGAGCCTGTATTTTAAATAAATGTTATGGGTGCATTTAAAAACACACCATATGTTCTCCYGCAGATCTTTCTGGGAGCTGAGGCTCTCGACTGGATCCCCTGCTCGGTGCCAGGGTGTGTTTTGCCATGGGCTGCCCACGGAAGCCGGGGCAGAGCCCTGTGCCCTGACTCCTCCTCGGTCCAGTGAGGAAGCCACACGATGGACTCCCCACACCCCACAACACGGGCGAGTTTCTGGAAGTCTCTGCTGCGAGCACGAATTSCAAAATAAACTCTTATTAAAGGTCCTGTTTTTTCGTTGGAGGGATGATTAATATGCTGATGACCTGCCCCGCATCCCCGCCGCGATTCCCACGGCTCTGCCCGCTGCAGCATCACCCTGCCTTTTGCCGAAGAGCCCCAAAGCCGGCGGCAGCAGGGTTTGGGATGCTTTAGTTCCCCCCGACCGCTGTAGGTGGCACTCCGGCCCCGCCGCCCGCCCGGCTGCCGGCGCCGCGCTGGTGCTGGCACGGAGTCAGGGGATGAGCTCTAAGTTTGCAGCAGATTTTCCCTTCTGACAGATTACTGCTTCATTTGTAAGAGGAGAACTTCTCATTAAGTACATTTTTGACATTTTGTTGAGAGGGGCGAGAAGAAAATAAAATCCTCGTGGAGCCGCGCGTGCCGGAGCGTGAGCGCGGCTCCGGCTGCGCGGGTTTGGGGGCTGGGGTTGAGGGGTTTTATTTTTTGCTCTGGCACCAAAGTCCCTTTTCATAATTATTCAGTTCTGAGCACAACTGCTGCGGGTGGGAGACAGGCATGTTCCAAACAGAACCCAGCTGAAAAGCCAGGAGGACTTTGAGGTGGCAGGTCTGTTCCGGCAGTGCTCGCATTTCAATGCTGATGCAATAAGGTTCGAATCAAGTGTATGTTCAAGGCAAATCCAAATCTAAGGGTTCTTATCTTGCTCTGGGCACTGTGTGAGTGCCTCGGCATGCCAGGATTTGGCTGCATTCAGGGTTGGGGATCACAAGGCACGAAGTYGGTCCTGGCTCTGCCAGGGACCTGCGGCAGCATCTTGGGGACATGGGGACATCCCCGTGGGGAYGCAGCTTGCCTTGGGCAAAGCTCTGCTCTCGCCAGGTTCCCTTTGCAAAATGTCCTAAAGGACAGAACAACGACTAATCTTAGTGTTCATTATGCAAATCAGCCTTGATGGAAACTCAGGAGTGAGGTTGTTATCACTCTTTTTTTCCACGGTGTGGAATAGCCCTTTTGGAAAATCCTTCTTGCAGAGCCACAAACGTTTTTTCCTCTTGGGTTCCTTTCAAGTGAAGAAAATGCTGAGCGAGGTTGTTGCCATAAGCTCCCAGGACATTTTCATTGATCCAAATCAAAGAGCAAGCATCAAAAAGCACCGTGTGACGTTATGGAGGTATTTTAATTATGAAAAGTGTTGCAAGCAGCTTAAAGAAAGCAAGTGCCTCGCGAGAGAAAAAGCATTTCGCTTCTTTTCCCTCAGAAAACACTTTTTTCTCATTATCCAAGTGCTGAAACCGTTTGCTCCTCAGGGGCAAGGACCACGCTGGCCTTTCCCAGCTCACGCCGAGCACAACAGCATCAACAAAATTGCACTGAAGTGCCCTGAGATTTTTCTCTCCTGCACTAATTGCCTCTCCAGCCCAGACTCTTCTCACTCCCCGTGCAAACACAGGTATAAACTGCCTTGCTGCTGCTGCTGCTTTGCCACCCCGGTGATGCTCAGCCCTGCTCCTCTTCAGGGGTTTTCTGCAAGAAACGCTTTTGAATCAGCTTTAAAAAGCGTTTGGAAACCTGGTTTTCCTTGTATCAACAGCTGTGGATGCAGATACCCTGTTCCTCTCGCTGCTCCCTCCCTGTCTGCCTTTCAAAGCTGGGATTAAACCTGATGGTTCAGACCCTTCCCCTTCCCTCTGCTGGCCCTGGGGACATCGGCCCGGGTGGTGACACGGTCTGGCAGCGCTGGCTGGAGGGGCAGCCCGAAGTGGCGATGGGATCGGGGCTGGGATCATCTCCGGGTGATCCAGCTCTCCCTGGCCCTGCCYGGGTGTGGCTCCCCTTTCGCAGAGGTTGCTGGCTCTCAGCAAAGGGATCAGATCTTTGTCCCCTGCTGAGTGACATGCTCCTGCCTCAGAAAATCAGATTATGGGGTCTTTTATCCGTGACAGATCGAAGTGCTGCCGCCCTTTGTTTTGGGGAAGGGCTCTTGTAGAGGGAGACAATCCTGTTGGGGTTTTTCCCTGGGAGATGATCTTWGGGCTGAGTGCTAAAAACACCCTCGAGGAGCTGCTTGAAGGCCTGGTCATCCCCTCACCCRCAGGACCACCCCTGCAGACATGAGTGGCATCTTTTGGGGGGGGACAAAAAGGACCTGTTTGCCTCCACCCAGAGAAACACAAGGACGAGTCGAGTGTGGCTGTGACACCCCGAGAGAGGCTGAGTGGGCCCAGGGAAGGGTGTCAGGGTTTCTCTGGCGAGGGAGGGATGTGCTCAGCTCCCAGCAGATGGTACTCCCGTCTCCCTGCGCTCCATGGGGTGGTGGGAGAAGCTATTATGAAAGACTGCTGTGACATTCACGGCACAGATCTGCCAACTGGTGTCTCTGGGAGATGGAGGGARCACATTGCCGTGCTGCACAAATTGGTGCACGGATATATCTGGTGCTGTGCCTCGGAGCGGGGTGGGAAGGAGCCTTCTGCTCGCAGGGGAATGGGGTGTCCAGCCAGAGCCCCGCTCCAGGCTGGCACCGAGACCTCACAGAGGCACTTTGTGTTCCTGTGGGTGCCTTTTAGCCGTGGGGATGTTCATCATTTCTAAAAACTGGTCCTTGTGTGACAGTGTCTCAGACCAATGCACTGTCCCCTGCAGTGTCCCCTCCCAGTGTCCCCCTCAATTTCCAGATGCCCTGTCCCGGCTGCAGCCGAAGATCCTGTGGAGCCACATGGACTCTCCATCCTGTGGGCCCATCCTGGAGGAGCAAGGGCTGCCCATCCCAGGCCAGCATCCCTCACCACCTGCCCTGCAAACCTGGGTCACAGGAGAGCTGTGCTCTTGCTTTCTCTGTGTCCTGGAGTTATCATTTCTGCTTTTTGGACAGAAAGCAAAACAAAACTCAGACAATCCCAGCCCCAGCACGAAGATGATCCAGATTTAGGTGGGATTTATTTCCCTGCTTTTTCCATCTCTTTGCTTTCAGGGTCACTTCCCCTCCGCAGCTCGGACAACGGAGCACAAGCCCCACAACGATCCTGCCCTTTCATTTTTGCTGCTTGTTAATGATTCCATTAGCTCCCTCTGGATCCTGGCTAGGGGGGGGTTAATTTTCCATGGCAACTGCATCCACGAGACCTCCCCACGCAGGGGCCCACGCTGTGGGGGGCTGGAGGGCCACGCTGTGCCCGGCTCGGCTCCGAGCAGCCACATCCCCCATCCTACAAATCCAAGCGGGCACCAGCGAGTGGTGCCCTTGGGGGAGCTTCTCCCGCTGGCACGGCAGGAGCAGGAGCATCCATCCCCGAGCTGCCCGTGCCTCGCTGGGCTCTGTGGGGCAGCCAAGGTGTGGTGTTCCCAGCGGGACGTGTGCCTTCCCCTGGGAAGCATCGGGCTGGGAGGGGAAGCTCGCCGCGTTCGCGCAAACAGCCAACACAAACGAACGCCCACGAGGACGATTTTCATACCTACAAATTATCTCTGCCGTGCAGCTGCAATTAAACAAACCCCACCACCCCCACAGCGCAGTGACAGCAGGGAAACATGAGCAGCTCCCACCCCGCTCTGCCTCCYGTCCCTGTCCTTGTCCCTGGGCAGCTCCCCTGTACCCCGAGCCCCTTGTTCCCCCTCCGAGCAGTGCAGGGGGGGCTGTGTGTGCTTTGGGCTGCTGTGTGGGGGTGTTTTTAATTCGCCAGGGGGTTTTTTGAGGGTGATTGGGAAGGAATCGGTCCTGCAGGTTGTAATTCCCTARATCTACAGCCATGAAGTGTGATGTAGAAGGGTCTGAGCCTGCACTGACAGCTGGACACTCGCTGGCTTCAGGAAGGAGACAGAGAAGAAACAACTCTGCACCTAGGACTGGGGCTGATTTCTAAGCCATTTTCCTATCCCAGCAGGAAAATYCTGGTTTCTGACCATTCACTGATACTTCCTGAGTGGTGGCACCCACTGTCCCCAGCCCAGGGTACCCCAAATCCCAAAGGAGGAGATGGGGATGGGGTTCTCAGTGGAGGATGTGGCAGTGAGGGACTGGGGGAGCTCAGGGGATCCTGGGGCTCTGTGGGGTGAGACACCAGCCTGGCTCCCGTGGGCTGCCCAGTACTGGTGAGGCAGAACCCCCTCAAACGTCCCCTCACCTTTTGATGGATCCTTTTCTCCCTCCTCAAATAGCTGGCAGTGTCAGGACATCCCAGAACACCCTAAACCAGCTCGGTGAGATGCTGGAGCAGCGGCAAATGCTCCCAAGGGCATTGCAGGGAAAGGGGGGTTTGGGTCCAAACTCATTTGCTCGTTGCAGGCTTTTAGGAAGGAATAATTAGCTCCCTGTTTTTCACCAGGAGCTTCTCCTCCTCCATGTCCTCTTGTGCCAGGACAATGTGTCATCACGAGAAGATGCAGCATCATTTCCATAACATAAAAAAAATAAAATAGCTCCTATTCATCACTGGGCTTCGTGCTAATAGCCCGTGCTCTTTAAAGTGGGAGCATGGCCGGGGCCGTTCCCGCTTCCATCTTGTGGGATAAAGGATCTCTGTGCAATCCTATAATAACCTCTTTCATCTGATGCCCTCAAAGTGCTTTTGGACACAAATTAATTAGGCCTCCCAACACCCTGTCGAGTTCAAGCTCACCCAGAGGTTTTCATCGTGTGTTCAAACGATTCATCCCATCTTTGTGGCGCTGGTTTTCACAGCCCAAGGGTCACGTCCAGCTCACGGGGGGAGTGGGACCTGTGCAATTATTTCTGCCACGTGTTCCCWGCTCCTGCCGGGGCTGGGCTGCCCTCAGGGTTAATCATGGGATGGATTGGGTTGGAAGGACCTTAAAGGCCGTYCAGTCCCACCCCTGCCATGGGCAGGGACACCTTCCAYTATCCCAGGTTGCTCCAAGCCCTGTCCAGCCTGGCCTTGGACACTTCCAGGGATGGGGCAGCCACAGCTTCTCTGGGCAACCTGTGCCAGGGCCTCCCCACCTTCACAGAGAGGGATTTCTCCCTAGTATCCCATCTTTTTGAGAGGCTGAGCAGGCCCTTGCAGGATTTGGGCCGTGCAGGGATTTGCCTGCGAGAGGAGAGGGGGGAGCAGGAGCTGCTGGTGCAGAGATTGTGCTGCTGAGGAGTGGCTCGTCAGTGGCTTCAGAGTCCCAATTATATCTCTTTAATGAGCACCCACACCATTATCAGGGGTTCCTCTGAGGCTACGAGGCGATCCAGGCTCTTTTAATTACTTCTGACTCTTAATTTTTGTGTCTGTGCTGATCCTTGTACTTCCCCTTCCTCATTTGCCGCCGAGGACTCATTACCAGGAAATACTTCCTCCTCCTCTCTGCTCCTTGCAYAAGTTTTTTCCTTCTTTTTTTCACCTGGATCTCACAGAAAGAGATGGAACAGCTGCCCACCTGCAGCACCCAAAGACAGGGAGTTAGGTCAGGATGGTTTTGCTTTCCAGAGAAAACATGGGAAAGTGGTTGGGACAGAGAGCCTGCCCATCTCCCACTGCCCCAGGGGCTGGAGCTCAGAGGGAGCCCAGGAGACCTCAGGAGCATCAGGGGCAGACGATTCCCTGCAGGCACTGCCTGTGCTCAGCCCCTCTCCCAGCACAGTGCCGGTCACACCTCACCCACGAGCTTCTGGAATTGCCTCGGGATGGTCCCTGGACGCTTTGCTGCTCACCACCCCGTGATGGGGAGCGGGGAGCGGCGAGGGCCACCCCAAAAGTGCTGCTTTTCCCCATCCCCCGCTCCGTGCAGGGYCAGGCAGCCTGCAGCAGGTCTGGCTCACGAGCACGAGTGTCTCGGAATGGTTTTAATTCCATTTTTGGCTTTTCCYGGCCGGGGAGGGGGCACTGCCGGARGCATGAAAGGCCGGAGGCGCTTCAGGAGCAGAGGAGGCTGCATGCTGGGAGTGCCAGCCCCGGCTCTTTGAGGGCAGCCTGGGCAGGCGTTGGATCTCCAGCAGAGCCCTCGGTGCTGGTGTGATCGGGGTGAGACCTCTCCTGCCCGGGATGCCTCTGAAGCTGCCCCTCGGGAAGCCCTTCCCAAGGAAAAGGCTTTAAACTCCCCTCCTGTGGGCTGACCCTCACAGAAGGTCCCGGGCAGGGGGAAAAGCCTTTTGGGGCATTTCTGCCGCTGAGCTGAGAGGACAGAGGRGGTGGCTGCCAGCAGGAGGGGCTGGGGGGGGTCTAGGTGACCCCAGGGTCCCAGGTGCTTGTGCAGGTCCTTGCAGGGCACTGAGAGGGTTTGGCCGTGTCCTTGCAGGGCAGTGACGATGCCCCATCCTAGAGAAAGGACCAGGGCAGCCCCTGCTGTGGGTGCTGGGGGGAAACTGAGGCACAGAGATGCCCCGAGCCTTGCAAAGCTCTGAAGTGCCTCGGCACGGGTTTAATTTGGGCTGGGSTTCCACATCCCGGCCAGTCTCCCCCATCCTCCCACGTTGTCCACAGCTTTTTCCCCTTGACTGAAGCAAGAGGCTCTTCAAAAGTGGGACTCGGGCCTTGAAGTGACACATAATTGAAGGTGGTAATTAAAGGCGCAGGCGAGCGCTGAGTGAAAAAAGGAGAAATAAAGGGAAAGTGCCAGTTGCAATTTTACAATTTAATTAGGTTGGCTCTCTCTCGTAGCGGGGAGGTGGCAGGCACACCCCGGAGGCACACGAGACTTTCTGATGTCTCCGGGATCCAGCTTTCCCRAGGAAAACTGCGCGGCTCCGCCGCACATTAAAAGGCAGAGATTAGCAAAAGGCTTTTTTAATATATCCACCCCCCCCCCGAGAACGGGAGAGCTTCTTGAAGCAGAAACTTTCAATAATTAAAAAAGCAGAAAGGAAAAAAAAAAAAAAAGAAGTGTTGATATGGAAAGTGTATGAAAATAGATCTCTGCTGACTTCCCCGCTCTGAGATATCAGTGACTGGCAATATTTTCAGTTTCTCTAATAAGAGAGCTCCAGTGGGTGGCTCTGGCAGCGCTGGGAGGCGGAAAGCAGGGATTTGAGGGCAGGATTGTGTGTCCCCACAGCCACCTGGGCAGGGGGTCGAAGCGGGGGGGTCGGTGCCAGCCTTGCAGCGGGACTTTGGGGTGGCAGCTCGGCTTTTACGGGGCACAGCCCAGCCCGGGGAGAGCGGGACCCTCGGCAGAGCAGCCCCGGCCGCTGCGCGTTGGCATCGGAGAATTCTCGCTTGTATAAATTATATAAATCATCCCCCTGCGTGAGGGAGGGCGCACATAAATATGTAGATTTAGGCTCCAGCCCTCATGACTTATTCACCAGCAGCATCATATTGTTTCTAACTTTGGAGCAGTTCCTGGAAACTGTTCGTTCCTCAAATTAAAAAAAGATGGATGGGCGCTGCTGGTGTGTCCTCCCGGAGGGGCTGCCTTTGCTGGGGAYGGGCTGAGCGCAGCGGGCGCCTCCCACGGGMTTGGATTCATCCAAGGGGCTCCYGCCCTGCCTGGATGTGGAATGGGARTGAGCAGGGTCCTGCCCTGGCTGTGTTTTCCCTTTCTCCTGCCCTAACCCTCCAGCTTGCAAAGAAACATGGAAATTGCAGTTTTTCTCCCCTGAAGCACCCTGGAGGTGGATCCCRGGTGATCCAGGAGCTTTTTCCACATCCCCCTGCCTGCCCGATTCTTGTGGTGCTGCAGGGTCCCTTGTGATGCTTCAGACTGACTGAGTGGGTTTGGATTAGGGATTAGGAGAAATCCTTCYCTGTGAGGGTGGGAAGGCCCCGGCACAGGTTGCTCAGAGAAGCTGTGGCTGCCCCATCCCTGAAAGTGTCCAGGGCCAGGTTGGATGGGGCTTGGAGCAACCTGGGATAGGGGGTGGGACTCAAGGTCCTTCCAACCCAACCCATTCCATGATTCCATGACCCCACGCAGCTCCCGCCCCTCTGGCCTCCACGCYAGCCTCTCACTGCTAAACTCAGCTCCCATTTTACCACGTTTTCCTGAGACTGGGACACTCAGGGGCARCATCCAGCCCACAAAGGAGGCGGTGCCACCGGGATGGATGGATGAGCATCCTCTTGGCTGCCCCTGCTGCGCGGGACCATTGCCCAGCAAACGAGCAGCCCCCGAAGGTTTAACAGCAGCAGTTGTGGCACATCCCAAAATATCCCGCTTAATAGACTCCGTCAAGGCAGTATTGTCCTAAACGGTTCCGAGCAAGGAGCAGGGAGGCAGTAACAACGCAGACATGCCATTTTCCAAGGAATTATGCCTCGCCGAGATTTATCGGAGAGCTCAAATTGCTGTTAATAAAACACAGTTTTGCTGGTGCAAGGGAAATTGGTTTTTGCGGAGGCTGGAGGGATCCAAGTAGAATGTTCCGGGTGTCGTCTCCGGCRCAGCAGGAAAATGAGCTTCCTGCTTTTGGCAAGGCCAGCGAGGTTGGATCCTTCACCCTCTTCGAAAGGGTGGGAGGAGATCCTGGATGAAGGGCTTCCCCTCCTGGACTGCTCCTGGCTCCCTACAATCCCTCAATTCCTTCACGCTCCCCTTTGCCAGCCYTTAAAGCTGCATTCTATCTTTTCAATGTGTTTCACATTTCTTTCCATTCCCAAAATCTCCCTGAGAAGATCTCCTGTCCACAGCCCCTTCCAAGTCTGCCTGGTCTCCTCCCAGATTTCTTTCCTYGTGGGCCGATCCTCGTAGCTCTGTGCTGCTTTCCCGAGCGGGGAGAGAGCAGCCCCTTGTTTTACAGCACAAACAAACACAAATAAACTCCCCATCCTGTAATTCCTCCACTGCAACTGCGTTACTTTCCTTGCCTTGTGCATTCAAGGGAGCGGGCGCTCCGGAAAATGCCGCAATTTAATTTGGGAATCATTCCGCTCGGAGAAACCGCAGAGGAGGAGAGCGGAGATCTCTGGCATCAATAAATCATGGCMCGTTGGGAATTCACGGCTCTTCACAGCTCGTTGCGTGGAGCAAGGTGGCCGTGGGCATCCCTCAGCCCCGGCCCATCCCGCAGCAGGGCCCTCGCACCGAGATGGGAAGTGGGGGATTAATATTAATTTATCTCGTTTGCCGAAGAGGCAAACATTTGCTGATGTGTTCCTGGCAAACCTGGGACATCAATTACTGGGRAGCAGAGCGCTGGAGTGCTGGAATCCACTCCTCACCTTGGCAGGTCCCTGCTCTCATGTCTGCTAATCCAGCACTTGGAGGACAGCCCGCGTCCACGGGAGCTGCGTGGAGCTTTGGGAAGCCCCATCCCGGGAGCTGCCAGGCTCTGTTTACAGCCCYGACCCTTCAGTGGGACCTTCTGCTGCCCTCAGCCCCGGCAGAGATCCCGAGAAGCCCGAGGCACTGAGCATTCCTGGGCTTTTCTGCTCTCCTGAAAGGATGGGCTTTCCCTGGGTGGGCTCAGCCAGGGGCTGGGGATCCCCAGGACCTGCTGCCACCTCCCTTCCCAGGGGTGTTGGAGCAGCTGATCAGCCCGTGCCTGGGAGATTGCTGGAAAATTTTCAAGCAGAGAAAAGGCCACATTTTCCCTCCCTTCTGGTGGAGATTAAACAGGAGAAGGAGCTGCTCCAGAGAGCTGAGCCGCCCTCACCGCTGCCACCGGAATAACAATGACTGCCAGAGATAATTAGTTGAGTTTCTGCAATCCTGACAATTAATTGGACCCCTCCAGCCCTGATAATTAACTTGAGCCCCTCCAATCTCGATAACTGAGTTCCTCCAAGCCYAATAAGCAGCCCAGCCCCTCCAACCCTGATCAATAACTGAGCCCCTCCAACCCTCGTATTTAACCCAGCCCCTCCAACCCTGTGCTGCCCCATCCTCATCCAAGGGGGATGCTGGAGAGGGTCCCAAGGAGCCACTGGCCTGTTCCCGTGGCTCTGCCCACCCCCTGCACCCTCCAGGCCCGAGTTCCTTCCCAGTGGCCCCCAAAACCATCCCAGCCCAGCAGCAGCTTCTTCCCTGCGCCGGCTCCTCCCGGCTGGAGGAGACTTAGCAAAGTCCTGAGAGGATTACGGGGAATTTTTCTCCGTGATTATCCATGTCTAACAAGAACTGGCAGCTTTTTTATTTTTCTGYTCTCCCAGGCTTTTCCAGAGGCTTTTCCCCTCTCACCCTGCGAGGGCTTTCAGCAGGTTGCTTAAGTTTTACAGCTTTGATCCCATAATGTGCTGTTATGCAACGAGACAAGCTCTTCCCGTCACTTCCCTGGCTCCAGCCAGGCCTTTTGCTGTAATAGGCACAGCACTGCCTTGAAATATTAACGAGTTTTACCTTAATTACCTTTCAAGCTTCTCAGGGCTCTCTTCATTTCCCTTCTCACTCTCTCTTTAATATCAGCCAGGAGCAAAGCCAGATGCCGGGTGGAGGTGGGGTTTATCCCCCTCCTCTCCTCATCCCGTGCATTGGATGCTGCCAGGGTGAGGGACGGTCCTTGGGGGTGTGGGCAGCTCCGTGGGCACAGTGCTGGCAAAGCAATGGGGGGATTTTTTTATCTTATAGTTCAACATTTGAGCTGGGAAATTTGGTTGCTAAAAGGAAAAAAAGCTCCCTACGCTTTTCCCTGTGTTTCAGAGAAACGAACCTTTTGCCGTGGGGTGTTCCAACCTGGGCTACCCAGCATCAGCCTCTCCATCCTCCCTGCCAGAGGAGGCCTTTTCCCTGTCCCCACAGCGCTGTGCCCGTGTCCGTGGTGCCGGGAGAGGCAGCAGCTTCCCGCAGCACCTCCCCGGCTGTCCCCGCGCTGCCACCGCTGCTGGTGACACTTAAATTCTGCAAACATTTGTTAGATAAGTGCATTGGGGCAGCAGCAGAGCGGTGGCATCTCTGAGGCACTGCTGGAGATAATTGCCTGATTCATCCCAGTTCCTCACCACGAGGAGCCCTGGCCCTGCTGGGGACGGTGCTGTGGCTCAGGGGACGGAGGGGGAAGGACGGAGTGGGGGGGATGGAGTTTATTCCACACCTCAGCCCCKCAAACCCAGCTCCTTTTAAAGCCACGAGCCAGGCGGGGGGGGGGCTGGATCGTTCTTTATTTATTAACGTCCTCTCTGGTTTAGTAGCACACATCCAGCGTGTTTCCTGCCGTGGGATTCAGCGTGGAGCACGGGAAAGTAGGGCAAGGGAGACACTAATAGCTCCCAACAAGGAGGCTGATTCATGGCCCTTCGCTGCAAAGCCCCATTTAGCTCCCCAAAGGCTCGTTTTCCGTTCGCTGCCGTGTTCCGTCAGACCCGCGGGAGTGGGCTGGGCGCTGGGATGCAGGCACCGGCTGGCACGCAGGGAGCAGTGGGATGTGGGACCCGGTGGGATGCCCTGCACAGGAGCAGCCTCTCTCCTGGCCTGTCCCCGCAGCTGAGGTGTTTTATCCGTTTTCCTGCCGTGTTTTATCAGTGTTTCTGTGCCCAGCAGGGCTGGCAGAGGGATGCAGCTTTTCCAGGCACGGCTGTGGGCTCAGTGCTGGGGGCAGCGGCACCTCACGTGTGTTGGTGCCACCCCCCTTGGTGACTTCAGTGGCAACGACAACACAAGCCTCGGCTGATTCCCCAGGGATTATCCATCCCCAAAGCTGCTCCTGCGGCTCCTGCCCCGGGTGTGGCTGCTCCACGCTGGGCAAAGCCACCTTTTCCTGCCGCTCCTCTCCAGCAGGAGGCCGGGCTGTGATTGTGTTATCAGCGCCACAGAGAGCTGTGACCCCCAACCAGGCACCTTTTAAATGGTTTATTGCTCTTCTCACAACCTGATCATCCCTCCTGCTCCAACCTGCAGCTGCTCTAATGAGCTGTCTCACACGGCCGGGAGAAACGGGGGAAGCGGGGAAGGACGGTGTAATCCCACAGGGAACATCCGTGCTGGCAGCTCCTAGCCCCGTCACCCAAACCCCCACACCCTTGAAGTCCCCAGGCCTTTCCCTTTGGACCTTTCTTGCTTTCCTGGATGCTTTTCCGAGTAGCAAAGCGATGGGCGGAATTCCTTGTGTCCCGTCAGCGCAATGGGCTGCCACATCCTTACAAAACCAGGGATAAATCCTGCTCTGAGGAGTCAGGTTTTGAACTATCCGCTTTTTCTGCCACGACTTTCCCTTGACATTTAATTTCTGGAGTGTGAGGGGTTGTGAAAGTGGCCTCAGGCCCCCCCCTTTGCAGCTGGAGCATCATCTGCAAGGAAGCTCAAGTGTCCCCCAGCTCTGCTCTTCCAAAGGAAGGGGTAGCAACACTCCCTGTTGGATTTTCCCTGGATCTCTCCCGCTTTGGAGCATCTTTTCCACCAGCGAGTTTGGCTGTGGATGGATGGGCAGCCTCTGAGAGCACGCTGGAGGTGTGGTTCATTAATTCCTCACGTTATAGGGCTATTACAGCCAAGAAATCGCATTATTAAAAAGAAATCTTTGCAGAAGCTTCAAATGCGCCGACCTATTCAATAGCTGACACTGGGTCATAATTAAAAGCAAAAAGGATGGGCCAGAAGGGGACAAAAAAATGGCAGATTTCCTGAATATGGTTAATGGAAACATTATTAGCAGTAGAAAATTGCAGAGGAGAAATCACTGGCTCCTGGCCCACTTTAAATATGCATCAGGCTCCTGACGTGTGCCTATGGTGATTAATAGCATTAACAGAAAAAAGTATTAAATTAAACCCTCTGAGCTGCCTTTAATGGCTGCGTCTGGCTCCTTTGTTCCCTTCATCCCAGCAGGCAGGGTCAATCCCGGGATACTCCTGCCTCCAGGATGTGCACGGCACCACCACCAAAAAGTTTTCCAGCCGAATCGAGGAGAACTCGGAGCCCAGAGCTGAGTTCCTGAGTTTCTTCCCAGCCAGGGAGGAAAGCTGGTGCTGCCCGTGGTGGAGAGGATGAGGATGGGAGAAAATCCCTGAGTTGCTCTGGGTGCCCGTTTGCATCCCTGGGGAATTGAAGATCCTCCACGCAAGCAGGTCCCGTTTGTGTCCCAAACCAGCCTTTGGGAGACGTTTTCCCTCCCTGTTCTGAGCTCCAAGCTCCCAGTGTGCCTCAGCGTGGCCTTGCTGTCGGTGTTTGTGCATTCCTCCGCGTGTGGGTGGCGGCCGTCGCTGTGAATCAATCTGGCGTCGGGCCCATTCGCCACCTAATATTTCTCAATAATTTATTATCAGCACTTTAATCCCCCTGGGAGCTCCCTCCACATTAAAGCCTCTTCTTCAGTCAGGTCATGTCGCAGACTGGAAGCGCTTCCAGCCCTTTGATTTGTTTGTGGTTTATGTTTTTGTTGGGAGAGYAGTAAAAGATATGAATTTTTTTCCCCCTCTTGGAATTAATTTATCATCTCGGTTGTTTCCTTTATTCTCTCCAATTGAACCATAACTTTCTGGTGGCTCTCATCTCCCTCGCTGGGGGCTCCTGTTCCATATGGATGTYGTGGGATGTAAGTACAGAGCAGGAATCAGCTGCGTGCGCATGGGGCTGAGGCATCCTCCCCCCTGCACGTGCTGCTCCCGCCTATCCCTGAGATATTCCGTGGGATAACAGCAATTTGCTGACCCTCCTGCTCTCATCGAGCTGGTTGACATCCCTCCTTTCATCCAAACCCCAGTTCGGGCTCAAGAATTTTAAAAAGTGCCAAGAAGCTCCAAAGCTGGAGCAAACGAGGCTGTGGGGTGGGCTTGGAAAAGAGATTTATTTTTTGAGCRTTGCAGCTCTTAAAGCAGAAAAGTCCCCAACTTTCAGCCTAGGAAGGGTCTGCCCCAAGGGAGGTGTTGTCTCAGCCCCTCTGCTCCCTCTGGACCAGCACAGAGCGGCAGGGCCAGACTCTGTGCTGGTTTTCAGGGCAGAAACCAGCTCATCCCACCACCCATGGACCTCTCCATCTCGTTTCTCTTCCCAGAATTTAGATGGATTTAGGGCAGCTCATCCCTGGAAATACGGCGCCGCTGCCAAGCGTTTCTGGGAAGCTGATTAAAAGCATTCATGGAGAATAATATTAATTTAATGGAGAATAATATTAATTAACACTTTTACCCTCTCCTTAGGAGAAATCAGGTGCTGCTCTGCSTTGTTCCAATCCTACAGTCAAACAATCCCATGGGAGCTGCTGCACCTTTTGGCAGGGAAGTGGCACTGGTGGTGGCACTGGAGCCCAGCTCCGTGTCCAAGCTGCCATCCAGGCTCAGGAGTCAGGCTGCAGCCTCTGGAAGCTCCAGGAATGCAGAGCTTTTGGCATCCCCCAAATCCCAGGCGTGGTTTTCCAGGCATTGTGGAAAAAGGCAAACCCTGCCCTCGCCCCCTGCTCCCACTCTGAAAAGGGCCTTTGGTTCAGCTCCAGGAAGGAGTTTCTTTACCCAGGGGCTGAACAAAAGGGTCGCTGCCGGGGAAATCCTGGTGAATTCCAGGCAGGAACTCCGTGGCTGTCACCGGAGACGCCACTTGTGGCTGAACCCTGGGCACAGCCAGGGCTGGTGGCACTGGCAGGGGACACGGTGCCACCTTGGCTTTATCGCATGCTCTGTCTGGATAGAGGAGGGAGAGATCCAAAAGCATCCAGAAAACTCGGGAAAAACTTTGGAGCGGCAGAGGAGCGCCACACCCACCCCGACTCTACACCCCGGAGAGGAGCGCGGGGAGCCAGCAGCTTTGGGCTGGGAACGGGGACAGAGGGCTGGAGATTTCCATACGAAATGTGGAGCTCCTGGGCTCGCTGGAGCGGAAGGCAGAGCCGATGTGGCTCCTGAATAAATCATGGGAGCTGACACGTGTGCTCGCCCGCAATGACGTCTGCGAGGGGAGAGCGTGGGACTCGGAAAAGGGAAAAATAAAGCGGGATAAAACAAAACAGAGGGCACGTTTCCCCCCTAAGAGCTTCGTTAGGGAAACAATTCGCTCGTCTCCACCTCATGTCAGCCGAAATCTGCTCCTTTTGTGTCTCTCGTCAGCCCATCCACCGTGCCCTCCTCCTGCTCTGCCAAGCCGGAGCGTGCCTTGGAAAACACAGAGCTCCGTTAAAATTTCATGGTCTCTGCACATCCRGTGGCCTGCCAGGAGAAACGCTGGAGTCTGGGGACTGCAGTGCCTCCCCTGAACCGGAGGAGTGCTGGAAGAGACGACACGCAGAGAACGCCACGCCTTCGGAGCTCGAGTGGAGAAATGCTTGAAAACCTCTTTGGGGCCTTTCAGAACTTATGAAAAGCTGATTAAAAAAGATGGAGAGAGACTTTTTACGCAGGCAGGTAGTGCCAGGACAAGTGAGGAAGCGGATCTAGGTACTGGAGGGTGATATTGAGCTTGGGGAGTCCAAGGGATGCTAATCCCGGTGAAACGGAGATGTGCCCTTGTTAGGAATGAAATGTTTCCCAGGGTGTTAATTCTTGTCTAATTAAGAGCTTCAGAGATCCACAGGGGGCTGGTTTCAGCTGGTTYCCAGCCCTCTCTGGAAATAATGTTTTCCAACATCTCTAGCATCGTCCTCGGAAAATGTCTCTGGAGTTAAATCCTCCAGACAGACGTAGGTTTTTAAAAAATGCATGGCGAGCGCATCAGCAGCACCATCGGATGAGCAGGAAAGTAGGACAGGCACAGGGAGTGCCAAGGGCCTCCTCCCCACCAGCACTGGGCACTGGGGCCCTTGGGACATCCTGGATCCCCTGAGCCATCCCGTGCCATCCATGGCCCACCTCAAATCCAACCCCTGGCAGTGATTATTTCTCCCAAACCCTTTTACGGTCCTATGATTATCGGGATTTTTTAATTTGCTTTTGAATACCAGTGATAGGGGTTTGCGTGTTAAATGGATTAAAAATGTCTGCAGGAGGGAGCTGTGCTCGGGTGCTGGCAGTGAGTGTCCCCAGCATTCCCAAGACTGGGAAGTGTCCGTCCAAGCCCAAAGGGAGCTCCGTGGTGTCACCTGCCTTGTTTAGCCTGTGCTCCTCGCTCTGATGCATCCCCTGCCGTGATGTCCCCGCGGGTCCCCGCGCTGCCACAGGACCCGTCCCTGCCGTTCCCTGCACGGGCTCCATCTGCTCGCTGGGATCGGGAGCSCCGGGATGGAGTGTTGTGACAGGAAGCAATTATATGCAAATAAGAAGCTGCGCAAGTGTGAGTAAACATTAGGGGTTGTTTTTTTCCTGTTGAACCTCTGTGATTTAAAAGCCATTAAGGGCGCAGCCAGCGCACTTTGTCAGCAGCTTCCCGGTGCTGCGTGGCTCCGGCGGCTCTCCCGTCCTTCCCTTCCCTTCCCTTCCCACGGCTGTGCCTCTCACACCACCGGGAGCTTCCAGAGGTGGGGGATGAGGTGAGGCAAGGATGCAGGGGAAGGCCTGGTGCCCCAAATCCTCGGGCATGTGCATCCTGGGCATCCTTGGGCAGGCTCATCCCGTGCATTCCCTCTCAGGCTCGTCCCGTGCATTCCCTGTCAGGCTCATCCCGTGCATTCCCTGTCAGGCTCATCCCATCATCCTCTCAGGCTCATTCTCTGCATCCTCTCAGCCTCATCCTGTGCATTCCCTGTCAGGCTCATCCCATGCATTCCCTGTCAGGCTCATCCCATGCATTCCCTGTCAGGCTCATCCCGTGCATTCCCTGTCAGGCTTATCCCATGCATTCCCTGTCAGGCTCATCTCGTGCATTCCCTGTCAGGCTCATCCCATGCATCCTTTCAGGCTCATCCCGTGCATCCTCTCAGCCTCATCCCGTGCATTCCCTGTCAGGCTCATCCCATCATCCTCTCAGGCTCATTCCCTGTCAGGCTCA
>JACAXG010000076.1:2986437-3034872 GCA_018881555.1 Amblyornis subalaris
TCAGGCTCATTCCCTGCATCCTCTCAGCCTCATCCCGTGCATCCTCTCAGCCTCATCCCGTGCATTCCCTCCCAGGCTCATCCCATCATCCTCTCGGGCTCATTCTCTGCATCCTCTCAGCCTCATCCTGTGCATTCCCTCTCAGGCTCATCCCGTGCATCCCTGTGCTGCTGCTGCTCGTTGGAGCACCCCGGGCGTGGCTCCCACAACAGGCACAGGTATTTTTCCCTCGTGCTCTTCCCTGCCGAGCTCCAACTTCTGCAGGGAACACGGAGCAGGGATTGCTGGGTGCTTTCAGAAATGCAGGGAAGTCCCTGCGGCTCCATATCTCTGCTGATAAAGTGGCACCAACAACTCCAGCTGCTGCCAGGGGCAGGATGGAGGTGTGGGGGTCTGTGTTTGTCCATTCCTTTGGATACTCTGAAACCGGAGGCTGTGCTCCCACCCACGAGGACTGTGGGGTCCCTGATGGGGTTTCCTGGGGGTTTCACTGCTCTGGTTGAGTGCTGAGAGCTTTGGAAGGGTCAGCCAAGAGCCAGCTCGCTCCTGTGGCTGGGTGAGTGGTGGGATGGGGTCTGGGCAACCCCTCCATGGGAACAGAGCTCAGGGGAGCAGCAAAATCCTCCAGGAAATGCCTGTGGCTGCAATCCCAAAAGGTGCTGTCGGGAACGGATTGTCCCGTGGGATTTTTGGGGTGAGGCACAGCAGAGAGTGGGAGAACTGCAGCTCCAGAGCAGCTCTGCTCAGGGGCAGGGGATGGGYCTCGTTCCCCCAGGGAAGCTCAGCCCTGCACCCTCCAAGGAGCAAATCCCTGAGTCCCCAGAGCCAATCCTCACTCACGGGGTCTTGCACAGGCATTTCCCCTCGTTGTTATTAAGGATAATTATAATTCCACCTGCCCTGCAGCCTCCCTCAGAGCAGGGATCCAAGACTGATCCTCACGTCCTGCCCTGAGCTGTTGGTCAAACATTTGTCTCTGGCACCCGGGGACGTGTGCGAGTAAAGCTGCAATTGAGACCGAGGAAATCACGGAGAAAACAAATCCTGAGCCCCCATCCAGCCATTCCTAACACGTCACGCTCCTGGCAGCGCTGCCAAAGAGCCAAAAAAAAAAAAAAAAAAAGCTCCAGCCTTGAAATTTTTCTAGCGCGAAGATAAATGAGGGAGATTCATGTCTCTGTTGGTGCTACATTGTTTTGCTCAGCTGGCTGCAGAGCAAATAAGATGCGGTGTTGCATTGATTTGTAGCCCAGGAGCTGTCCCCGCAAATGGATGGGCTGGGAAAAACTTCATTTGGGGCTGAAATTGGAGAAAGCAGCGAGTGTGGGCAGGGAAAGGGTGCCCGGAGCCGCGGGATCCCGCTGCGCCTCCTCCCTGGGGCACGGGGCTCAAGGGGCACAAGCTCTCTCTCTTTTTTGGGATGATTTTCCCTATGGATCCGTGGGATCTTTGCTGTCCCTCTGCATCCCCATCAGCATTTGCTGCCCTGGTGTTTGGACACGATGCCAAGAGCAATGAAAACCAACCCCATTTCCAGTCATTTCCAGTGGATTTGGGGAGAGGGAAGGGGWACGGCTCCTTTTCTAAGCTCTGCCCTGCCAGCCTCGGGCTCACCCCACAGGGAGGGGGTCAAGAGGGGGTCACACCATGCGGTGTCACCCACCCCAGCCTCGGGGGACACAGATCCGGGGAAAAYGCAGCGGAGCCTGTGGATCCATCCCCAAGGAGGCTCTGGAGGGAGCAGATGGGTCCCTGACCCCACAGACTGCCCTATCCTGGGGAAAACGCTGCTCATGAGCATTGATAAATGCATCAAAATATCCCATTAATGCCTAGGAAAAACGCAGCACAAGGCTGACAGTTCCTCCAGGTCTTCCTGTAAGGGATTGGAGCATCCAAATGAGGCCGCCCCAAAGCCACCTCYATTCCGTGGGACCAGGGAAGAGGGAGGATGAGGATGCACAAGGAAGTTCATCATTCACAGCTGCTCCCCTTCCCTCCCCATGAGCCCTGATCCATTGGATACATCCACCGCCTAAGAAAAATCCCCCGCCGCTCTCTCCAGACAGGAGGCAATTTCCAAGTCCCAGCGACTCCCAAGAAAAGTGATGCTGGCTGTGCCCTAATGGRAAGACAGGCAGTTTTATAGCAGAATGCAAATGAAAAGGTATAAATAAACAATCGCTCACAAATAAGTGCTTGCCTTTAATGAATATTTCATACACAAAAGGAGTCATTGACATTTTGCTGGATTGCTTCAATTAGCTCTTGAGCCTCGTGTTCRTGCAAATAATAAGCTTGCTTTTCATAATGCTTTGTTAATCTGCTTCATAGTGTGAATTTATACAGTAATATATCACCCAGGCCTCCTGCTGGAGCCTTTATTGGATATAAATGACTTAGTAATTGCTATTGATCATTAAAGAAGTGTGGTGTTATTTCGGAATTACAATGTGGGGGATCTTTGCAGGACTGAAGGATCTGGCTGCTTTGCCTGGTTTACGTTCAGGGCGGTGACTAATGGATCCTCGGGAGGAAAAGCCAAAGTGTGCCAAGATCGAGGCTGGGGAAAAACACTGCTGGAGTCRTTGCTGCCTTCCCAGCGTGAACCGCTCCCGGCGATATATTCGGAATATATCTCAACATATTCCATCTCACGCATCCATCTCCATCCCGACTCCAACTYGGCTAAGATTAGCCAGGAAAATATTATGGCAGGCTGGGGAAGCCAGCAGCAGGCTGGGTCTGGAGCGAAAACCCGAGCACGCTCGGTGGGACACCCCGGGCAGGTCCCTGTGCGTGGTGACCCCGAGGGGTGGGCAGGGGCAAAGCCACCAGGGCCCTTCCCGGCGTTCCCACACAATCCCAGGAGGCTGCGGGTCTTTGATCAGGGTTTGCTGCTGTGCTGCAGGGGGTGAGTAATTAAAGCAAGTGTTTTACAGCCACCCTGTTTGCAGTATCGGCCGTATCGATCCCGGCTCCGCATCCTGACGTCAAGGCAGTGG
This sequence comes from Amblyornis subalaris, assembly GCA_018881555.1. Lineage (NCBI taxonomy): Eukaryota > Metazoa > Chordata > Aves > Passeriformes > Ptilonorhynchidae > Amblyornis > Amblyornis subalaris. The sequence continues at coordinate 2,989,443 of JACAXG010000076.1, forward strand.
GAAGGGCTCTGCCTTCCCAACAGGGATTTGCAGGCTGAGCCTCCTCTCCATCACTTGCTGGTTGTCTTCCAGCTTCCGACATTAAAACCTCATCACTCTGAAGTGGAAAAGGCTGGGGTCGCACTTTAGATTTATGTTTTTCATTTAGAACCCCCTTTTTTTTTGTGAGTTGCTTTTGCTTTCCTTCCGAACCGTTCTCCCTCTGATCCTATTTCCTTCACCTGGAAGAGCCATCCTTGGCTTGCACGTTCAGCTTCATCCAGTGCTGGCTCCTGCCTTGCTCAGAGCACAGAGGAGCTGGGAAATCCCTGCTTTCCAACACCCCGGGAGGGCACCCCAGAATGGGTGGGGTGGGGGATTTCGGCCAGCTTTGACATCCATATCCACCTGGAAAATGTTTGGGAGCTTTAACTCGTCTGTGCCCCYGAGGGCTGTGCTGGGACTCACTCAATTAACATCTTGAAAGGGCCGTGAGATCCCACTCTGGATCTGTTTTTATTAAAAGCCTCTATGCACATTTTTCSCCTTCCCAATTTACCGCGTTTCCCCCTCGGAATGCGCTTTGATTTTTAAGCAATTTTGAAGTCCTCAGGCTTTGCCTGGAAGGTAATTTATCCCCGTTTGTGTTTTTCTGTGTATGTACATGTGCTGCAGTGCGCTGGGAAGGAACACAAAAGGCAATTGAGTGTGCAGAGGCCGGGATTGATGGAGTGCTGCGGGAGGAGTTATTTCCAGGAGCTGGGAGCTCGCTCCAGCCTGCCCAGGCAGATCTTGCCCTGACGAACTGCAAATCCCACCAGCTCCAGAGGGAGCTGAGCTGGGCTCAGCCTCGGGAAGGGTTCTCTGGATGCCCACCCAGGCTGCCTGGCCGGGAAGGGCYGCTTGGAGGGGTCACCAGAGCCAGCCAGGCCCTTTAGAACCCCAAAGGGCCGAGGYGGGTGGGAGCATCCTCCCTTTGCTCCCTTTGGGGTGAGCCCCATGGCAAATCCCGCTTGCCCAGCCGGCACCCAGCAGCCTGGCTAGAGGGAAAGGCTGTTCCCATTCCCGCCAGCCCAGCTCTGCTCCTGCCTCATCCCTGGGAACGCCGGAGCGCGGAGCTGACGGCGTCAGCGCTGCCGGAACCTTCCCCGAGCCACCCCGCCGCCCCCCCGGGGCCCTCCTGACGTGAACTTTTGCACCAGCGGAGTCGTTTGCTGAGTGGAATTTTATAAATGCAAATCTCCAGCGCTGTTTCATGCCATCCACACCTCCCCGGGCAGGCTTTAATAAAGGCTGGGAGCCAGAGCACGGCCGGGGGCGAGCGGGTCAGCGCTCCGGGACGCCACGAGCTGCCTGGGATTTAATGGCCCCGCGTCAATCGATGTCCCCCGGGAATGTGACCCCCCCTCCCCCCAGCCCCCTCGTGACTGGAACCGTGTGCCTTTCTAAAGCTGCTCCTCAGAGCAGCCTTTTCTCTCTTCAGCTGGGATTCAGCCCCGGGATCGCCGCCGGATCCTCGCCCGCCGCGCTCGCGGCCCCTTGGGTTTCACACTCATTTCCCTGCCGTGACGCCTTGTTTTCTCCCTCCTGTTGCTGTGAAGCGAATCCCCAGGCACGTCTGCAGTGGGAAAAGGTGAAGGGAGCTGGGAGAGTTTGGAATCTCAGGGCCCTGGCAGCACTGATGGAGCAAAGCCTCCAGTTCTGGCCAGCGATGTGTCAGGATCCAGGAGTGCTGGAGAGGAGTGGTGGCTGGGAGCTGTTAAATACTTTTTCTGGGATGAAATCAGATATTTGGATGCTTTTCCCAGGAAAAGATTAAGAGAGACTAAGATTCCTGAAACGTGGGTGGAGAAGGGATGCCCAGCTAGGGCTCAGCTCCTACCAGTGTTTTTCTCTCTGCAGAAATCATTGCAGGATGTCAGAGCCCATGGTGATGGTTTTATCTCCACCAGCATGAGATCCACAGGAGCAAAGGGGCCAATGGGATGGTGCAGGAAGGTGGGAGAGCTCAGGAATCACCATTTTTGGCCAAAAGTGGCTGAAACCTTGGCTCATTCCTTCAGGCAGCACCCAAGAGCTGCAAGGTCGCAGCAAGGTCACAACCAGCCCGTGCATCCCGTGTTCCTCCTGCCCCATCCCTGGAGCACACAGCCTCCCACGGGCACCTGGAATGTGCCCTTTGGTTTAATGTCCATGAACAGCCCTCAGCTGCAGAATGCTGGCTGTATTCCCAGCCTGATCCTGGTGGAATTACTGGGAAATGGTGGCGTTCCTGCTGCGGATACAGCGCACCCACCTCTCCTGGAGAAATAGGAAAGATTGCCCTTAACTCCTTGGGTTTTTAGGGGCATTTAAATGCTGGGAAGATGTTCAAATCCCAGCCCATGCACCTGGAGAGCTGCTGCTCCCATCAGCATTCCATGGAGCTCAGGATGGGGTCGGGAAGCACCCACAGCACCCCCAGGCACAGACCATGAGGCTTTCCAGCTGCTCACGGGTCGGATTTTAGCTCCTGCACTTCGGGAAATGCTGGTGTTTGACTCAGGCTCTGCAGGCAGGATGAGAGGAGAAAACCTGACTCATCCAAAGCCCTTTTAGCTACGCAGGCATGGAGGGGCCAATCCCACCTCAAAGACAGCAGCCAGCGGATGCTGGGCCAGCACCAGGGGCAGCTGCRAGCCCTGGAGACCATCCCTGCCTCTCATCCACCGATGGATTTTCCACTTCATCTTTCCCTTCTGTTGCTTTTATAATTTATTTACAGCCTCYGTAGACGTTTGCAGCGTTTCTCTCTCTCTCTTTCTGTTTTTATTTTAATGGCTTTTCAAATGGGAAGAAAGAGCAGCAGAGGATTCCTCGGCCTCGTGCTCGCAAGGGAGCCCATTTGGGGCTTTGAAGAGCAGGACTTCACCCTCGTGGTGGATTTCCATCCCTCCCTTGCCCACACTGCAGCCTCCAGCCCTGCTCCCCCTCCTTGTTGGCATGCTGAGGGCAGAGGTGATTTCTTCTGCCTGCCTTGGTGCTGCTGCTTGGCTCGGGTGAAACCTTTGCTCACTCAGACCTGAAGCATGGCTTTGGGTCTCAGGCAGGTTTGTGCAAACTGAAGTTTTGCACCCAAAATTGCTCTTTTCCCCCTTGGGGAACCCACAGGTCTCTCTGTCACGCCYGGTTTACTCCAGATATTGGGATTTCTCATCTCCCACCGTGTTCTCCAGCAGCTCAGGCAGGTGTGTGACCCCAGCACGAGGGGATGCTCCACTGTCGTGCTCCAGCCTTAATTCTGTTCCTTCTTTGCCTTGTCTCTGCACCAAATCCTTCCCTGACATGGGAAAAGCAAGGCCAGAAGGAAGGACCCCTCCACCCTCCATAGCACTGACGTGGGAGAACACAATTGTCACCTCAAAGAGGGGGAATCAGCAGAAGGAAGGGGAGACGGGAGCGGGAGATAAAAGGGAGAAGGGCCTGGATTTGAATATTGCTTTTCCTTCTGGCAATAATCATTTGAAAGCTGATTTACTGCCAAGAGAAACAAAAAACAGACCCCCTGGCATTGCCCCAGACKCCTCATTTACTCTTTTAGAGCAAGGACTACTTATAAAAATGGAATAAAACATCTCATAAGGCTGCTCAGGATCCTTTGAAAGACATCTCCATCAAAGCACCGGGGTCAGCCACGCTCTCCCTGCCTCTCCTGGCTCCCCACCCTGGATCCAGCTGGAGGGAGCTGCTCCTTGGCTCTCCCCCAGCTGGGCTGTGCCACAGGCACTCAGACAGGAGCCGCTGCTGGAGGGGTTTCTATTCCTGTACTTTTGGGAAGAGGCTTGGAGTGGGCTCTGGAGGAGGCAGGAGCTCTGTGCATCGATCGAGTGCTGCTTCCCGAGAGGAGATTAAGTGGCTACAATTGGCCAGGATTGACCTCCATGGATCTCTCTTGATTTATTCCCGCCGGGGAGCTGCTCCAGTGCTGGCTGGGGTGGGAGTTATGCAATTCCTTGTCCTCAGAAGCCTGGGGCACGGCTCCCGTGGCTGGTGTTCCTGTGCTGAGCCCGTGCCAGGCACACGGAGCAAGTGTGGAGCATGATAAGGCAAAAATTCAGGCTAGAAATCACTTATACCCCTTGRTCTCTCTCAGAGCAGAGCTGGCTGCTGCCAGCCTCGTGCTGGGGGCACCTTTCCTCAATAAGTCAAGGAATTCTGGTGAAAACTGCTTTTAATCCAAACCAAGGCTGTTACAGAGTCAGAAAGCAAAGGCAGAGCTTTCCAACAAGCAAACCCCCAAACCTGGCTGAATGTCAGGAATCCAGGAGGGATTGCTTGTGCTGAGGTCACACCACAGGCAGTGGGAAGCCCCCATCCCTCCCTGTTTTGGAAGCCAATCTCCTGCTGATTGAGTCACACGTGACAGCGATGTCCCACGTAAACCACGACCCCCCCAGAGCAAGAMGAGCTCCAAAGTGTGTTCCCTGTCCCTGAAAACACAGCCCAGCACAATCTGCCTCCCCTTGCTCTGAGCCTGCCCTGGACAGGGCTGGTCACCACYAGCACAGATGGACACAGCTTTGTGCTGAACCTGGGGGGTCACAGCGGGGCAAAGAYGGGCACAGCTGGACCCATGGACACTGCAGGAACGTCTGCATCTCCTCCGAGGAAATGTGCCACCTCCAGCAAGCAGCTGGAGCCTGGAGCCGAGCGAGGCCCCTGCGGGGAGCGGCTGAGCCTGAGCCATCCTGTGACGTGGGTAATTAGCCTGTGTGGCAGCCTCACATCCATCCCAGCCTCTCCCCTAACACACTTCGCTAATGAGAGTGCCCTGAAGTGACCCGGGCGAGCAGGCCTCTCCTTCTGGCTGCTTTTGTAATGGTGATTGATCTCCGAGGTGCCTGGTTCCACACCTCCGCTCYGGCGCAGGGAATTTGTTTCCTCCAGCCCAGGCTGCAGAGCTGAGATTTCCTCTGAGCACTCCCAGGTACCAGCGAGGGACACTTCCCTCACTTCTGAGCAGGAGCCCTCAGCCTGAYGGGGATGGAGATTCCCCGGGTGGGTCCGAGGCACCACTTGGTGCTTTAGTTTGGCAAACAAGAGGTTGGATCCCCCTGGAGCACGGGCAGCCCTGGCTGGGTGATGCCCACGAAGGTTTTGGGCACTGCTTTGATCTGGTCCTTTCTGGGCACCTCTGAGGCTGTGGATKCCCTCCCAAAGCACAGTGATGGATGAGCCAAAGCTGGTTATAGAATCATGGAATGGTTTGGGATGGWAGGGACTTAAAGTTCACCTTGTTCCATGCCCTGAGATGAGCAGGGACACCTTCCACTATCCCAGGTTGCTCCAAGCCCCGTCCAACCTGGCCTTGGACACTTTCAGGGATGGAGGAGCCACAGCTTCTCTGGGCAACCTGTGCCAGGGCCTCCCCACCCTCACAGGGAAGAATTCCTTCCTAATATCCCATCCATCCCTGCCCTCTGGCAGTTTAAAGCCATTATGCCTGCATTATTCCCACTCATTTTTCCTACATGGCTCCTCTTCCATAAGCCATGAGCTCCTAACCCACTATAAAATGATGAGAGGGGCTCAGGCCCCTTCAGCTCCACCACTGAATGTCGCAGAGAAGAATCAAGCATCATTCCAGATGATTCTCCCATCCCTGCGTGGTGGAGCACCCTTGAGGGAGAAGCGGAGCATTCCTGCCCTCGGGATGCTCTGGAGCCGGGGATGGAGGCAGAGACTCTTCCCTTTCTCCTCTCACACGTCTGATCCCGGAGCCGCTTGAGCTGGCATGGGAGGAGGAGAGAGAATTCCCTCCAGGTGGATTTTAAAGAGAGCTGTGAACAAACAAACCAACAAACCAACAAACCAACAAACCAACAAACCAACAAACCAACAAACCAACAAACCAACAGACATTTCAGGCGGTGCGAAGGTGCTCACAGCCGAAGGAGCTGTGCAGTGGCGCATTCCCCCCCTGCAGATGTGCCGGAGTGTTGACCTGCAGCGTCACTTCGCGCTCCACACATTCCCTTCATCCCCGGCATTGTCGCGGGTGTGGATTTTCCGGGAGGCGACCAGCGGTGCGGAGCTCACAGGGARCCCACGGGGAGCTCCCGGTGCAGGGATTGAACCGGGAGCTGGTTCCCACTCCAGTGGGGCCACCCAGAGCAGCGCCCGGTGATGGTGGAACTCTCCCCGCTCCCGAAATAACAATCCCAAAGGAAAACTGGGGCTTTTCTTCCAAAAAAAAAAAAAAGAGCTGGCAGATTTTTTCAGGCTTTTTTAAGGCGTTTGCTCTGCTGGGGCTCGACAGCCTCGGCACCGACCCCGCTGGGAGAGGCTGAGCCAAGGACAGACCTCCGGAGACCTGGAATTCTTCCCAAACTCATTCCCGTTTGCCACTGGCTGTCCCTGTCTCCTATTTCCTGACGAACCAGTCCATTTGAGGAGGCATTTTGGGGCAGTGGCTGACGGGACTGCGCCACAGCAGCACCCAGCTCATTCCCTGCCTCCCTAACTGCACATTCCAAGGGGCTGGGAGTTTGGGCAGGAATTTTAATTGGATGCTGAAGCCAACTGTGAGGGAACGGTTTTATTTTTGGGGTATTGGCTATTTGGTCAATACCTTGCCGATCCTGAGGAAGTCAGTGCAGGCTGGACTTGCGAATGGGAGTGATTTTCCGTTAGCCTTGGGATCGGAATTGGCTCCCGGGCTGGGTGGGAATTCTTTATGGACTGTGTTTCCTGACGAATCTGCATCCTGGAGCAATCAGTCCTGATAAATTGCCTCACTCACTTCACATCCTTGAGAGGGCGAAGGAGGATGGAGAGAGCGGGAAAGGTSAAGGGAAAATAATCCAGAGTTCTCAAAACTTTCCTGAATATCTGCTTTGTAAATAAAAAAGTTTTGKTTTTTTTTGTCCGGATCAACGTCATTCCAGAAGTTTGGTAAATGCTTCTGCCCTGTGGCCTGTAGCAAAGCGTTGTCCTGAAAGCCCCGGTGATTCCAGATATTAGGGAATCTCTTGGCCTTGCTTGAGAAAGAAAAATCTTCTCCTGGGCTGCTCCAGGCATCAGGGAGCATTGCCACAGCTCATCGCCCGCACAGCACCCCCCAGTTAAAAAATGGCTTTCTTTTCCATGGAAAKCTGTGCTTGCTGCTGCAAAATAATCCCAGATGAAGCATCTACAGCGAGCACATTGTTATTAGCCCCGATGATTTGGCTCGCTCTCCTGCTTGCTGGTTTTTTATTCATGCTGGCGGCAGCAGCCCCAACCAGCTCCATTATGTATAATTTATTCTGGATTAGATCAAAGGAACAGTTTACAGGGGCGGTTTGGGCATTATTATGGTTTTTTTCTCTCTTTTTTTTTTTACCTTTTTCCATATTTTATAAATATATATTTATTCTCCCTCCCCTTCCCCACACTCCCCGTTGCCTTTGCTCATAAGCAAATTATAAATTATTCACCAGCCCGTACAAGACGAGCGTTCCTCGGGCCCGGAAATCAAATCAGCCCCAGCAGCGACGTGGGATGGGAGCCCTGTGTTTTTGGGAAGTGTGTGGGATGCAGGGACGCAGCTGGGACCGAGAAATCCCTTTTTTAAGTGTTGACGGAGTTTTGGGAGCATGGGCAGGTTGCAGAGGGGCAGCTCCTGTCAGCTCGGTAATGCCACCTTTATGGGGACAGGGGACATCAATCCCATCCCATCCCATCCCATCCCATCCCATCCCATCCCATCCCATCCCATCCCATCCCATCCCATCCCATCCCATCTCATCCCATCCCATCCTCTGCTCCCCTGGGAAGGACGAAGCCCTTTCCCTGCCCCTGGGACGNGAAGCCCTTTCCCTGCCCCTGGGACGTGTGTGGATCCGTGTCCATCCCACATCCTGGGAGCAACAGGGCCGGAATCAGAGATTTCCAGCCAGCAGGAGCCCTTATTGAAAGGCTGATCCCCAGTGGAGCCGGGAAAGGCTCTGTCAGGTGGGAAATAGGCCGGGATTAGTTCCAATCAAAGGCAACTCAGGCGTTTCTTCTACATCGGGTCGAGCCACGGCCCCACCAGCTCGGAGCAGCTCCGAGTGCTCCTGCTGGAAGGAGTGCTGGGATCACGCTTCCCATCTCCCTGTTGCTGGAGTGAGCCAGAATCCCCCTCTGGAAAGGACAGGAGCCGTTTGTTCACCTCGGGGACAGCAGGATCGTGGTGGCTCTGCTGAGGCTGGAAAAAACYGATGGGCTACCCTGGGAAGGCGGCCCGGAAAATCCAACCAGAAGCTCCGTCCCGGCCCCAGCACAGGCTGGCTTTCAGGATCAGAAATGGGTCRGGATGCAGCAGAAGCGTCTGCCATTGATCCGTGTGCTGTGACACAGCCAGCAAATAATTGTCTCTTTGAAAATCCATTGTCACCTCCAGCCTCTTTTTGGCCGGGAGCTCCGGGAGCTGACAGGGGCTGTGCCCGGAGTGGGGATGGTGAATGTGACACCACATGGCCAGGGTTTTATCAGCCTCCTGATGAAACGCCTTTTTCATGCGTATGCATTAATTGCATTAATATGTTTAATATGTTGGGGACACAGGAGACCCCGAGCCAGCATCACCAGCCGGTCAGGGGACGATGTGAGACTCCCCCTCTCTGCAACACCATTTTTAATCACAAAAAGTGCTTTTTTCTCACCAAAACATACGAACGGCCCTCGGCGGCAGAGGGAGGAAGGYTTTTCTGGGAGAGACAGGACACATCCACGGCTGGATTTTTTCCAGGAGCCCATCCTACCCCTGAGGCACCGCGGGCTCAYCCTGGGCTCATCCTCAGCCTCTGCYCCTCCTSGCCCTCCCTCTCCCTTTACCCTCGGCAAACCCCATCGACTGAAACATCCTAAAAGCCTCATCGAAAGGTTCAAATTGTCTCATTGCCGGGTGCAAATCGCCCTGCGATTCATCACCGCGGCGGGGGAGGGCTGTGGGGAGGCACCGAGCGTCCCTGCGGGGTGGGCATGGATGGGATTGGATTTACAATGGCTTTTGGATCGTTTCCTCTCTAACTCCTGACGGATTTGGGGGCCATCTCTCCTCCTGCCTTGCTGGAGATGGRAATGGCACCGGTTTTACTGCGCTGGCAGTGGGCAGCAGAGCAGAACACGCGCTCGGGGCTCTGTTTGAGGAGCAGCTCTCCTCTTTCTGCCCGTTTTTCCCTTTACTGGACGATCCACTCCACAATTATCCTCTTTTTTTCCCCTAACYTTGCAGCCAGCTGTGCCCATCCCACCCTCCAGCCCCCGGGCACTGCCGACAACCTCTGCTGACCGTAATTCCAGTGACCCAAAAAGCCCTCCAGGGCCGTGGGGGRCACGCCAAGAAATCCTGCAGACCCAGAGCCAGCCCGGTTAGTTTTCCTGAAAGACCTTCATTTCCATGGCTCTTTGCTGTAGCTCCCTGCCCAGCCCCCGGAGCAGCAGCCCAGCTCCAGAGGGAGCGCGCAGGATGCGCTGGTGCTGCTGTGCTTTATGAGCATCGTTCCAGGAGCTCTCTCTTCATTAATGGGGCCCTTTCTCCCCCCGGAGCTCCACATTAGTGGCCTATCAATTATGGAAGCGCTCCGGAGCTGGTGGAGAAGCAAAAGGGCTGCTGGGAGTCCAGGAGTGGCTGTCAGCCCCTCATTAGGTATTTATTAAATGGAATTTAGCGCCCGAGCCTGCGCGTTAATGGGATCTCCGCCGCGGAGCAGCGCCCGCCCCGCAGCGTGGGCAGGGTCGGCCCTCCTGGGGGCTGTGGGGACAAGCAGGGGTCTCCATCCCGCATCCATCACCGGGTGGGATAACCAGAGGCTGCCCGAACCACCCCGGGTGGTTTCTCGGSAAGGCGGGAGCGGGCAGGGGGCACRGCCCGGCAGAGGCACCGGGAACGCTCCGAACCGTGCTCCGCCGTCCCGTGCGGGACACCCCAAACCTGCCCCACGGCCCGGGCTCCCTCAGCCTCCAGCAGCTCTGAACCCCGGGGCAAATTCCTGCCCTGGGGGTGATGGTTACCATTCCTGCCGCTCTCAGTTCCCGTCTCCCTCCCCGCCGCGTTATTCCTTGTTCCGCTCTTCTGAATMATTCCCCTCGCCTTTGATCACCGCGGATCCTCGGGGAGGGTTGTGACGGGACCAACCACCGAGGGCAAATCTCCYGTCAGCTCTCCGAGCTCTGCGCGATGGGAGCCGGGCCGGGAGGCTCCGGCAGGGCGGGCGGAGCTGCCGAGCCGGGAATGCTCAGGGAACGCTGGAGAGGATGCTCTTCCCACGCACCTTAGGCCGGGTGGGAAGGGGTTCTGAGCCACCCGCTGGAGTGGGAGGTGTCCCTGCCCATGGCACGGGGTTGGAATGGTCTGGAAGGTCCCTCCCAACCCCAAGCACGCTGAGGTTCAGTGGTTCTGTGAGTCTACACCAGGCTGTGAGCAGAGCCTCAGGTCCCACAGCACCAGCATCTCCTGTCTCCCAACCCACAGGGATGAACCAGGCTTTGGGAAACCCGGAATTCCTCCATCCACCGGGATGCTGGARCCCCAGGAGCTCACCTTGCACCTGGAGCACAGAAATATTCTGGCTGCACTGTGCTGCCCTCACACACCTTCCCTCCATTCAGCTCTTTCCCCTGGTTGCACATCTGATTAAATCACCCCGGCAGTGCCTCTGTCCGCAGGAACCTTTCTCAGTCCATGTTTTTTTCGTGGGAGATGTTGGGGTTTCTAATAAAAAAACCCAACAACAACAAAATAGTGTTTTTCTCTCTTTCTGCAAGGAGAAGCTGCTCTTCTGACTCTTCCCACTGCGGAAATCAATTGCCAAACGGAACGTTTGCAACTGGGGCTTTGAGCAAAACCCAACAAATTCCTTTAAAACCARCAGGCAGCAGTTGTTGGTTGGTTTTTTGTTGTGGTGGCTGTTTTGRGGGCGTGCACAGAGGCACATCTCAGGGCTGGAGGAGCTTTGGGAGTGACTCTGCTCCTCCTGTGCCTTCATCCCTGCAGCTCCCTGGAGGGGTTTGCTCCCAGMTGGGATCTGTAAGCTGCTGTAATCCAGGAATATTCCCAACTCACTGTGCATGTTCCAGCGCCTTGTCCAATCCCTTCTTATCCTGGGCCTCAGGCATTACCACTGGAGCTGTAAATCAGCTCTGGCTCCGTCCCCAGTGGGGTACTGGTGGCCAGGAGCGCCGAGCCTTTATTCCACTCCTGCCACTCCGTGCCACAGGGCTCCCGACTCCCAGGAACAGCAGATGGGACCTGTCCACGTGGCCCTTCGGAGGCTCTGCAGAGCCAAACCCCCGYGGGTGACCCAGCTGCGTGACCTCCCCTGCACCCCCAGCAGCAGCAAATGTTCCCGTTCCATGGAGCTGTCCGTGCATCCTGGACGTGCTCCACGGCTCTGTCCTGGCAGGGCTGAACACAGCCACAGTCCTGGGGGCTGCAGATACCCCCGGATATCCCATCCTGGATGGTGCTTCCCTGCGGAACTTCCCGGGAAGTTCTGCTCCCGGCAGCGCTGTAATCGCGGATCATTTTTGTAACCCTCTCCCTGTAAATGCTGCTTAAGATGTCACCGGGGATTGATATATTTGCTAATTGGGGCTTCCACTCGGGCTGGTGGCCGCAGTGCTTGTGTTATTGTCCGTGATTTTACGACTGACGTTTTTGCGGGAGCACTTCCTTAATCCTCGTCGAGCAAACCCCCGTGGGAGAGGCGGTGGCTGCTGGGGCAGGGAGGGAGGACGCAGGGTGGGAGGATGCAGGATGGAAGGATGCAGGGTGGGAGGATGCAGGGTGGGAGGATGCAGGGTGGGAGGATGCAGGAACCTCTGCCTCCCACAGCAGGGGCTGCTCTGCGGTGTCACTCACAACAAGGGAAGGTCCAGCCCCTGCCTCAGTTTCCCTCCTGGCAAAGGACAGCTCAGCTGTTCCATGCAGAGGGGGACTGGGAGCTGATGGCTGCAGCACTGTGGAAAACCTGGCAAAGGGCAGCACTGAGGAGAGAAATATTCCATCATTGTTACCTGGGAGTTGTCTGGCCCAACATCTCATGAAATAAATACCCACTCCTGTAATGCCTGGAAGCTGCTGCCTCCATCAGGCCTCAGCACCTCTGGATAAACTCCCAATCTGGCCTCCAGGCTTGGAAACCCCCCGATTTGGCTTCTGGATTCCYGGGAAGGAGCTGTGTGGTGCCCTGTCCCAGCCCCCAGCCCTGCCCAGCCCCCTGCAAGGGATGGCAAACYCAGCTCATTTTGGGGCTGTGCTTGGCTTTTTCCAGCACCTTCGTTCCAAAGCTCGTGCCGGGAGGCCCCGAGGCTCTGCCCCCGCTTAAACCAGCGATTACACACCGAAAATCCCCGGAACGGCTCCAGCCCTGCTCTCCACTTCCATGTGCTGCCTCGCCCGGCTTGGAGGGGCACCAGGAGCCAACTGCAGCATCTGTGTCCCTGCCTGTGTTGGGAGAGCTCATCCAACCTGCGGGAAAAGCAGCCCCTGCCAGGCTGCCCGAGGAGCAGGGCACGCCTGGCATCTCATTTTCCTGAATGAGGGTTGGGATGCAGCTTTATGGACACAGCATCCCGGGTTTGGGGCGGCAGCCGTGGCGGGCAGCTGTCCGTGGGCACAGCAGGGACTGGCTGGTGGCACTGGCCTGCCCTTCTGCTTCCAGAGGGGGGAAATGGGTGTGCAAAGAACGGGGCTGGGATGTAAATAGAGGAGCAAAGCCCTGCTGCCCGAGCTGGAAAGCAAAAGCCATTTTCTCTCCATCCAGGTCCATCTGCTGCGCTTCCAGAGCAACACCTCCTCCCCCGGGAATGGAAGAGGGGTCAGGATGGTGGCAGTGCCCAAATGAGTGACCCTGGGCAGGAGCATCACCCCCAGAAGGTGAAGCTCCTCTGGGGTTTGAGCATCCTTTGAGATCCAGCGCTGCTCCTGCTCCCAGCCTGGGATGTTCTGGAGCAATCCAGCATCCCACTGCTCTGCCAGAGGACACGGCCAACCCCTTTACACCTCTGGCTGCTTTTCCCTGCTCAGCAGGGCCGGTAATAAGCTATAAATGAGACAGAATGGAGGCTGAATGCCCTTTGGAGCACCCTCTGGAGAGCCCATTCCYGCAGCATTCCCTGCCTGCCGCGTCCCCTCGGGCTGGAGCTCCAGGGCCCTGGGACAGCAGAGGGACAGCTCCGTCCCCTCTCAGCTCCTGGTGGCTTTCAGGAGCCTCACAGGTCCCTGCTGCGTGGGGTGTGAGGGTTTCCAGGCTGCCACGGCCATCCCTGCAGCCCCAGCTCCGGACTGGGGCAGGGACAAGCAGCCCCTGGAGCTGTCCCTGGACAAGAGGTGGGATGATAAGGAGCCAGGGAAGGGGGAATGAGGCAGAGAGCAGAATTCACCTGCAGCAGCACTCGCTGGGGAGGAGGACTGGGACCAAAGGGGCTCAGTGGCACGCCGGGCTTGGCAAGGCAGCAGCATTCCCTGCCCTGGGAACGGTCCTGCCGCCCCGAACCACACAGCCACGCCCTGGAGAGCAGCCCGGAGGGATCCGGGGAGGGCCCTGGCTCCAGCCATCCCGAGGGAGGATGTCTGACACGTGTAACTCGCTTTGAAGCACAGCTCCACGAGCATCCCATGCTCACAACACGCGGTGATGCCCGCTGCCAGCCCGGCCTGATCCAATCCAGGGGAAAATGGGGAGTGGGAACTGTAAGGAGTTGCAGCTCCAGGATGGAGCAGGTTGCCATGGTGATGCCAGGGTTTGTTTGTGTTTTTTTCCCCCCCCGTTTGTTGTTTTTCTTTTTCTCCTGCCTTTCCCACTCTTTGGGGTTGCACAGGAGGAGCTGGGGGGGTTTGTTAGCTCCAAGAGAGGACACGGTTCAGGAAAAGGTGAGGAATGCTGCAGCGGTCAGCAGCACGAGCCTGGCCCTGATCCATGCTCTGTGCTCTCCGGGAAGGCATAAATCTGGGCTGGACAAACACCAGGGCACTGCCAGAGCTCGCTGGCCTTGCCTCAACCTCAGAGAGGATCTGTGCAAAACTCCTGGAAGATTTCCTGCCACTGCTGATGAATTAGGAAWAATAAAAGGAGGGGAAGAGCAGGACAGGGAATTCAGAACCACTTGTACAGCCCTGGGCTGGTCRGAGCTCACCAGAGCTGGACACCACCTTGGTGCCAGCCCGGAGCCCTTCCTGGGCTCATTCCCAGATGGACCTGGCCGGGTGCTGGTGGAGCCTGGCTGGTGTCACCCTCCCGGGCTGCAGGGGCGAGCCCTGGGTGACCAGGAGGAGAGGCCAAAGCCCGTGAACCCAGGAGCTGGATCAGGATCTCCTCATCCCTGCTCCCACCTCTGTGTCCCTGCTCCCACCTCTGTGTCCCTGCTCCCACCTCTGTGTCCCTGCTCCCACCTCTGTGTCCCTGCCTGCCCTGCCCACACCTCGCAGCATCAGCCCCGTGGCCGCCCAATTTTCTTTGTTTCCAGCTCGTAGCAGTGCACTCGAAACAACTAGGCTGAGCAGCCTAATGAAGGGAAACAAGAAATCCTTTAGGGACAATCTGCCTGGAGGCCATGGGAAGGTTGCAGCTCCTCCTGATCCGCCCTGCCGGCCCCAAACTCTGCCCTGTGGGATCCCCTCCACTCCAAGGTAAAATCTGGAGCAAGGAGAGGTCTCAGGGCAGCCTGAGACCTCTTTGGCAACGCTGACCCCCTGCCTGTGTGACCCTCCTGGGGCGCTGAAACAACACCACCTTTGCCATGGGGACGTTAATAAATGGGTCCAGCAGAGTGCCCTGGAATTCCTATCCTCTTGTTCCAAGCGCTGGGATGAGAAATCCCTGATTGGCTGTGAAGGAACAAAATGAGGAAGAGGGGGAGRTTTTCAGGGAGGAAGCTGAGGCTCCAGAGCCACGAGGCAGCACAGCACGTGGCACCTCCCAGCTGACCTGGGCCTCTTCCTACTCACCAGCCACGGGAATCCATCGGGTTCAGGTTCCCAAACTGGGCTCTCCTTTGCAGCTTGACCACAGCTTCACGGATTTGCAGCGACAGGGCTCAATTCCTACTTCACATCACCACTCTTTTCCCCCTTTTCCAGCCCTTTTTGTTGCCATCTTTGCATTTCAGGCTCGGTGAGCACCCCAAGGCAAGCGAATCCTGCCCGGCAAGGCCTGTGGGGCCGTGGCATCTGCCAGGCTGCAGGACAGTCCTGCTGCCAGCGTGGTGCAGAGCTGGCACTGCCCTGCTCAGCCAGCCCTGCCTGGCTGGGAGCATCGTTAACAGCCCAGCAATTAGTGGAGCTGGGCTGATTTGCATGGAGCTCAGAGCATAAAGAGTTCCAGGCCAGATGGTAAATCGTGTGTGCGTGCGTGTTCCCGAAAATGACAGGAATATTCAGTGTCTGAACGAGGCTTTGGTGGTGTTTAGGATCTCTGGGATGACCCTGACTTCATGGGCTTGGGAACAAGCCCTGGTGCCTTATGGCACAKGATTCTGGATCAGCCCTTGGAGAAGCCTGTGGGTGTGGAGGAGGAGCAGCCCCCCAGGAGGGCTCAGCCAGCACATATCGGGCTCGGATCCATCTCCTGATCCAGTTGTATTTTATGTCCTTGAGTAAATCACTGCCCTTCTGTGCCCCACCACGTGCCCAGCGTGTCATGGAGCCACAGGAGGGCTGCCAGTGCTTGGCATTCAGCTTCCCTGAGCCCCTGCCATGGAAGTGCTGGATCACACAGGCACCTCGTGTCTGTCCAGCCAGCACCAACTGCCTGGAAAAGCTCTGCCTCTTCCCAGTCTTTGCCATGGGGATGTGCTCAGCTGCCAGAGCCCCATCCCAGCAGGTTCACAGGGGCAGGATGCCTCACTCCAGCACGGACCTTCTCCAGACCCTGCTCCGAATGTGCTGGCCTGGAGCCGTCGCAAATATCTGCAGTTCTGCCCTGAAACACAAAYGCAGATGAAGAGATTGGCTCCAGAGGCCATTCAGCAACATTTCTCCGGTGAAAAGTGAGCCCATTCCCACGGCCAGGCTGGAGCTGGGGGAGGAAAGGTGGGGGACAAGCCTGACCCAGTCTGGACCCATCCCTTGTCCTTCCCTGGAACATTCCTGCTAAACCCATCTTCTCCTGGGCTGGGAAGAGCAATGGCCCAGCCTCCTGCTGGGCTGGGCAGGAGCAGGAAACTCTCCTTAAAATGTGTGGAACACAGGAGCTCACAAGTCTTGGAGCATCACTGAAATCCCTGGGATCCTTCCCATCCTTATCAGTTGTTTCCCCAGGAAAAACTTGATCACTTTGATCAGCCCCGGGCTCTGTCAGCCCTACAGAGGCCAACGCTGGCAATCAGATCTCAGGGATGCAGAGGAGGGAGGGACCCCATGGCTGGAATTGGKGTGGCCAGGGATGCCTGGGACCCGCTCCAGGGTCAGCCTGGGAATCGGGGAACCCACAGGCACCCCCAGCCCACACACAGCCACGTGGGTTACGGCCGYGGATCCTCCCCTCCGTGCTAAACTTCCCAGTGTCCCGGGGCCTGGCTTTGGAGGGAATCCAGGAACGCTGGTGGCAAACACGGCCCTAAACAAACAGGCAGGCTGGATTATTCATTCCTGCTCTGATTGTGCCTTTGATGGAGGCAGACAAAGTCACCTCTCCTTTGTGCGCCGCCCGTGTTGTTTTTGCTTTGTTTTTTATTTGTTTCTCTCCTCGGAAAACTCCCGTGAATAGGCCAGATGTGGTTGCCATGGCAACCCCCTCTCTCCAAGCAGCAGATGCTGGAAAAGGGTTTTGCAGTTTAATCCTGCTGGAAATCTCCCCATCAGAGGTTGCTGGTAGAAGATGATACCAAGAGATGCTCGGCAACAGTGCCTGGCACATTTTAAGACCCGAGTGCTTCTGCTGGCGTGGAAGAGCCGCCCTTTCAGCCTCTGGAAACGGCACCTCTCCCAGCGAGAGCAGCAAATGGATCCTAATGCCTCGTCTTMCATTTAAAGAGTCTTTCCCTGCACAGCTGCCAAAGCATTCCGTGGGGATTCGGAGGAGAGGGCAGCGTCCTGCATCCCTGCATTGTTAGATGGGGCAGAGAGCAGGGCAGCTGCCCCCATCACACCCACCCCRACCCGCCAGCACTCAGTGGATGGCTTGGGGTGGATAAATGAGTGGGGRAAAAAAGAGAAAAAAARTCATTTGAGCTTGGCAAGAGCAGYTTCCCCTTCTACATCCATGGATTGGTCACTGTGACTGATGTGGTCATATCAGAGAAGGCTTTAAACGATGTTTGGAAGCAAAAGTGCCCTGCTGTGGATGCACAGTGACACACACATCCCTCATTCTGCTGGGAGAGCGGGGCCATTCCCTGCAGGATTCCTGCTTCCCCTTCCACCACCCTGCTGCTCCTGCTTCCAGCTCCCTCCATCCCCTCCCCGGGCTGTGCTGGCGCAGTTACATCCCTCAAGCTGCTTAAGGGGATGGATGGAGAAGGCAGGATTTCAGCCTGGCTTGTTCAACAAGGATACATCCATTGGAAATAAAAAGCTCGGGAGCGGGAGCCGGAACGCAACGGGTGCGGAACGAGCTGTTCAGCCTCTCTTAAAAAAAGAAAATCCTGTGGAACTTGACAGAAAGTAATAGCCATTGTATTTTTTGCTTTTCCACGGAACAGATTTTGTGTAGGCATCGCAGGAAACTTCGSGCTGATGGATTTTAACTCCGTTTAATTAAAGCAGTCGAAACGGAGTCAATTCCTGGCTTTTCAGAGCAGAAAGGCACAGGAAAGCAAAGTGCCTGTTCGAGGCAAACCACCCCAGTGATGCCTCTTCCCAAGGAAGGGTTTGCTCGTGTGGCGTGGCCTGAGCCTCCTTAACGCCGGCTCTAACCCACGGTGGCACATTCCCCCAGGAAAAATGGGTCATGTTTGGTGTTTTATTGCATCAGGACAYGGAGTCAGACCCAGAGGGGCACTCGGGGATTCATCCCACAGCCAAACCACTGCTGGCCCACAGGGTTTTCTTAAAAATAGGGCAGGATGTGATTTTTGGGGTTGTCCTTGTGGGTCTCKTCCAACTCAGGATATTTTGTGATTCTATGAATGACACAGGGGGAAATCCCAGATTAATTCTGGGTTTTGGAGCTGGTTTGGGGGTGCAGGGAAATCCCAGGGTCGAGGGCAGCAGAGACTTCTGCACCCCTGGCAGCACTGATGGCAGATGCAGGTTAAAATTCGTGGGGATGGAGATCCCCTGGTCCCAGCAGGCAGCACATCTTGGCCAAGTGGAGAAAAGCTCACGTGTCAGTGGAGGAGGTGGCTGAGGTTGGGCTTCCAAAACGCCTTTTAACCCTCCATGCTGAGGGTTGCAACACCCAGGCAGAGTAAACTCCAGCAAAGCCACATCTCCSTGTTCCCTGTGCAGGCTGAGAMGTGGGAAGGAGTGAAGGGCAGAAACCAGGAGAAACTGGGATTAACRACTCAAGCCAAATAGTGAGAACATTTTCAATTCACAGCAAGGCTCTGTTCCAGCCCTGCTCTGTTTGCTTTCCATCAGGACAAAGCTTCGTCTTGTGATTAAATGAAGGAGGTGGGGATCAGCACTCCTGGGCTCTGCTCTTAACTCTGCCCCTCCTTTGCTGTGTTTTTTCGGAGAGGTCACRTCTGATTAAATGCTCAGAGCCAGGGCAGGCTCAAAATTCCCTCTGACGTCAGTAGGGACAACAGGTTTGCAGCTCCAGTTGGAGAACACAGCCTGTGATGCGTCCTCTGCTCCATTTTTCTGGGTGYACAACTCTGCTGCCCGGTGCCGTGGAGGCATTTATTCAGATTTATGGGAAGGAGCCCGCAGGGTTCCTCTGGCTGCCTGGGATGGTGAATAGAAGGCAGTGCAGCAATTCAGGCTCATCCTGAAAAGAGAGGGATGCTGCCCTCAGCCCACCAGCTCATGGCCAAGCTCCAAGCCTCACCCACGGGAACAGCCCTGCTGTGCCACACTCCTGCTGTCCCCGTGGCCTCTGGGCCCTCTGAACCTGCAGGAGTTTGGGATTCCTGGGATTTGGTGGCCTTGGGGCCATCGAGGTGTGCAGGGAGGGCACAGCCTTGGAGGAGACCCAGCTCCTTATCCCAGGTGCTCTGCCAGACTCCACTTGTTTGGAAATGGGTGGATGGAGGCAGCTCCTGACCCTGTGGCTGCAGGGCTCTCTCTAAGAGATGTCCCCTGAACAGTGGGGTGGAGGTGCAGGGGGGAGGCAGAGGGGTGCAAAGCTCAATCCTCTTTTTCTTGTCAAAAYAACACAAAAATCCATTTGTTTGAACAAATCCCAGGAGCAGAGGGAACCCTCTGCTCTGCCTGACGTTCGGGGTGTGCTTCGACCCACAGCTTGCAGCAATGACTGAAGGATGAAACAGCAGAGCAGCTCCCAGGAGGCTTGCRAAGGGAGGTGCAACTTCCAGCCTAAAGAACCATTGCAAAAACCACTTATCCCATCAAACTGTGCTCCCTAATCCATAGTATTCTTTAAAAAAAAGCACAGAAAGAAGCGGCGCAGGGGCAGGCTGCAGCTGAGGCGTGTGGCAAGCTCCTACTTAGAATAATTTATCACCCAGGCTCTCCAGGCTGGGCCGTGATGCATAATTCATTTCTCCCCTCCGAGGCTGCCTCCCGAACCCAGCCCAGTCTGGCACCTCCCAGCTCTCCGGGAAAAGCAGCTTGGGCATCTGGGTGTGCAGAGCCCTGGGCCTGCCCGTGTCCCCGTGGCTCTGACAGTCTGGCGAGGGCTGTGCTAAGTTTATCCCAGCCTGTGCCTGGTCCTCCCCGCACATCCCCCTCGCTCCAGCCTTCCCACATCCCGGCTTGTGAATCTCCCTGGCAGAGCCGGCTCCCAGCAGCTCGGGAAGGAGCCAAAAAAAGTTTTAAAAATGACCCGAAGGAGCGGCGTCCTCGTTCGAGGCTCCGTCCCCCTGCCCCAAACCTGGTTTGGGGCGGAGGGAGATGCAGGGCGCGCACGGAGAGGGAGAGCGGGAGAAGGGAGACGGGAAGAGGAGCCAGCGGCCTTTTATTCTGGGAGCCACTTGGAAACATTCTCTAAAAGAGCCATAAATAATTGATGGTGGTTATGAGCACGCTGCACACACGGCGAGTTCTTGCCGCAGGTGGCCACGGGGCCGCTGCCAGCGCGGGATCGACAGGGACTGCACTTCCACCGCCGACTCCTTCCGCCCCTTCGTTAACTCCTCACGGACAACGAGCGGCATTTAATGTAAAACGGGATGGCCAACCCTCCGAAATAGCTGAGCTTGGCTTTTCAGGCACGAGGTTGTGTCCTGACAGGAGCAGAGGGCAGGAGGATGGGGCTGGGGGTGGTGGAAYGGCTCCAAACTCCGGCTCCCAGCCGGGACCTGGGGCCCCCAGCTCCCCCAGGCGCCGTGGGAAGGCAGGAAAAGGCAGGATATCTTTCCCAGATCAATGCTCCTTCACTTAACTTTGTCTCCATAGGGTCAGGATCTTGTTCTGTCAGGAACAATAAATACATCCTGTGCTGGGCAATTTCCAGAGGCATTCCCAGAGCTCAGGGGAAGGGTCTGCCACACCACTCTGCACACTGGTTGGTACTGGTTGGTACTGGTTGGTACTGGTTGGTACTGGTTTCTCACCAATCATCCCCGGGTGGGTTTGCCCAGAGCCTGGGGATGCTCATGGCTGGGAAAGGACAGCTCAGGGCAGTTCCTTCCCAGAGAGCAAGGAGACATTGATGATTTATTTCGCTCTCTCTCTAAGGTAATTATGTACCTAGACAGTCTTAAAATGTGTATTTCTTTTCTCCAGCAGACCAGAACAGCCTCTTTAGTTCCAGTCTAGCAAATAAATAYGTATTTACACACTTTATTAAGAGGGGTATTACTTTCCCACAGGACTGGCATAACTCTTCTGCGCCGGTGTTTTATGTACAACTGTGTCTGCACGTTAGTTTGAAAGATTTATGGCACGTTAGATGGACCACAGCAGCCTTGGCCACGGCTACAGCTCGAGGAGGAGACACGTGGGGAGTGAGGGTGGAGATGGAACAYGCGGATTCCTCGGGATGAGAATCCGTGGGAGGAGGAGGAGATGTCCTCGCTGTGCTTTCATCTGTTCTCAAAGTGTTAAAGAAAATCGGCGTTAAAAATGCCAGGCCAGCCCCAAAGCTGAGGTGGAACTTCAGGGAGAGGCTGCCAAACGTGTCACCAGCGTGTCAGGCTTGGAGCGTCCTGGATCGGTGGGATCATCTTCGTCCCCACGTCATCCCACCCCATCCAGGCTGCAGCTCCTGGCCAGGCTGCTCAGGCCTGCTCCATCCCTGATGGAACGAGAGCTCCTGCTTTCCAGGAGGGTTTTGCCCCTGGATGTGCCTCACCCTGTGGCCTCTCTCCCCGTGGGCCATCGGGAGCTGGTGGCTCGTGGCAGAGGCAGAAATGGATCAGTGGCCAGGATTTCTGATTCCTGGCGTTTCCCCACAGCCTGTGTTTGCTGTGGCTGGAGAGGAGACAGAGAAACCAGCCCTGCCCCAAGCTGCAGCAGGCAGGATGGACAGGAGGGAGCTTTCCCGTCCTCCAGGGCCCTGGGAGGAGGGAAAACCTCGTTTTCCTGCAGTTCCACACGCAGCAAAAGCGCAGCTGGATTAACCCCGGCAAGCAGCAGCCCACAATGTTTTCATTCTTGTATAATTTCCTAAAGCTGCCTAACGGAGCAGCTCCCTGCCTTTAGCACACCTCGGGGGGTAATTGCAATTAATCTGCAGCACGGGCAGCAGCTCAGGCCCGGGCGGGGCAGGGGGGTCTGTCACAGCAGATTCCAGCAGCTTGGGCAGAGCTGGGTCCGCACAAACCCCTCCTCACCCAGCCCTGCCCTCCCTCCCCTCATCCCAACCCCGGCTCTGCCCGGCACAACATTCCACGTGTGCCTGAAATTCAGCGACGGCTGCTCCTGCCGGCTTTAAGGGAACTATCTAATCTCCTTTAAATTAAGCATATGATTGGGTTTTGGCTAGATTGGGTCCTTAGGCCTTAATCTCTTTATGCCCCACTTTCTCAATCTGCAAAATAGTAATTATCTACTTCACGGGGCTAAATTAATTTCCCGCATTTCGGTGATGCTCGTTTTGGCAATATGCAGGTTGCCATTCTCCCAGAGATTGCAATTTGCATGCTGCTCAGCAAATTCTGGATTACGTATCCATACACACATCACATACACAAATYCAAGCCTCGGGGAATAAAAAAACCCAAATGCCACGCTGGCCCAGACAGGATGTAAGCAATAACAGCAAGGATAACAAAAATGCAATTCAGGGATTCAAAGGATTTAGGGAATGGAGAATAGGCTGAGTTGCATAAAAAAAAAAAAAAAGGCAAGAAACTCAGCTGAGTTAAGAAGTCATGAAAAGAATAATGAATATCAAACAGAATGGAAGAGCTTAATTAAGAATTAACTTTTTTTTCGAGTACAGCTTGGGAGAGCTGGTGATGGTCAGCGCAGAGGGCAAGGAAGGAAACTGAGCCATTGCTTTTAACCCGTTTGTGAGTGTCAGAGGAGAAAGGAAAAGTTAATGAAGTTTGTGGAAAAAAGTCGTGGCCGTGYCTGTGCTTTGCAGGACCTGCAGGGTGTGGGTTTGGGGAGCAGCTGACAAATGTCACAGGGRGCAAACACGAAATAGAGGAGGGAAAAGGAGATCCCAAAAAATACCCTAGGGATTCCCCTTTTCATTTCAGAACRAGGCAGGGTCTGGTCCCTGGGACTGGTAGCAGGCAGCGGGGTAGGACCAGGAGGAGATTTTCCTTCTGCACTTGCACATTCCTGGTTTGTGTGAGGCTGCAGACAAGTAAAGATTCCATTAGGGATGAGGCAGCGGTGCAGAAATGTTGGGCAGATTAAATCTTGTTTCGCTGTGTCTCTTTATCACGTCTCAGGGGGTGATAAGGTTTGAAAGGCTCCGAGCAGGAGCTCAGGGATCAGTAATGTTCATTAAGATAAAATCAAAGACCGGCTCCTGCTCTCTGTTTTCCAGAAGGACTCATTCCATACAAAGGTAAATAAAGCCCCAAACCTTACAGAGTAATTCTCGTGGGACCCCGTGGGCTTTGACATCAGGATTTTCATTTTCTCCTGCCACAGTCTGCAGAGGAAAAGGGAAAGGAGTCAACAAGTTATGGAGCAGCATCCGCCTGGTTAAGCCTAATTCCAATGCATTGACTCTGCTCAGCTCCTTGGGGAATGAGGGAATGAAAGGAAAGGAGGGAAAAAAGAAAAGAGCAAGGTAACTGAAAGGAGTAATTCAGTTTGGGAAGAATTATTCTCCTAATGATTTATGGCTTCATTAATGACTGATTGAACAAATGATTATTTTTTTCCTTTCTTCCCAGGGACTGAGGTGCTGGCTGGGGGTTGTTGGGTGTCACAGCAACAGAGACTCACTTGTCTCCATTCCAACACTTCATGCTCCCTCTCTGCCTGCYCCTGGATCGATAGGATCTGGAAGCAGGTGTTTTGTTGCAAACTTCCTTGGCTTCACTGAAATGGGATCAGGAGCTCCAAGGAATAAGTGGAGTAACAAGACAGGGCAGGGAGGGCAGGAACACTGCAGAGAGACCTCCCAGTGCCCTGTCCCACCCCTGGGAGTGCTCCAGGCCACCCTGGACAGGGCTTGGAATAACCTGGGATAGAGGAAAATGTCCCTGCCCATGGCAGGGGGTGGAACTGGATGAGCTTTAAGGTCCCTTCCCACCCAAACCAYTCCMTGATTCTGTGATAATTCTTTGCTGTGTGTCTTTCCCTCACTGATATTAGAAATAAACACTTGGGCAGGTTCACAGGGTTCACATCAACAGGAAAATCTCCCTGTTGCAGRAGCCCTGTGGGCAGGAGGCTCCTGGGATGGCAGAGCCGGTTAAAATTCCCGATCCATGGCTCAGCACTGCRAGTCAGGAGCGTGTCCTTCACCTCTCTCCAATTAAACACCTCCCGAAATTCCCACTCTGCTCTCGGAAGTGCCCAGTGCCAGGACTGGGGGTGTTCTGCTGCCAGAATTACTTTGGGCCATGAAAACCCAGCCTGGAGAAGGCAGGGCGGGAGTGGAAGGGGGAACGAGGCAGTCCCTTCATCCAGGGAAGCACTTTCCAAGTGCAGGTTGAGCCTGGACGTGCTGTGGCCAGGCTGGGGAGGAGCAGAGGGCACGGGGCAGGAGCGGGGCCGCAGCAGGCCCGTCCTGGTGGGCTTTGTTGTCCCCTGCAGGGCTGGAGGTCGCAGCTGCTGCCTCTCCAAGCTCAGTTTCCCTCAGCTCAGCGCAGGACGGGGTTGCTGAGCCCCGGGGTGACCCTGCTGCTGCTGGGTGTGGGCTCCACGCACACGAAATGCAAACACGTTTAAGGGGTTTTTGTCTATTTGCAGGAGCAATATCAATTTGCAAAGATGAGCTCAATTAACGCAACTCATTTGCTTCTCCGTGTGGAACTCGTGTCACACAAACACCTCCTTTGGAGGGACAATCCAGGGCAATTGCTGGGCCCCTGTGTTTATGTGTGGCTGCTGTTGTGATATAACACCAAAGATATTTTCTTGCCTCCCATAAAACGGGAAAATTCCCTTTTGCCGAGCAGAGAAGGAGCCTGTGTGGGAGCAGAATAAAAATGTCCTTGGCAAACATATTTTTTTTTTTGCCACAGACACAGGCTGGGGAACATCACTGCAGTCTGCACCCTCATGGCAAACACCACCTGCTTTTTTAGGGGAAGAAATACGGAATTTTTTAATGCTGCTGAAGAAAATTGATGCCATTTTGAAGATTTTTAACCCAAACTTTTAGTTTTTCRGGTGAAGCCCCGCTTTGTTTGAAAATAAGAGACTGTGAATTCATTTTATTGATAACACAGAACCACAGAATGGGTATGGTTGGAAGGGCAGTGGGGTCATCTGGCCCAACCTCCCTGCTCCGACACCAATAACTAAAATTAAAGGATGCAAGAGGAGAGAGATGAAGACTGGTTTGGGATCAGGAGCAGAGCTGCCTCGTCTGAGCCCTCCTGTACATCCCATGGGATCTCTGTGTCCTGTCTGTCATTCCCACAGATTTTTGGGGTGTGGGATGTCCCTGTCCCAGTGCCAAGCACCACCCTGGGAGGGTGGAGGGGGAGCCAGTGAACATCTCAAACCCTTTGAGCTTTACCACTCCTTTTATTCCTGCTCCAAAAATATTCCTACGAGTGGTTTTTTTGGCTTTTTGTGAATACAGGGAAAGGAAAACCATTGTGTGAGTGCGTGTGCCAGGGGGAGGGCACAGCCCCACCCTGCTCAGGGGCTTTGCCCTCTCACTCATTGTCCTTTATTCGCTGCTTTTTGGCCGTCAGGTGGGTCTGGGATCCACAGCACGTGAGGAGGAGGTGCCCTCCGGGGTCTGGCTTGGAGAAAAGGGCTTTTTCTGACAAATTTAAAGAGCAGCAGGAACGGGTCACCCTGCCAGGAGGATGCTGGGCAGCAGCACATTTAGCCCGAGYGCCTGAGGAGAGCAGGAAGGGGAGGGGATCGCTCCTCTGGGGTTCTTTGCCAGCCAAATGGAGCTGGGAGAGTTGCACAGGGCTGGGGCACCTGCCTGGGCACTGCTCCTAATGCAGGTCTGGGAGTGAGCCCTGATTAATTCAGGGAGCAGGGATGGAGCCTGTGGCTCCCCGCCAGCTCTTCACCGTGCTGGCTCCCAGAAAAGCCCTTCAGGAACGTTCTCACCCCCCGACCCGAGCCAGAGCAGGGGTTACAGTGCTGTGCCCCTGGTCCTGCTGGGGGTCAGTGCTCACCCTGCCCCGGCCCCTGCTGCGAACACCCTGGGCTTGGAGATGGGAACGGTTTTCCGATTAAAACAATCCCTGCTCCCAGCAGAGCCTCGGGAATGTTTCTGCCTTAGCACCGTGTGTAATTCTGGGCTGGCAGGCTCGGGCAGCAGCCCTGGSTATCCTGGGCAGCAGCACCTCCTGCTTTCCCAGGCGGGGAAGGAGGAGAGGCAGGAATCACCCCAGCCTGGTGGGAGCCGCGCATCACCCTCGGGGGCTGTTTGTACCCTCCTTTGGGCTGGAGCAGGGCTGTGTGGGATGACGCAGCGCTGGCCACCCGCGTGGCCGTGGCCGGTGGCACTGCCGTGGCCCAGCCTGCTCCGGAGACCTGCCCTCCCCGGGGACGCTGCCCGCAGCTCCCGGCGGGGAGAAGCGCCGGCGAGCCGCGCCTCGGGGGATGGACTTTCACGTTTTGATCCGCGAGCCAAATTAAAAGATTATTTTTCCTCCCCATAGGCAAATCCCCTCTTCCCCTCGCTGCCAGCCCAGACATCTGCTCCTCCGCCAGGGGCTCGGAGTCCSCCCTGCCGCGCGCCCCCGGCCCCTCCGCCCGCCCTCGTTTGCGCCGCTCGTGTCTCCCCTGGATCGCGCTCCTCGGATTCCYGCTCGGACGCGGTGGCGGTGCCGGGGGGGCTGTGCTGTGGAACCATGTTAACCTCTCGCTGCTGTTTGTCTTGTTCCTCGCCGCGTGCCGCAGACGCCGCGCTCGCGAGGGSAGCGCCGATCCTGCGGGAGCTCCACCAAACGCGGGAGTGGGATGGGSCGGGAGCTCGGGGCTCTGTAGCGGTAATGAGCGGCTTTGTGGGGCTCCGGATTAGTTGCCTGGAGCTCTTCCGTCAAGGAAGATCAGAGATGTGGAGAGAGATGGGTTTGATGGGCAACCCGGCAGCCGGGCCGGGCCTCCAGGGGCAGCCTGGGAAGGAGCAAACCCACGGATTGCTGCGGGATTTCCGTCCTCTGTGAGCGATCCCTGACAGTCTGAACTGGTTTGTGCCGGTGCTGGGAGCCCCCCGGCCCAGCACCCACTCACCCAACCCAACAGCAGCTCTGGGTGCCCCGGGGGCTGCTCCAGACCTGGCAGCTTTTGGGGTTTCTTTAGCCACCCATTCACCCCCCRGACACCCTCTGGATGTGCAAAATGGGCTTTTTCCTGCCCAGCTGGTTCCCTGTGGGGCTGCTGGCCCAGTGCAGTGTCCCTGAAGAGCAGCCCCATTTTGGTGGCCCCGTGCCAGTGTTCTCGTCCTTGCTGGGACTGGCACCCCCTCAAGACTGGGCTGCATTTTGGGGTCCCCAGGGCCTGTCTGATGGGGAGAGGAGCRTTCCCCTCCAGGCTGGCTGCTCCTCCCTGGCCACACCAAGGAGCAGGATCTTGGCTCTGCTGGAAACTTCTGATTTCTGTCAAGGGAGATGGTTCTGACCAATGGAAAACGYAGCTTTATTTCAGTCCAAGTTTTCCACCTCCCCCATCAAGCCTTCAAAAAACCCCTTAATTACTTATTCTCCCTTCTTGAGGYCTTCTTTTCYCTTCCCAGACAAGGAAACCAMGAGAARCCCTCACAACTGTGCGAGAACCCATCATGTTTTGGGGGAGCACGGGGTTGGTGCAGAGAGGGATGTCCCAAGGAGAGCCTCGTGCCCTCCTGCTGCCTCTCCTTCCCCACMGGGGCAGATGGGAGGCAGCAGCTTTTTAATTATTAAAATTAGTGCATCCTTGAAATCACGTAGCCTGCTTTTGGCTCTGCGAATCGCTGCTTTCGTGAGAGAGGAGCAGTAATAAAATTAACCGACAGAGAGGAATAAACAAGCGGCACAGATGTAAATATTATATAATCTGCATTTCCTAAAATATCCCTGGCTTGGCATCAGGAGTGGGATTCAGYGGAGGACCAAAGCAAGGATGCTGATAGAAAACAAACAATAATAGCAGGCAAATAGTAATTAATCATTCTGCAGATGAGTATTAATATTTGCGTGTCAAACACTCCAGGTGTTTCATGTCCCTGCAGACCTCCCTCCCTGCTGCTTGGGCGATGCTGGGAGAAGTGGGGAAACTGAGGCAGGTGGGAAGCCACCGGTGCTGGGCTGCTGGTGAAGGTGTTATTCCCAAAGTGAGCACTTCCAGGTTTGTATTCCAGGGCTGGAGCAGATTTTTAGGTGGTGCAGAGTGACCTGAGTGGTTTCAAGCCGGCAGAGGTGGAGCCCAGCATGTGCAGCGAGCTCTGCTTGCTTCTGGGGAATCCTTTGCCACACAGATGCTGGAAAACATCCCATCCTGCTTTCCCTTTTTGCACTGCAGCATAGGAATTTTAAGATTCCCTCGGGAATCTCATGTTTTAATGGATAAATTAGTGCCAGGTCAGCTGCCCTCTCTGTGTCAGGTAGTGACTGCGGAGCACCAGCCCGCTCTGCCCGGGGCTGCTCCAGCCCTGGCACTGCTGTGCCCATTTATCAGCACATTTATTGCGTTTATGGAGTGGTTGCTGCTCCCTGGGATTGCTCCCGGCCTGGGGAAGCGGCAGCGCTGGACGTTGGCAGCRTGAGCATCCTGGAAAACACCTCCGGGAGCAGCACTCTGTGCACGACCGGGAGTTTCTGCAGCTCCTGGGGCTTTGGAAAAATATGGGGGATGCTCAAACCGACCCACAGAAGTCACTGCAGGGTCACGGGTGGGTGGCACCCGCAGGTTTTAGGGGTCTCAGCTCTCCTCGGAGCCCCTGRCTTTGCTCCTGTGCTTTGGAAATCCGCGGCAGGAACGTGACGACCCCCCTTTGATGTCCCGTGTTTGAAGTCACATTGGAGAGACACGTCCCGCGTGTGAGTCACAGCCTCCTCCTGTCCCCGGGCACCTGCAGGGCCCCGCGGGGGGCGTGAGGAGCAGCCCACGCCGGGTGACACATCGCAGCCGAGTGTAAATATTGCCTTTCAGCCTGCGCCTCCCGCAGCCCCCGGGAGAAAATTAATTCGGGCTCAGTTTGGAAACACTCCCAGCCCGGCGTTCCCTGCCGGGGMCGGGTCGGGCGCTCCAGAGGAGATGCTGCTGCTTCCCACGGTTGGCCCCCACCTCCTCCTACCCTTTCCCCGCTGGCAAAGCTGTTCGGGATCTCACCCGGGCTGTGCTGCTCGGCAGCTCGTTCCCCGCTCCGCCCGCAGGCAGGACCAGGGATCGATATCCCGGGAGATCAGCCCCGGCCCTTCTGCGTGAGAGGGATTCTCAACACCTCCGATCAAAAGGCCTGCTTTGATCCGGGAGACAGCGGTCGATGGGAAATTAACTGTGCTTTAGGGCCGATTGCTCCGGCAGGAGGGGATGCGCGGGGGGATGGATTCATCCCGGCTCCGCGGCGGGATCCAAAGGGGCTGCTCCCGGCTGCCTCCAGCCCGTTGGATAGTTGGCTTTTTCGCTTTTCAATCAGCCTGCTGACAGCTCCTGAGCTGTGCGAGCACGGGGAGCAGGGCGGGTGCAGCCACCCCCACGCCGCGGGTGATGCTCTCGTCGCGGTGCTCCTTCAGCACGGGGGGCGTGGGGCAGGGAGGGAGATGGGGAGAGGCCGGGACGTGGAGCAGAGGGGTGGAAAGGTTGTGATGTGGGGCTGGGGTGTGGCTCCAGTCCCTTCCCAGAGCTCTTTTTTCATCCCTCACACCGTTTGCAGGGTAAATTCTTGGTGCAGTGATGCTGTGCCCAGGGCCAGCCCTCCATGCCACCGCTGATGCCACTCCTCCGTGTGGGACACCGGGAACGACCCTCACRGCAGAGGCACAGAGTTCCCAGAGCCCATCCCACCCTCCYTGAGCATCCCGCCCATCCCACGGGYGACATCCCAGCCCGGAAGTGAGCCAGGCACGCGTGTGAGAGGTTTAAATGCGATTCCAACGCCGTGGGAGACGCAACCCGCGCACATGAAACAGGTGAAGGACCGTGTTCCCCCAAGGCACGGCCTTCATCACACCCAGCCACGAGCACCGAGCATCAGAGCGAGGGGGAATCAAAAGGATAAAGTACATGATTATAGACAGCAGAAAATCTTTTTGCGAAATTGTTCCGATTGCCTTTGAAGCTGCTGCCAGAGATGCTATTTCCTTTCGTATTATTACTGTTTTGAAGGGGGAAAAAAAAAAAACAAAAAAATCTGTATTCTCCCCAAAGCAGGTTGCTGSTGTACTTTTTGTAAATGCCTGCCATCTCATCAGCACCACATTAAACCAACATTTCGGATTCAAAGCGGCGGTGCTTGTGGATAAATGGAGCAGTAATGGCAGGAATTAGCAAGCAGGGCACAGGATTGAGGCAGCGATGATTTACGAGGCTCAGGCAGGAACAATCAAAGGCATCAGATCGCTTCTTCGCTGCCCCGCGTGCACCTATTTGCATTTTATTCTGACAGCTGGATTTTAAAGGTAACTTCTCGCCCGACTGGCGCAGAGATGCTGCTCTTTTTTTGGTGCTCAGCTGAACAAACCCGTGAGGAAACGGGTGAGGAGCCTGGGATTCCTCCCTGCAGCTCTCGGGGCGTTGTGCCTGTTCCATGTCCCGGGAACAGCAGCGCCAGACGTGGGTTTGGGATCGCTCCTCTCGAGGGGGAAAGGGCTGGAGACGCCCCCAGGCTCGGGAGGAGCTGCTGGCAAAGGGGSTCTGTCTGAATCCCACAGCCCAGGGGTTCTCCCTGGGGATGGCTCTGAGCGTTTCTGAGGATGCTGGGCTCGTTTCTGGGGCAGCGCACGGAGCTGGGAAGGGAGAAATCCAGGAATGAGGAATGTGCTGGAGTCTCGAACTCCGCTGAAAGGCTGCTGGGCCGCGGGTGTAAATCACCGGGGCCGCTGTCTCCGGGGTTTTATGGCCGCGAGCTGCTGTGTGTAAAACCTGAGCGGGGCACTCTGCGGGAAGATACTAAACAGAGCCCTGTGACCCGCCCGGCCTCGATGACAAGAGGCTCTTTCCTGCCATCGGCTGCTGAAACTCCGGGATGGGGATGTGGGAGCCGATAGAGAGGGAAAGGATGGAATAGTGGGGTACAAGAGGAGCCCCAGGGGCTGGAGCTGAGCCCTGGCACTGTGGATGGTGGAGCTCCGCACCACAAGCTCCAAACTCTGGATCCCCCTCATTAATGAAGAAAACCCCACACTGCCCTCATTATTTGCCATAAGAGACAAGAGAAATCCCGGTTTGGGGGCGAGGGGCAGGGCGATCTGGGGGATTGCTCAGCTCTCCTTTCAGRTCTGAGCGTTTTGAAGCTTCGTGCCCTGGTTTTGCCGAGCCCTGGCCTGACCTGTACCATCGGCTCCAGCCAATACCTGGTTTTTAAATGTGCCTCGACTGAACTGTCCTCGTCACAAACCTCTCTGCTCCCTCAGCTCATCGATACRGGGGAAAATCCACAGCGAGCACTTCAAGCTGCCTCTGCCCCTGCTGCTCAACGGCCTTTGTGAGAAAAATGGGATAAAAGAGAAGAAAGGAAAAGAAATAAAATAAAATGGAACCTGGCAAAGCTTTCCTTTGCCAGACCCCACAGGAGCTCGGTCCTGGTGTGGTCCCACCGCTGCTGGAGGGGCCCTCTGGGACAATCCTGGTTTTGCCGAGTGGCGGTGGAGCTGATTCTGTCTCTGCCCTCGGCCTCAGCTTCTGGGAGGGCTCTGCATCCCCACACTCACCCTGTGTGTTCAGCACAACTTTCTCCTCGCACGGTGTGGGCGTTYGGAATCCCTGGCACGTCCAGGTGCGGGACGTCCGTCGCCTCGTGGGATGCTCAGAGAGCCGAAGCGAGCAGGGGGGACTGGGTTTGTTCTGCAGCCCCTGCGCTGCCTCAGACCTCCTCTCCAAGCAGGGGCAGAYGCCAGTGTTTGCTCTGCAGGCTCCCTCGTGCTCCTGCATGGATTTCAGCCAGCTCTGCCCCTCACCTGCAAACAGGAGCAACGGGAATGCTGGCCCCGTTCTTTCCGTCTCCTCTTCCACCTCATTTCAACATGTTGGAATTTAAACAAACAGGCAGATTTTGGCACTTGACTCTTCCTCTGCTCCAGGGGCTGGAATAAAGCTACAGTGACCAGCACTGCTTTGTTATCCGATGGTGCTGCAGCCACGAGATGCAGAAAACAAGGAAAGGGAACCAAATTAACCAGGAGGGCATTTCTGTGCCGTCAACATCCCCTTCCCCGGTAGTGACGAGCAGGGATGGAGCTCAGAGGGGCTGTTTGCTCTGCCCATCTCCCCTGCAATCCCCAAACACCCCTCCCTGGACTTTCCCTGGCTTTCATCCCCCTCGTGCCYGTCCCACCTCCACCACTGCCATCCCCAGAGCAGCTCTGCAGTCTCAGAGCCTCGGGAACTTCAGAGGGTCCCCGATTTCAAAGGCCAGTGGGGACACACGTGGGATGCCCCCGCTGCAGTCAGGCTTTGAGCTCCCCGGATCAGTGGGGAGCCACCCGAGGATGGGAACTCTGCCTTTGTCACTCTCTCCCTTTGAGGAGGAGAGTGAAGTGTTTGAGTGTGGGCACAGAGGGACATCAGACAGCCCTTGATGTCACCGAGGTACCTCAGTTCAGACACTGATCTGCCCAGTGCTGCTGCCAGGCAGGTGGGAAAAAAAGGTGCAGCAGGGATTTCTCCTCCAAAATGCCTCTCTCTGGACAAATCCTCCCTTTTAGACCAGCRGTGCCATTCCCCCCTGGAAGTGGGAGGACTTCACCATTCGAAATGTGGAGACAATAAAAACATCCCTTTTCGCCCTGCCACAAAATGGGGAAATCTGTTCCTTCCCCTAACGCACTCACCACTGGAATCCATCCTTGTTTGCAGGGAAATTCATCACGTGGCTCTGGTTTGTGTTTTGCAGGAGGTGGAAACAGCAGCAGACACAGGGAAGCTGCTGGAAAAGGCTCTCAGTTCCCTCCTGGATCTCACAGATGGSAGCAGGAGCCAGGAGGGACCTTGAACACCAGAGCAGAACTCGAGGTGGGTGATGGAGGCTCTTCCCTGGGAGCAATGAGGGTGAAGGGGCTGTAATGGCAGCCTTTGTGTCTCATACAGGGAAATTTATTCCAAAGGCTCCTGGAAAGTCAGACCATGACGGTATCAATCTCCACTCGCTGCTTCCTGGTCAGAATTTTAAGTGGCAGGGAAAAAATTGCAGCTCCTCATCCCACTGTGGGAACAAATGGAACTGGGACAGGAGGGAGAAAACATGGTCAGCAAAATAWGGGGGGCATACGGGTCCCACCCTGGTCCTAGAGAATTATGGAATGGTCTGGGATGGAAGGGACCTTAAAGCTCATCCAGTCTCATCCCCTGCCATGGGCAGGGACACCTTCCACTGTCCCAGGTTGCTCCAAGCCCCGTCCAACSTGGCCTTGGACACTTCCAGGGATGAGGCAGCCACAGCTTCTCTGGGCAMCCTGTGCCAGGGCCTCAGCACCCTCACAGGGGAGAATTCCTGCCCGATATCCCATCTCACCCTGCATTAGGATGACCCAGAACTGCAAGGATGGAGGGATACAAGGCATTTCCCAGGCCACATCCCCAACCCTGCAAGGTTTTTTGGGGTTTGCTTTTTGTTTCCCTCCTTTCCTGACACATGAGGGGGCCTGGTTACTGTGTGAGGGGAGCAGCAGCTGAATTTATATTGTGCTGTTTCTCTGGGTACTTTTAGTGCCATTTTSCTGATGAGCTTTAACTCTATTTTTATTGCTGCTGAAGTGCCAAACTCTCCTCYCAGGTCAGTGCAGGGCTGACCAGGGTTCCTGTTCCTGAGCTGTCCCTGCTCCTGGGGGAGGGAATGGCAGTGCCAGGAGGGGTTTGTGCTCCCCATCGGTCCCACACCTCAGTCTGGGTGAAATAAAACCCAKCAGGGGGAAGATGTTCAGCTCCAAGAGGCTTTTCCTGGCAAACAGAAGGAAACAAAGGGCAGGAGGCTCTGTCAGAACCGTAAACGTTTCATCAATTCCTGCTTAACTCGGCAAACCTTCCTCAGATAGAAAGTTTGCAATTATTACCTGGATCAAGACAGCTTAATTAAGCAATTAGGATGTAAAGCTAACAGCCCTTGCAGAGCGAGCTGCGGCGCTTCCATTTCGGGGTTGCTCGTGCGTGCGGGAGAGTGGCGGTTTGGGAAAAGGCAACTTTGGCTCTTTTTCCTCCCTCCAAACACCAGCACCACGGAATTAATGACATGGGGCACACCCACGGGCACTGCTGGGAATTGTGCCTGGATCAGGATGCAGTAAATCACTGACTAAAGCCCTTCCACCAGCCCTGCTCCAGCTGGAGACGGCGGCTCCCGGGAGAGCCTGCTGGAGGTAGGATGTGTCTCGGGCCCACTCAGCATCCCTCCTGCGGCTTCCTGGGAAGCACACAGGGAAAAACACCAGCCAGGTGGCTCCAGGGAGTGATGTGCTGGACACAAAATCTGTGGAATCGGAGCTGCAGCTTCCCAGTGGTTCTCAGCAGCAGGAAGGGGCAGCCAGGGTCGGGATGGGGGGTCAGGGGGCACAGGGCACGCTCCTGGACATCTGCTTCATGTGCAGGCTCTGTCCATCTGTTTGGGGACATTTTGGCAGCAAAAACTCCTCCCAATCACAGCAATCACGGACCATGGTTGGGAAGGGAATGGCACTGCAGGTTCCCCACCTCCACCTGCATGGATGTGACCCCTGAGTGGGGCAGCAGTTCCTCCTTTCCCACTGCTCTGGGGGCAAGCCTGAATTCCAAAGGAAAAAAAAACCCTGTGAGGTTTGTGAGCTCCTGAAGATCCCTCTCCGGTGACCTGGAAGCTGCRAGGCTCCCCTGGTGCCCCTGGTGCTCCCATCCTGCCCTGCCCACGCTCGGATYTGGCGGCTCCCGGCGCCCGGGGCTGGGCTGGAGGAGGGGAGCGGGGCCGGGGAAAGCGCAAAGCTGAGTGGGTTTTGGCTCGGGTCAGAAAATCTTTATGGGAAGGCAGGCGAACCCCCCGAGGCTTGACATTGTGAAGTTCTGGTTCCGGGCTGTTGGGCCTGGAAATGAAATTCCCGTTCCGCGGTCCCGAAGGTGCCTGATGCAATGCCCAGAGCGGCCAAGCAGGGGTGGGGAGGGAGGCAAATCCCACCAGGAACACCGGGAGGGAGCAGCAGGGCCTTGCTGGGGTCACCATTCACTGGTCKGGAGCAAACAGGAAGGAAATGATGGGAAAATTATCAGGAAAGTGCAAACTCTGAGGATCCCGATATTTCTCCACTGCTTTCACTCCTGCAGTTACCAGCATGAACCCTCCAAAACATCCATTAAATGTGCCTGACAGGGCTCCAGGTTGGACCCTGACAAATCCTGGGGGTGTTTTCTTTGCCTGGATGGGTTTTGAGGTCGCCCTCGGCCTTTTGGGGTCTGGTCTAAGGGCGGCTGCAGGCAGTGGGAATTTCACTAAGGACAATTCCACGCACAACGGATGAAGAGAGGGATGGGGAAGGGAGTGGGTTTCCATCTCAGAGTGCTAATTTCAACTGCTCCCTGGGGGCTGCCCCTTTAAGGAAGCCTAAACCCGTAATTAAAGGCTGCAGGCACAAAACACGGCTCTTCCTTAATGGCTTTGGGTAATTAAAATTTGCCAGTGGGGGAGGATTAGCACAGGTTTTACACGGGATTTCAATTTAAACTTCTCCTGATCCCTTGACGTTTCCAGCTATTATTTTTTTTTTTAACGAACTTCCATCTGACAAACCTTAACAGATCTGCAAATTGGACCCAGCGAGGTCCAGCTCACGGGAGGCTCTGCTGACGCGGTGGATTGGGAAAACTGATGGAATAACCCGGGCTGTGCGGGCTGAGGACCCAGCCAGAAACACAGAGATGTGGGAAAACTGATCCTGACTGGAGTTTAATGCTTTGAAAGTGGAGAAAACAAGGCTGAATCAGCTGAGGTTCCAAGCCAGAGGGGCCCAGACAAGGCTCCATCACTTGCCCATCCTTAAACTGTGCCCAGGTCTAGACCTGGAGCAGGATTGTGCTTCCCTGTTGTGGAAGGGAGGAAAACAGCTGGGCCTGGAGCTGGAGTTTGGACAGGAGGAAGGTTTTAAGCAGAAAAAACCCTTTTATACAGAAGTTTTAAGCAGAAAAAACRAGGATTTGAGTGAATTTTAACACAGCTCAGAAGCATCACCCAGAGCTCAAGAAGCGATTGTTCCCTGACACGAAAACGCTTCAATAATCCATAAAACCTGGTTGATGGAATAGGGGAAAAGCCAACAGCGGCCAACAGCTCCAGAGCTGCCTGTTGTGTGTTCCCTCCAACATTCCCACAGGACAACCYCATCACCACCTCACCCGGGAAACACCCACACACCTCCTGTAGGGAAATCTGAAATAAAACCCCCCCAGTGCCCTTCGGAGAGGCGACACCACAAACATTTATTTATCGCTGAGCATCCCAGGCTGGAAATAAAACACCGCCCGGAATTTGTCCTGCCGAAAATACAGCTTTTCGTTCTCCTCTCCCCCTCTTCCCACCCGTCCACGAAAGTGGGTGGGAGCCAAAACTGCTGAGCCAAAATGTGATGGATGTACGGAAGGAGAGGAGGCGAACGCCTGGGATTGGGATTTATTGCCGAGCCCGGGGGTGGGGCGTGTGATTGCCCACAAGGAAATTGCCAGGGATGCAGATATTTTGCAGAGTTTCTTATTTACTCTCTCCTTTACTTTGCAAGGAAATAAGATGCTCACGAAGAGCTGGCAATTTTCTCACGTACAGCCTCCCAACAGCTCTCTATTTCTGATGATGAGTAGCAATTCCAACCAGTTTCGCCTTAAAAAAAGCCCCAGCGCACACACAAAGCCTCCAATCTTCCACACTTTATGTTTTCCTAATGGAAAGGGTTTATTTTAGTAAGAAATTACCCTTCATTTRCGGAAAAAACCATTTGATTACCTAAAAAAAAAACCCAAAATCACTGCTGCGCACGCTGAGCCCCGGGGATGTGTGGTTTTGTATCGCTGAAACGCCTCGGGTCTTTTTGGGATCTTTTTTGGTATTGATATAAAAATCAGATGGCATCGATGGGTCGGGAAGCTCAGGAGAGCTGTGGAATATCCATCCCATYGGCATCTGCCTTCCCCAGCCACATTGACCGGGAATATCAGGTGCAGTTTCCTGGAGAGGCCGCCCAGAATGGCAATTTGGGGTGAGGGAGGGTGGGGAGAAGGGGGAGAAGGGAACCCAGCCCGGGAGAGAGTTGGGAAGTGTGGCTGTCMCTCCCACGGGATCAAACCCAGTGGGAAAATCAGATTTCCAGGTGGTTTGGAAGCAGGACACCCCCAGGCTGTCTGTCAGCAGTGGATAAGGATGGTGCTGGGTATCCCATTCCCGAGAGGAGCCTTTCTCCTCATTATCAGCAGCSTGTTTTGTCCCCTTTCTCCTTGGAAGAGACCTCCAGGGAAGTCACTGAAATGCTCCTGCACCTGCAGCTGGGTTGGGAGGGACCTCATCCCATTCCATCCCCTGCCAGGTTGCTCCAACCTGGCCTTGGACATTCCCAGGGATGAGTTTTCCAGAAGTTTCCCGCACACTGTCAAGCCCCAGGGGCTGCTATCAGCAATATTTGGGGACCACTTCTCACGTGTCCCCTAAGAGCCCAGGCAGGACCGTGGCTCTCCGTGAACCCAGTGGTGTTCAACACGTGCCAGTGAAGGCTGGAGCCAGTGAAGGCCCCGTTGCAGGGCCAGGATTTGTTTTTCCATGTGCCTCGCTCATGGAAAGCTCCCGGGAAGAGGCACCTCAGGCCCTGAATTAGCTCCCCGCAGCTTCAAACAGGCCCTGAATAATGCAGAGAGGAAAATGAGCACAGGGCAAGGTGGCTGTCACCCAGCTTATCCAAATATTGCTATTTTTGGGGGGCTTTGTTCGAGTTTCTCCGCGGCTCAGAGGCGCATCCCGAGCTCCCGGCGCTTTTGATCCGGGACGCGCTGAATAATTCCCTTTAAACAATAATGGGAGAGGAATTTTTGCCACGCTGCCGCCATAGCAACCACTGATGTCACCAGAGTGGGGACAGGACTCCGTGGCGGGGCCCGAGCTGGGGAGGAGCTGCTGCTCCAGAGCCAGAATCACCTGCAGGAGGGTTTGGAATAGGGAAAACTGGGCAAAGAGCAGAGCACTGCTTTGCATGAATGTCCTTTTCCCTCTGCCGAGGAGGGACATCCCTTTCCAAGTTGGGTTGTTGGGAGCAGGGCTCTCCATGCAGACAGCCTTTGGAAAAGTGGTTTTGGTTCTTACCCATTCCCAGCTCTCCCTTGGGAAGCTGGAGAGCTGCACGAGCGAGGGGATTGCTGAATAATTCCAAGGAGAGGAAGGATTTTTCTGGATTTTCTTGGCAGCATAGCAAAGACCTCGGTGGGAATGCAGGGGTCGCAGCCCAGCCCCTTCTCTCCAGGAGCAGGGAAAAGCTGTCCTGTTATTTAGGGACACGCACTGGGTCGTGCTGGGCCAACAGAAGTCATTTTGGGGGGAATAAAAGCCATCTGAGGGAATCCAAGGGCCACTGATGGCTGCAGCAGGAAGGAGCTCCGTGGGAAGAGCTCCCCGCGCGTCCCGGGGATTGCTCRCGGGACGGCTGAGCCGAGCGGCTCTCCCGAGGCACCCTGGACCGAAATAAAACGCACTGAGGCGTTTCAAATCCAGCCTGGAGGCGATGGCTGTCTGCAGCCCTTGGTTCACTTCGCCATCTGGCAGGAGGAGCTGAAATCCATTTCCACCGGAGGCTCTGCCAGGAGGAGGAAAAAAGGGAAGGTGGGAGCCGGTTTTCCCGTCAGGCTCCCGCTGCCCGGCAGCCTCCAGCCCAGCTCCTGGGGAAGCAGGAGGCTTTTGCTTGGGCCCGTGTTGTCATTGCCTAAACCTGCAGCAAAAAGCAAACCCGGAGAGGTCTTTGTCTCTCCACGGGCTGGGGAACCGGCCCAGGCTCGGAAAATCCGGCTATTCCCAGGCTGGCTGGTTAAAAATCCTTTCTTCTGGTCTGTAATTCTAAGAAATGACTCATTGGGTTTGCTCTTATGAATAAGTGGGGTCTGAGGGCAAGGATCAAATCCCAGCAGCCCACTGCAGTGCCCAGCACTCYCTGCCTGCTGATCCAGCACCTGGGAAAGAGGGAATCCAGTGTCCCACCTGCACATCCAGGGTGATTTTTAGTCCCCAAAAAGGCAAACGAGATGAGCCCCGTTCTCTAAACATGCTCCACGTCCGCGCACATATTTCAYGGAATGTTTTGTCAGCCAGCCCCAGAACAGAGAGGGCTGTGTCTGCTGGGAGCCTGATTTTCCTGCTCGTGCTGGTGCCTGCCTGCCAATAACAAATAGATCCATTTATAAAATCTCTGTCATTGTCACCAGGCAAGTTTCTGCARGGCCACCGAGCCCTGGGCCTCAGGCCAAGTTATATTGCTCCCTCCATCATCCTCCCCCCCCCACGCCCGGGCTGCCTGCACCAAATTTTCGGAATCTGTTATTCACATCAGCCTGGGCTTCGAGGGAACAGATCTCCAGCAGCTTGCAAATATCACATTTGGAACAAAGGCCGTTCCCTTTCTGCAGCAAAAATAAAGGGATGTGCATGAGAGGCCTCGGCAGGTTCCTGCTGGGAGGCTGGAAAGTGGTTTTGCTGCTCTGTGGGGTTTCCATGTGGCAGGGACAGGCAGAGGGCCCAGGGGAGATCCTGGAGACGAGAGCTGGATGCTCATCGGGATCAGGCAGAGGAGTGAGAGCAAAGGGCCAAAAAACACCTCTGAAACACCCCACAGGCTGCCCTGCAAGTGGGAATAGCAAAGAGCAAGTCTGGGGTTTGCCCTAAAGCCACAACTGCCCCAAGCTGGGACAGGGATGGCTCAYGATGGAGCAGCTCAGCGATGCCCTGGGGAGAAGGAAGAGAATGGGACGGAGCACCCTCTGGATTCTTCCTCCCCTCACACCAGGTTGGTGGGAAAGAGCTCCAGGGCACAGGTCAGGGCACAGTTTGTTCAGGGGATGCATTTGAACAGCAGAAATCTCCCCAGTTTCTCACTCCCCACTGCAATGTGTCCTCCCCAGGGCAGGGCTGGGGGCTCAGCACAGCTCCTCTCCCTCTTCCATCACAGACCTGCTGGAAGTTTCCCTTCTTCCCAGTGATTTCCATTCCCTGACCCAGCCTTCCTCCTCCCTCCCTGACAACGACAGCATTTCAGCCACCGAAGTGGGACAAGCGATGATTTCCTATGTACTTGTTGTCCTCGAGATTAAATATTCTTCAATAATAACGCCAGAGAGGCTTAGAGCAACCGAGGAAATTCTCCCGAGGTCCCGTTAATTCAGCCCAGCCAAGAGACGTGGGATTGCAGGGTRGGTCAGACCCTGCCCACAGCAAGGTACAGGATTTGTTTTTCCTGAGACAATGGGGTTTTTCTGAACCGGTTTCCCGCAGAAGCTTGAAAAGCAGGAGAACGTTAATCTGCTTTTACGGTCCGTGCCTTTAATCAAAGCCTGTTGTAATTAATGTGCACGCTAATAACTCCGTAAATGCAGGGCAGGTTTCACGGGAAGAGGCTGCACAGAAGGAATTTCAACGAGGAAATGCAGTTTGGGGTGGTTTTGGGGCTTTCCTGAAGAGCCACCAGGCTGCTGCTGCCCCGTGGCCYCAGGGAAGGGGCCGCACTCCCCTCGCACCACAACGCACCAGTGGAATTCTTCCYGTGCGAAATTCCAGCTGATCTGGAGAATGAGGAATGCCAGAAAAAGGGAGAAGGAGGAAAGGGTGCCTGGGTGGGTGTTTTATGCCTTGGAAGCTGCCACCCTGCTCGGTGGGCTGGAGCAGATGGAAAACCCCACTTGGAGAAGGCTGGAAAGCAACATCACACCATGGGAGTGCCAGCAGTGGATGGAGAGAGCCACAGTCCTGCCCTGCCAGTAAATATTATTTTCCTTAAGAAAAAAAAAAAAAAAGGCCTGGATGGAGAGAAATCTGAAAACTTGTTGAATTAATCCCGAGATTTAATGTCCAGCTGTTGTGGAGTTTGCAGGCATAAAAGATTATTGAGCTCGGAGGTGCTTTGCCACAGGGACTGACGATTGCTGCTGCAATGGGGCTATCAAGAACTGGGATTGTGTTTTATGGGGCTGATCTATGGCTCCATAAAGGGGAGACAAGGTCTCTTTCTTCCCTCTTTGAGYGGTTAGTGAGTCACGCTGCAAAGCCACAATAAACTCGGCTGGAACRTTCAGGATTCCAAAGCAGCAATGCCAAAGTCTCCATATTATTACTATTAATTATTCCTATTATGACATTAATTTCTAAGCCATCAATCTCCATACTATTTGGGTACTGTGACTTAAATTTAGCTCAAAATTAGCATACATTAGCTAAATTAATGTAACATACCATATGTGGCAAAAACTACTGTAACATAATGTGGAATAAATTACAATAATTTAACATTGACTCTCAGGACTTGATGAGACTGTAAATCTTCTTTAAGAACCGAGATTAAAGCAAGAAACATTAAAAAGTAGATTCATTTTGCAGGGGAACAGCCTCTGCAAAGGCAGTGTTTTGAAACACAGTTCATTTAGGGAAAGGTTTCATCCAATTTGCCACTTAATAGCGTTGCTCTGCAATTACAGCATTCCCTTTCACCCACAGCACCTGCAGCGCTTTCCCAATAATAATTCATTTGCTCCGTGTCTCGCCGAGCCAAGGAGCATCGGCGTCCCCGGGTTTTACACGGAATGAAAACGAGTCGTGGATAAATGGGGCCGTTTGGCCGAGCGGCTCCGAATTCCTGACTCCCGGTCCTTTGCCCGGATCATCCATCACCTCCCAACTGCTGCTCGTGCCGGTGGTGGAACCTCCTCCCTGTGGCACTGCTYGGACACCGGACAATTCCCGCCAGGATGGAGGGGATGGGCAGATCCCGGGGGGATGGAGGTGCTGGGTGATGCCCCGGCTGCCATTCCAAGGAGGATGCTGAAGCTCCTTCCCACCCTGTGTTTGGTTGGAGGAGCTTTAACAGCTATCCAGCTTTAACAGAGGGATGTTTTTCCTGCAATGATCACACCGAGCTCCGTTTGACTGCTGCTGGAACCCCACTGCCTGCTTGCTGCTGTCCCCATCCATCCCAGTCCTCATCCACCCCAGTCCCCATCCATCCCAGTCCCCATCCACCCCTGTCCCCATCCACCCCAGTCCCTGTCCACCCCAGTCCCCATCCACCCCAGTCCCCATCCACTCCAGTCCCCATCCATCCCCGTCCCCATCCATTCCAGTCCCCATCCACCCCAGTCCCCATCCACCCCAGTCCCCATCCATCCCAGTCCCCATCCACCCCAGTCCCCATCCATCCCAGTCCCTATCCATCCCAGTCCCCATCCACCCCAGTCCCCATCCATCCCAGTCCCCATCCACCCCGCTGGATCCCAGCTCGTGCAGCACAGGGAAGCTCTTCCCCCATTCCCTTGTCCCCATGTGCCCTGCGTTTCCCTCAGGCAATCAGAGGGACACAAACATCACAGGGAGCTTCGCTGCAACTCCCGTGCTCCGGGAGGAATCCCAACCTCATCTCCCCCTCCATGGGGAGCGTTTTGTGCTGAGAACTGTGGAGAGCCGGACCCCTCCTGCCTCCAGGGGAGGAAGGGAGAGGAGGGACAGCCAAGACGTTGCCCTTGAAGAACGCAGGAGCGAGTCTGTTAGTCATGGAAAATCCATTACTCAGGATGATGGATGCCCTTTCCCGCTGCGTCGCTGGAATTAAAACCCGGATCCGTGTCGCAGCCCGGGGAGGACGCTCATTTACATGACAAGTGCACAGATTACGGCTCCCGGGATTTCTGCCGGATTGCGGAGCTGCTCCGGCCTCTGGAGAATTGCCCCTTTCCAGTCCCCACCATCAGGAATCCCACAAAGGACCCCAAATCCCCCATGGCACGTGAAGGGCCACGAGCAATGCCGGAGCACATCTGCCCYCAAGGGAATGGGGGGAGTTTGGGGGAGCCCCGGGGGGGGCCTGAGGGGATTTGCCCATCAGAGGCAACTCAGGGATGGCTCCAACATCCAGAGTCACAGGGATGCTCGTGAGGAAGAGGAGGGGACCCATGGACCAGCCTGAGCCACAACTTCTGAGCTCCAAACACCCCCCCAAGAGCCATCAGCAGCACAATTCCTGCAGGACTGGAGCAGATCCTCACCCAAAAAGCCTTGGAGCCCAAACCAAGAGGCAAAGCAATTAGGAGAGATGGCTCCGAGTGCGCTGGAATGGGAGAAAACAGAGGAGGGACGTGAAATTCCTGGCCATGGGCTGCCTGCCCTCCATCCCTCCATCCCTCCATCCCTCCCTCCCATGTGCTGCAGCTCAGTGGGGTCCTGCTCATGAGCTCCCATTGCAGGAGTAAATCCCTACAAACCATCGGCCAYGGCTGGGAACACCGCACYGGAACAACATTCCCACGGAAATGACCATTTTCCTACCCAAAAGAGAGAGAGAGAAGGAATTTAAGCCAGGCACAAGGATGACAAAAGCCTTGAGGTCCCGGGCACCACTCTCAGCAGGAACCTGCTGATGGAGGGAAATATTGTTTTTCAATATTAAACCAATCTCGGAGTGACTCAGAATCCGGTGACAGCGGGGTAATTTAATCAACCGGCTCCAAATCGTTTCACCTTTGCAGTAAGAAAATGCACTGGTGGGGGGGGAAAAAAAAAACAAAATCACAAATGAAATGTTCCAGAGCGCCTGAAATCTGCTTTCGGGGTATTTTGACATCCCACCCTTTGAGATGTTGTGACACAACAAYGCCGAAGCGGGATTTTTCTGAGGAATAAAAAAAAAAAAAAAAAATTGAGATTTCGCTCACTCCTCGGCAGCCGTGAGCTCGATGTTATGAAGGAGGTTTTAAAGCTGTGGAGAAGGTGATGAAAGAATATTAATGATATTCTTAGATGAGCAGTAAAATACACTGATGCTGCTAATAAATTGTAGCTGCTCTCGAGCCCCTCGGGGATTTCGGACGGATACGAGCTGATCCCAGGGATAATTTTTGTTGTGCTTTGCTGGAACGGGAGGAGGAGAAAGGTTAAATCTGGGGACAGTGGCTGTGCTGGGAGGACACCACGAAACCAGCGGTGATTCATCACCTCAGAACAATGCAGACCACGACTGAAAGGACCATTACAAACCCAGGGAGGGCAGCTAAAACTTCCAAATTATTCATCAGTCCCCAAGCCGGGCCGCTGCTCCTGCTTTCCTTCTTGCAAATAAGATGTCAGATCTCGGGAGCCTTAACTCAGTCCCTGCTTCCCCAATTTGGTGGCCCATCCGTAACGATTTGCCATTAAAGATCCCACATTCACAAATTTCTCCGTTTATTGGCTTCATTTTAAACCATCCTGGCCATCTTTTTACGTCGGCGGCAGATATGACAGGGCCCTTCCACGGAGAGAATTGACTATAAAAGGTGCTAATAAAGAAATCAATCTAACATTAGAGCACATATTTAGAATTAATTCTACCTATTCTCCCCACCCCGAGCAACAGACAGCACCTAATAAGGGCAGGATCATCAGGAAAGGCGCAGCCCTTGATTTAAAAACGGATGTGTGTCGGGGATAATGGGATTAAAAATGAATTGCC
This sequence comes from Amblyornis subalaris, assembly GCA_018881555.1. Taxonomy (NCBI): domain Eukaryota; kingdom Metazoa; phylum Chordata; class Aves; order Passeriformes; family Ptilonorhynchidae; genus Amblyornis; species Amblyornis subalaris. The sequence goes on from JACAXG010000076.1 coordinate 3,033,843, forward strand.
ATTTCTAATGGCTTCCCACAGCATCCATCTCGCTGTCAGGGCTTCCCAAACAACACCTCGGGAAGACGCGGCCTGGAATTAGTCTGGCTTTTAAGGCTCTTCCTAATGATGCTCTGAATGGATCTCAGCAGTTTGGGCAACATCATCTTAAATATCAGCTCGTTTATTTCTTGTGCTGGTGGCAAGTGATGGGATCCACACTTCCAAACAAAGGGAATTGCTGGGGAGAATCCGAGGTTTTGCTGCTCTGCCAGCAAAGGAGCAGCAGGAGCAGCCCCAGGTTGGGGAGGTCTTGGTGGAAAGCAGCTCCARTTTGGGAGAAGAACCTTTTTTTTGCCCTGGCAGAGGTCTGGGGTGACTGCAGGGCAGGCAGGGCTGCTCCCTCAGCAAGCTGTGCCATTCCCAATGGATATTCCCGTGTTTTGCAGCCTGCAGCTCACCTCGGCATCGTGTCCCTGTCTAAGTGCAGCCCTGACCCCTCCCTGTCCCTTTGGTACAAACCTGTCAGGCGGAGGCAGCACATTAAAGCATCCTTTTCTTTTTTTCCCGTTTTCTCAAGTCCTCAAGTTTTACATATCCCGAGAGAAATAAAAAGGTGACAAGGCTTTGATATTCCACGGCACTTCTCGTGCAAAGATCACTGGGATTCTGTGGTGTCACCACCAGCCCTTGGAACGGGGGTAGAGGCAGCTCAGCTCCCTGGCACGGACGTCTCCAAAGAGGTGTGGAATGGGAGAAACCAAAAATAAACTCAGGCCTTTCCCTTTCTTTCTTGCGGGGCAGATCCACAGGCTCAGGCTGAGGGTGAGCCATTCCCAGCCCGTGGATGTGGGTACCTGTGTCCCCATCTCCCTGTGTCCCCATCTCCCTGTGTCCATCTCCCTGTGTCCCAATCTCCCCGTGTCCCCATCTGTGTCCCCATCTGTGTCCCAATCTCCCTGTGTCCCCATCTGTGTCTCCATCTGTGTCCCCATCTGTGTCCCGATCTCCCTGTGTCCCCATCTTCCTGTGTCCATCTCCCTGTGTCCCA
>JACAXG010000076.1:3035227-3053489 GCA_018881555.1 Amblyornis subalaris
ATCTCCCTGTCCCCATCTCCCTGTGTCCCCATCTCCCTGCAGACCCAGCACCCCAGTCCAACTCCCAACTTTCCCAGTCCCGGGAGCAGCCTGGGAGCTGGGATTCTCCTAATTGCAAGCCCCATCCCCCTGGGCACCAGGGCAGACATGAAAGGAGCCGATTTCAATTTCCATCTTCTGAGGGGTTTATTAACAAACACTGCGGGTAAACATCGCCCATCCAATTACGCCAAACCCCTCGAAGGGACGGTGTCCTGTTAAACAAACATTAGAGCCTTATTAAACCCAAATTAAACGCTCACCGAGGGCTGTTCATCGACAAAAAAGCTGTCTCCARGAGTAAGGAGCAGTCACCTCCCCGGGATGCTGCTGCTGGCCCTCRGCCCCCAGGGACAGCCCCGCGGGGTGCACCAAAGGCTGGGCTCAGGAACGGCCCTGGCCAAACGCTCCTGACCTCAGGGGACACTCCAAAGTGGCGAGAACTCCATGGGGAAAGGCTCCAGGAGAGATTGGTTCCATTTCTGCCCAGAAGGTGCAATTTTCAGGCCGTTGCTTGGCARGGGAGGGAAGGGAGGGGAGGGCAAGGAATGGAGAGAGGAGGTTGAATTTCAGTATTTGGCAAAAAATGGTTGAACAGCATGGCTGGAAGGCACTGAAGGTGCTGTGGGGGACGTGCGGGGCTTTCCTCAGCCTCTCTAAAGTCAGGACAGATGGAACCATTGGGTTTTTCCTTGGGGTTGGTTTTTCCTTGGGGTTGGTTTTTCCTTGGRGTTTTGGTGCTGCCCCTCCTAACATGCCCCACACCCTCCTGGGCTCAGAGCGTGCTCTGAGCTCTCTTTTCTCCCCCAAAACAAAAGGATGGGGCAAAAAAGCGAATAACAGCCAAGGGGAAGGGAGAGGATGGCCTGAGCCACCAGGAGTTTGCTCTCTGAGGGCTGGCTGGGAAATCAATAGATGAGATTAAAAAAGGGAAAAAGAAAGATTTGGCTGGAAAAGCCAGGCCGAGATTGGAATCACAAGCCAAAGCCCCCATGGAGCAAGGCTGGAGCAAGACGGAGCTCCAGGTCCCCGCGGGGCCAGCCTTGGTGACAGTGGCACTGTGGGTGTGTCCAGAGCAGTTTATACCTGGGGCCGAAGTGTCCCAAAACGCCACCAAAACGCCCCAACTGCCCTAAGCATGTTAACACCGCATTCCCGAGCCTTGGGCAGCCTCAGATCCCGGGAATGGGGGCTGGCTGATCCCGGTGTGACCCTCTGGGGAGCCACCGGCAGCAGCCACCAGCTCCCGCMGCTCCGCCACCTCTCCGAGGACACRAGAGGGATTTTTCCTCTCCCCGGGAGCGGAGAGCAGCAAGATGCATCGCTTCAATCTAAAGGCACAGCAAACAGGGCCCGGGCTCCACAGGGATTCTTTTGTTCTTTTTTTTTTTTTTTTTTTACCAACTAATTACATTTAAACAAATTCTCACTGCGGAGCTCGTTGGGAAGTGTCAGCTCCTGTTTCTGTCAGCCGGCCCCGCTCGGGCTGAGCTCTCCCGGCGCTTTCATTAACCTTGCAGGGCGTTTTGCTCGTGGAACAGCAGAGCAAATCAACGAGGTGCCACTTGGCCTGAAGCTGCAGTCGAGCTGCCCTTTAACTGGCCTGTGCCCCGCGTTCTGCAGTGGCCCAGTGGCCCTCCCGCGGGCTCAGCTCTGCCCGGTCGCACGGAGATAACCCCGGRGAGGCAGCACGGATGAAATACGAGTCTGCCTCTCTCCCTGTGTTCATAAAATCAATCTCCTGCGCTCAGAGGGAGAGGCAGGACTTCACCCTACTCCAAGGCATGTGGTTTTTCATGGTGGGGAAAGTGAAGCTGCCGAGCCTTTTGGGGACCTTTCACGCTTCCCAACTGGAGGCATCTGACTAAAAAGCTTCAGTGAAGACCTTGACCATCCTAAACCAGAGGACAGCAGGGCAAGAGGGAAGGAAATGGCTCCAGAGCCTCAGGAGACAGGGTGGAAGGACCTTGGAAAATTCTTGAGTTGGTTTCCCCAGCTCCAGGCAAGATGGGCTGGGCCAAACCCTCTCCTGACAGAGGTTTAGCTGATCCCTCCTCCAGAATTCCTTCTGCTGCCATTTTAATCCCATTATTTCTTGCCACAGGAGCAGTGAACTTGTAAAATAAAAACTGTTGAAGTCTCTTCCTCTCCACGGAAAACACGAACAGACTGAATTATCTTTGCCTTCAGAGGTTTTTTCTGCAGAGTTCTTGTTTTTTGTGCCCAGGAGATCTCTGGATCCTTCACCCTGCTCTGTGCTTTCTTCCACCCATTCCCACTTCCCGCTGCCTGCCTTCCGTGCTCCTGGTTTGTCCTGTCTGAGGGTAGAGGGACACGAACGACAACCCCACACCCCAAGAGGAGGGCTGAGCCCTTGGGGCAGACCTGGGCAGGGCATCCATCTAAAACCTCACTCCAGCGGCTACAAACTCGCAGGAGCTGAGTTTTTTCCCCTGACAAGGCAGAAATCCTGCTGCTAACGGCTCCCAATCCCCCTGCCATTCCTGGGGGGAAAAACGACCGAGGAGCCTCGCAGGGCGAAGGAGCTGACTCCTGCTTTTGTTCCTGCGGGTGGGAAACGTCCTCCCTGCAGCTGGAGCTGGGCAACATCCCTGYGATACCCCAGGAGGGGAGGGGATGGTGCTGCAGGAACAGCAGGAATGGGCTGGAAAGCGGGAATTGCTGACTCCGAGGCAAGGGGACAGCAGTGCCCGTCCCCCTCTGCCCTGGCAGGGATGCTCCCGTGCCCACCCGAGCCTTTTCCCCATGGATGCAGCCATCCCAAGGCGCTGCCAGGCCCCTGCTGCACGGAAATGAGCCAGAAGTGATCTTCTCCAGCGAGATCCGGAGGCAGCCTTCTGGCCAGAATCCAGGTTTTTATGAATATCCCGGGCTGGGGGATGGGAATGCCGCTCCTCCTTCGGTACAGAAGGTGCTGAGAGGAGGAAGGGAGGCACATTCCAGCTCCAGCCGGGATGCTGCTGCCCCGGGGGCTCCCGGGGGGAGGTCTGCGGGTCAGGGTGTTGTGGGCTGCCTGTGGAAGGACACGGTGTAAAAAAACCCTTTTTCCTCACGAGCACTGGTGGGTGGAACGGAGAGGAAGGGGAGCTTTGCCGTTTGCTCAATAATTTATTTTTAATCCTGGCTCGAGGTGACACCGATCCCTGGGACAGCAAAGGCTCCAGCCAGAGCAGGGCAAGGGCGAAATCCAGGCTGCTTGGGGAGGTTTAGGATGCTGCAATCTCTGCCCTGCCCACGGGGCCGTCTCCTGTTGGAGGTTTCATCCCCAAAACTGCTCAGCCCGGAGCTCCCCACAGGGATCACAGTGCCCAAGTTGGGCATCTGAGCTTGACCACAGCCAACATCACCCCCAACTCGCTGGGAATTTAAGGCACCCCAGAAGCTCCCTAAGAAATTCCAAGAGCAAAACTCCTCAAAAGGAGGAATTTGGGGATTATCCTACATTAGCAGCAGTGGAAACACACACTCCAACTTCTTTATTTTTAAGTTGTTTTTTATTTTAACCTTTCCTTTTTCCCAGGTGTTGGAGGGAGGGCTCTGGACTACGGCAGATGACATCATTAATTTGGATTTCAGGGAGCCTCGAGGAAGATCTCTGCTGTCAGCTCTGCTCTTTCTTTATTTCTTTTCTTTTTTTTTTATTTCTTTTATTTTATTTTAGCTACTCGACAAGCCGGGAAGATTTAGGAAAGCCCCGGGGGCACGGCAGGAGGACAGACCCTGCGAGATGAAGGGTTTGGCAGCCAGCTTGGGACGGGCGAGCTCACGTGCCTCCCATACAGAGAGACTTCAGCCCTGGTTTGTCTCCAAGGAGCATAAATCAGCCTGACACCGGGAAGAGGAGCTGTCCTACCTCGGGGAAAAGTCACCCTCAGCCCAGGAGCCTGGGATCAGCTTTCCTCCAGCACAGACTTGCATTTCCCATGGGGCTGCCCCATCCCTGGGAGCGTCCAAGGCCGGATTGGAAAGGGCTTGGAGAGTTCTCCTCCCAATGTGCACAAAAGCCACCGAAGAGAAGAAACTCAGGATCTTATGGAGCTGGGAACAGCCGGCCCCGAGCCAGGCAGAGCCCTGAATCACCCCCCAGCAGCGGGAGAGAGCAGTTGTGCTTGGGAATAGCTCGGCAGGAATGCTCGAAATGGCTCCTTTTGTCCTGAAATCTGCAGGAATAACAGCACAGTGTCCACACCTGCCTGCCCACGCTGCCCGTGGCAGGGAAAGGGGCACGTCCTGGAGCACAGCTCGGCTCCAGGAGGCTGGGAGGGTGAGGAAAGGTGGCGGGAAAGCAACGCTCGCTGGGTTGGGAAGGGCGCGTTACATCCTTCCTGCTCACCCTCGGGATCACAGGCTGGGAAAAGGAAAAAAAAAAGGAAAAGAGAAAATGAAAAGGATCTTCTGTTCCTCATTAACCATACTTAGGAGTTTATTCTTACCAGGCAGCATCTGTGCTCGGAACAAATCCCCATCCAAGCCCGAGCGAGACGTCGGGCTCACAGACTCRGTAAAGGGATGGAGAGCCAGGCAGCTCCTGCAGCACAGCCCTGCCTGCTGTGTGTCCTCACCCTGCGTGTCCTCACAGAAGGACCCTGCTTCTGTCTCTGTCACAGCTTCAGGAGCTGTGATTCCTGACCCATCTCCTGAATTTTACACAGTGCCATATATACACACACACTGCACACTCAGTTTATCTCCAAAGCAAAGCTCTGGAGTTCTCCAGAAGCAGCTYCTGGTGCTACACAGATCCCAGGGCTTATCTTCAGCATTCCTGTCCTTGTAATGTCTCGTTATCAGTTGGTTTCTGTGYTCGATTTTGCTCAGCTCTGAGGCACAGAAATACCCAGCGATTTCATTTTCAAACCARGCAGCAGTGGGGGAAGTGACTGCATGGGACAAGCGTGTGGGTGGGTCTGTGGGATCTCAGGGAAATCTCCCAAAAAACCCCAGACAGCTCCAAACTGAGCACTGCAGTGCTCCGGTCCAGACCAGTCTGGCCCCACAGGGGCCCAGGACATCCCTCAGCTGCCCCTCAGAGCTCCTGTGGCTGGTGGGGCTGTGCCAGAGCACCAGGAGAGCCCAGCAGCCTGCAGGGAAAATGCTGCCCGGTTTGGTGACTTCTCCTCTGGAATAATCCCACGGCTGGGTCCTGACACGGCTGTTAAACGCCTTGGAAAGTAACAGTGCTAAAACCAAAAGCACACGAGCCAGGAGAGAGGCTGGGAGAAAAATGTGCAGGGAGCAGTCTGTTAATACCTGCCTGTACTGCCAGTGGCTCTAATCAGCACTAATCATCCCTCACTGCCAGCAGCATTTCCATTCACCCTCTAATTTTAAATAATTATTATAATAAAGATTCTATTACCAAATGCTGGAAACAGCATCCTTGTCACTAAACCTGTGGCTGGTAATTGAAAAACAAACCAGCAGAGCATCCATCAACCACGCACCCCAAAGGAAGAGAACACGAACCACCAGGCTGCAGAGCCCTTTGCTTGTCATAATCCATTAGGTGTTCCATTGCACATCCTGCTGGAGCYGGGAATGCAGGATAGGCTGGAGATGGGAAGACCTAAAGGGCCAGAATATTCTGAGGAAATAAGGTTTGTGTCAGTATTGCTCTGCTCAGATAAAACATCTGGCATAAGGAGGGGTCTCATCTGCTTGGAAATCCAACTGCACACAGCTCATGGGGGGGGAAATGCCACACCCACATCAGCACCAGCCACATCCCAGGGCATTTTGTGCATTGATTTTTCTCTTATTTCATCCATTCCACCTTGTGGGGGAAAATCATGGAATCCCAGACTGGTTTGGATTGGAAGGGACCTTGGAGATCATCTCATTCCACCCCCTGCCACGGGCAGGGATGCCTTCCACTATCCCAGAATCCTATAAACCCCAAAGAAATTCTGTGGGAGGTCCTTTTCCTTTGAAGCCACCACTGCTGCAGAACAGCTCCAAGGCTCCTGTGCTGGAATCTCCACGCCAGGACCAGAGCAGAGGTTCAGGCCTAATTAAGCCATGGAGGAAGAGAGGCTGTTACCTCGCGGGTCAATGAATCCATTTCCCAATTAGGCAGCACACTGATGGGTGCGGAGGGAGCTGGGGAGCTGGGCAGCCCAGGGAAGTGGAGGATGAGCTCAAAAGCTGTTCATTAAATGAGTCGATGGCCCAGCCACCCCAGATCCCAGAACCAGCATTCCTGCTCTCTCCCAGCCTCCTGCAGCCACCACTTCCCCAAGGAGCCTCCCCATGGATGCTCTCCAGCTGCTCACTCAGATCCAAAGACAAAAAGCATGCAAAGAGCATTCCTGGATAGGAATGGGAGGGAAGAAAGGATAGCAGAGAAAAGAGAGCAGTGGCTGAAAAGTAGCTCTGTACAGAAAATGCTGGCACAGGTTGCCCAGAGAAGCTGTGGCTCTCCCATCCCTGGAAGTGTCCAAGGCCACGTTGGACGGGGCTTGGAGCAACCTGGGATAGTGGAAGGTGTCCCTGCCTATGGCAAGGGGTGGAATAGGATGAGCTTTAAGGTCCCTTCCAACCCAAATCCTCCTGGGATTCCATGAAAACCAAACTTTTGTCAGTAAAAACAACCCCAGAGTCAAATTTCCAACCAGTCCCACCRAAAGCCTTCAACTTCATTCCTTTCCTTTGGAACGGCTCTGGAGCCCAGGGAAGACAAAACTCCCTTCAAAAGAGGAAGAATTCGGGAGAAGAACCCAGGAGTCTGAGCTCAGTTCCTTTTCAGCCTCCCCACCACCCCAGCCCTGGATCACGGGAGCTGCTCTTCGTGTGCCACCAGCTGCTCCTSCTCTGCCTTTCACTGTCCTTGCAAGCGGAAGCTCCGAGCCCGGCTGGAAATTTATTATTGATAATAAAATAAATAAGCAATCATCGCAAAAAGCCCTAAAACGCTTCCACGCTTAATTTAAATGCACCGATACAACATTTGGAATAATCTCATGAATAGATGCAGGGACGGAGATCACGGAAAATAACATCGGCAAATTATCCAGTTGCCAGCGCAACTTCCCGGTCATAAAAGGCAGCTCGGGACGATTTGCTRTTGTTTAACCTAATTTATTTATCTCCCCACAATCGCAGTCCGGCCCTGGGGGAAACGGTGGGGGTGGGAATAATTGGGAGTGGATTTATTCGTATTCGTTCGCTCGAAATGGGAACGGAAMATAAAGAAGGTGGAAATATTTTACGAGGGAAAAAAAAAACCAACCCACCCCGAAAGATCCTTCCAGAAAGATGAAATCTCTTTGGAGGGAGCCGGTTGGCAGCTGCAAGGTGCCCACCTGGCTGGCAGGCAGCAGCCGTCCCAGCAGGCGCCGGGGAGCCGTCATTCCCGTTCCCCCAGTGGAAAAAATCCATTCTTTTCTTCGATAAATCCATTGTTGCCGCTGAAAATTACAGATTTTTATGGGAAGGCTGTTTTCCTGTGAAAATGCCAGCTCGATGTGGAAATAACAGAGCAAGCCCTGCTCGTGAGGAGTTTGAAAAGGTTAAAGGAACTCTAAAAGCTGCTTGGGAAACACGTGGAGAAGCAAATTCGTCGTTCCAGAGGTGAAGCCGGAACACCTGGACCTTYCCCACTGCCAGGCTCGTTTTGGAGGCAGCAGACATGCTCCACCTGGGGCAGGATCAGCAGGGAAGCAAAACATTTGGGAAGAATGGAAAAGCTCATAATTTATGGGAGGTTTGATGCATTCCCACACCTGCCCGGAAGGGAGGGAAAGGATGGGAACACCACAGGAAGACAAAAACGGGACTTTGGAATTTTGGATTAGAACTTCTCCTGAGCTCCTTCCAGTATGTCCTTGCCCCCGAGCAGGAAGGGATGCTGCCAGGAAAGGCCAGGGCAGGAGTGTCCCTCATCCTTCCTCGGCCAGCTGGACTCTCCCAAACCCCAGCGCCTCCTGGATTTGCTCCCAAAATCTGCACGTGCACAGCAAAGCAGGACTTTGGAAGAAGCGCTTTGCTTTCTACATTGAAAGGAATCATCTTAAAATTCGACATTTCTTTGAAATCACACTCAAAMCCCAGATCATTTTGTTAGAGCTTTGCCCTATTGATCATGCCAAGATTTCAACCCTGGAGAAAGTTTCCTCACCTAATTCCCATGTGTCTGCTGACCTTCCCTCTATCCCACACCCAGTCCCATCCCAGCCGAGGACCGGAGGAATTCTCTCCAAGCACTGGCAGGGTCTTCACCTCCCTGGAGCATCCCTTCTGCCGCTCAGCCCTGCCTTTGGGAGCTCTGTAAGCGCTGTCATTGTTTGTTGTTTTCCTTCCTTTGTTATCCATTTAACATCTTTACACCTCCAAGCAGCCTATTCACAGTCCCCTTCTCCAGGAGGATCCCAGCCTGGAYGGAGCAGGATCCCACAGCCAGGGGCCACATCAAGGGAACACACAGCCCGAGCTCCGGCTTTGTGCTGCAAATCGTGCTGCTCTTTTAACTCTGTCTGGAGCTGGAGCTGAGCAGGAACAAGGAGCCCAATTCTCCCAAGGATTCTCCACTTCACAAGTGAAAATTGAAAGCGCCTCACATTTTGCYGGCACAACGCTCAAGTTTGAGTTCTTTCTGTGGCAAAAACGGGAAGAAGCATCTCATCRCCAGCCCGAGATTGCAACTCAGGTCTTAATTTGTAGATGGCTTCTCACGTTGCCGGGGTTTAATTATTCCACTAGATGGACCCAATGCCATTCCCAGTGCCCTGTGCCCCCCGGGAAAGGTCTGAGCGGGGAGACGTCAGTTACACAACTCAGTCCTTGAACARAGGATTGCAGCATCCCAGGATGGAAAATCTCATTACAGCTTCTCCTTTCGTCCCACATCGACATCAAATCCACGGGGAAACAGTTTCCTTCGGTTCTTTGCTTTAATTAACTGTGTGTAACAACAATTTAAATGAAGTCGGAGCGAGAGAGCAGAGCTCTGCTCCGAGTCCACAGCCAGGGCTGGGTTTTCCTTATGGACCCCAAATAGCAGGGAAAAAAGGAATGCAAATTCCTGGCCAACGGTGCCATCTGTCACCCTGGCCACCGGAACTGCCCTTTCCTGGAGGATGGGTGTCCATCAAACCAGCCTGTCCTGCTCTTGGCATGCAGAGGCGCTGCCCAGTGGGCGTTAGTGCTGCCCAGCCCCTGCAGCTCTTACAGATGGGCTGAGCTCTTCAATATTTCACCAACCTCTGCCACCGCCCAAAATCCCCGAGCAGCTTCCTTTCTGCTTCCCTCAATCTGCTGGAACGGAAAGTTTACCCAGAGTGATTTTCAGCCAAGATGACTCAAGACAAGAGTCCTCGGCTGAACTCACCTCGCTGTGCAGCCAGCCCGAGCCCTCTGCACCTGCGAGCAGGGATGGGATGAAAGGGCTGAGCTCCCCGAGGGCTCGGCCGAGCGCAGCTCAGCTCTGCCGGTGCCTGGCCCAGCCACGGAGGTGCTGAAGCTTTGCCAGRTAAGTGCAAACACACAACAAATCCCTGTGGCATCCGCAGCCCGGCAGGAGAAACGAGCGGTCCAGGGAGGATCCGTGACCTCACCCCAAATTGCTTTCCAGTGGCTTGGAGAACCACTGGAAAAAGCAGCCTTAGAGGAAGCAAATCACTCCAGCTAATGCCTGTCCTGAGCAGGAGTTAAAATATTTATCATTAACCACATTAAAATTAAAAGCAGGTTTAATAACCAGGCTGGGCTTAGTGCTGCCAAGGGSAGCTGGGCTGTCGCTTGTGGGCTGCGCTCCCGGCACTGCGGACACGGAATCACAGCACCACCGAGGCTGGGAAAGACCTCTGAGGTCATCAACCCCAACCACCCTGTTCACCACTAAACCACATCCCCAAGTGCCACGTCCACGTGCTCTCTGAGCGCTTCCCAGGACGGGGATTCCASCACTTCCCCGGGCAGCCTGTTCCAAGCCTGACTGAGCGAACTGGATACTCGGCGATTGTCGCTTCGGAGGAGATGTTCCAGCTGGAACGCTCCCTGGAATTGCACAGCATCGCTGAACTCGCCTTGGTTCATCCTAAAGTTCTACACCAGCYTTATTTATGCTTTAGGACACCCCAAAACATCCAATCTTCCACGGAATTTTTATATAGGTACCTACAGACTTTTATACGTAGTGTTATATTTACATGGGTACCTTTGTCTCCTCAGCTGGATGTGAAACCAGCCTGGACAGAGCCACAACACAAAGCAGCAGAATCCCCTGGTTCCCCCTGCCAGCTCCTGGAGGCTGGTGTGTGTTTGTGTGTTTGTGTGTGTGCAGAGTCTCCTGGGCTGAAGTTCCCACTGGCTCAGCTCAGGTATCTCCCAAGGGCACCGAGTGGGATTCCCTGCGTGGCACAGCAACCTGGCAGCCCCTGCAGATGGATTGAGCATTCCAGAGTAATTCTCCAGAATCTAGAAGTGCTCAAGGAGGGGGTGACATGGCCCAAGAAGAAACTCCACGGGTGGAGATGCAGCAGTGTGGCTGAATTCCCCGAGCTGCATTAAAATCCTCCCTCCGGCTTTCCAATGCCGCTGGCTGGATTTGCTCTCCTGGAATGCGCCGACAGCAGCTGCTCTGCCCCGTCCCAGGCATTAAAAGCACTGCTGGATTTGGACTGTAATCCTTGGAGAGTGTAATCCAAGCAGGACCAGTACATGTGTATGGCCAAAAGGCCAGATTAAAGCAGCAGCATCTGCCTCGGAGCAGCCTCTGGAATTCCTGTGCTGTTCAGGGCAAGGGAACGAAGCCATGCACTGGTTTAATTTTTGTTTCTAAGGCAAATCCTCGTTTCTCATCTTCTCCTTGAATTTTGGGGGGGATTACAGGGAACGTTTTGGGCTTGCTCACCTCTCCCCAGCACACAGTTACTCACTCCCACTCCTGGGCTTGCCCTGCAGCAGGGTGACACCCAGGGTGACACAGAGGGTCCCACACCCCCCAGGGACACGAGTCCCCCTGCCCAGCCCTGCTCTCCTGGAGGGTGCAATAAAATCCACCAAAACCCAGGGGCTGTTTGCTTGGCACTGCCCCATTCCTGCCAGGCTTGGGGCTGGCAGCAGCGGGGACGCGTGAGAGGCTCCTGGCGTCGGAGGAGGCTGCAGGACCGGGCGGAACAGCTTTCCATTATCGCGAGCCCCAGCCCCGGGAACGGAAATAGCAGCATCCTGCCGCGCTGCAGCGGCTGCCGGCAAGGACAGCTTCCCAAAGCAGCCCGCAGCTCCKCTCTCCCGCCTGTCCTGCCCGCATCCCAACCACCTTGGCTGCAGAGAAACGGGGATGAGAGGGGACGAACTCCCGGGAGCAGGAGGAATGGGATCGATTTGCAGCAGTTGAGGCTCCTGCTGGGTCTGGGCGGTGGRGGCCGTTGCCTGGACCTTTAGGACCAGTGCCAGCCCATGCTGGAGGCACTCACACGGTTTGGGGAGCTCGCCTTGGGAAGTGACAGGGATTGCGCCTCTCTTCCAGGTTTTACCTCTCCCAGCGCGGAGGCTGGGAGCTAGCGGAGCTGCTGGGCTGTCTGAGCACTCTGTCCCCATCCCCCGTCACAGAGCAGCGGGACAAGGTCCCATTTGCACATCCTCATCACCACCGCTCCTCGGCTCTGTCCCCTGCTCCTCCCCGCACCCTCATTTGCAGTTTCCCCGTGTCTCTGCTCCGTCTCCCTGGCCCATAAATCACATCGGCGAGGAAGGCAAGCCGGGCTGACAGGAGACATCAGCGATCAGTCAGACGGGAGGGGAGATRCCGTGGCAGCGGGGAACGGCAGAGGGCTGCAATAATAGCAGCGATTTTATTTATCGTGCCACCTCCATGTTCTCGCTGTCTGTGCCTCCACGCTCCGTGCCAGGGGACGGGAGGGACAGTGAAGGTAATAAGAGCTGACCTGAGCTGCTGTGGAGAGCTCAAACAGCAGAGAACGAGGAAAGAACCCAAAATAGCCTCACTAATACAGCTCTGCTGCTGCCGCCTTGTTTTTCTGAGACCTTTTAGGGATGATACTGATCCAACAGTCCCTCCATTCGGGGTCAACACCTGGGATGGGGTTGTTGGGTTCCCTGTCCCACCTGSTATTCTTGCACTGGGGTCAAACGGGTGGGAAATGCCTGGCACTGGTTTTGCCAGGGAAAAAATGACCACCCAAAATGGGACAACAAGCAGATCCCTCAGGCTCCCAAACCTTCCTGGAAGGATGCTCCATGCGTGAGCTGGACCTACTCMCCCGAAGCACTGCCCTTCCTCAGGCTGTGCTGCTGTTGGGCACACGGCAAAGTGGGACAGGACCTTCTAAATATAGAGCTTTCCTGAGGGCTGCGAGGGGGGAAAATATCCTGGATCCATTTATCTTCGCCAGGGAGCACCGTGGGGATTTCATAATTAAACTGTGCACATCCAGTTGCTATGGAGCTCTCACCAGTGCCTGTATCCATGAGCCAGAGGAAAATGGGTCAGCGCAGCTCCGTGCAGCCACCAGGACCCAAACCTGGGTCCTCCCTTGCACGGCAGGGGTTGAGCTCGCGGTGCCGCTGGAGGTGGCCGTGGTTGGCAGCAGCAGCCGGGTCAGTGCTGAGCCAGGACYTCACAGGGGTTTGGAGCTCCCAGCCTCACATGGGAACCACGGCCAAGCCCTTGGAAGTCCCCACCGTGTCACAGCAATGGCCTTGCGAGGCCCCGTTGGAAAACCTGGCTTAATTTTTTCGTTCCTTCAGCAGTGTCAGTCCAGACTTCAAAAAATAAATAAATGGAAGGAAAAAAACCTTGCTGAAGACCTCAGAGCAGGCTGGTTGCTGTTTCTGTCCTTCCTTTTCTGGACATAAAGTTCCAACTTTAGCCAGGGATGTTCTTCCTGGAGGTAGCCTATCCTTACTTATCTTAATTCTCCATGAAAAGCAGTCAGGAGCCCTGAATGATTCTTTGGGAGAGCTGGCAGAACAAATAAAACACACCCAAAACACTTCCTTCAAGCTGCTCCAGGAAATACATTTTGCGTGTTCCTGGGTCACCTTTAGGGAGGTTTGAGCAAAAGGTCAGAGCAGCTTCWTCCTCCGTGGATCCCAGCGAGGAAAAGCCAAACCAGGCAGGGGAGCAGCTGCCCTCAAGGTGGGTTTGACCTTATCACACGGAGGCAGTGTAGGAAAACACATTAAAAAAACCTTCCTGGAGCAGTTAGGGGGACGGCTGTGGGGCCRGGACGGTGACAATTCCTGCACAGCCAGCGTGGGGCGTGGGCACTGGGAAGCAGTGGGGGGGTGTGTGTAGATCATGGATTTAATTAGAACCTCCCAGCCCACCCCTTGGAGCAGCCAGAGGGAGGTGGTGGTGGTATTATTATTACTCACTCCAAGAACTTTCGGATCTTCCCACTTTTACTCAGGCAAACTCCTGGAGGTGATTTATGCTTTGCTGCCTCACCAGGATGGTCCTTGGCAGGCAAAGCCATCCTGCTCCAGCAAGGGACGGTCACYTCCTCCTGGGCACGGCCACCAAGGGCAGCASGATGGCACCAGGACTCTTCCCATTATCCCAGACTGCTTTGGCTTGGAAAAAAACCCCAAAGACCATCTCGTTCCAACCCCCCTGCCACCTCCCATCGCGTCACCCTCGAGGCACCGTAAAAACCCCCGTGGGTGGCAGAAGGAAGACACCAAGGGATTCCTTCCCTCACAAACACGCGGAGCTCCTGGCCAGGGCGGTGACGGATCAGCCTCGTTATGCCAGCACAGCTAATTGGCTCCAAACACAACCAGGGAGAGGAACAGGGCCGTAAAAACAACGATGGACGGTTTTATGGGAAAGGCTTCCAGGGGGAGAGCGGAGGGTTGTGCACGCCCGGAGGCCAGGAACGCTCGGCTCAGGGTGGGAAAACGCCAAGCAACCACCAGCAGCCTGCAAATCCTGGGGAACAGGACACAGGGAACTCCCAGAGCTGCATCACAAACCCGGGGATTTCTGGAAAAAAGCCAAATAATTCGCAGCTCCCACGCCGGGCTCTCGTTATCCCACTCTGGACAAAGGCAGGATCTCTCCCCTTTCCCAGCCAAATGCAAAGYTCCTTTAATGAGGTTAATTAACACACAGAGTGGGGATCATCCCACAGCTTCAGGCACATCGGCCTGGCCAGCGGTGCTGGCAATTAGGGCAGCACCAGCAATTAATTGCTCATTGTTTGTCCAGTTTTTCCCCCTCTTCCAAACAGGAATGCAGRCCCCACACACCCTTGGATGGAGCTGGAAATGGACCCTGCTCTGAGTTAGGTCTGGAGGGTCATCAAAGCCTCGGTGTACCTGAGACTCCGCTGAGCTGCAGGGAGAGAGGAAATTACCTGATTTTGATGCGAAAAAAGCTAATACTGCAACAGAAAAATAAAAAAAAAACAACCATTCTTTGATATTTCTAAAGAAAAGRGTAGTCCCAGAGGTGAGCTGCAGCCCTGCCAGCGAGAGGAAACGCACATTGTGCATTTCTGAGATTTCCCAGTGCCGCTCTGTGCTGCCCAGGTTGTACCTCGTACGTCCATTTAGGCACGGTGACTTGGTTAGATGTGCCTTTGTCTCCAGTGGCAGCGAGATGAATCAGCACTCTCTGCACACAGGCCAGGTCTCTGCTCAGGACCAGCTCCCATTCCCACCCTTCCCGAAAACCCTGGCAGGGGAAGRGGGGCTGTGCTTGCCCTGGCCYGGGATYGTGACCYGAAGCTCCCAGGGCTGATTTCCTCAGTGTCCCTTCGATAACACAAGCACAGAGGTTAAAAGCAAAGGCAGCTCTTTCGGTTGTGTCTCAGCTAAAGGAATCCAAGTCCCAGCACATCCCCAGGAGTGATGGGCTCTCTCAGGGCACGAGTGGAGCTGCTCCTGCCTCTCCCTCCCTCCTGAGGGATCAGCTGGAGCTTGTGTTGCTCCAGCTTGTCAGGCAGAAGGGCCGGAAAAAGCTGATGAAAAGGATTTATGTGATTAACTGAGTTTTTTCCCTGCCTTTGCTGGCTATCCCAGGAGAGAGCAGGGCCCCCCAGTCCTGGATACCACCCCAAATCCCACGGGATTGCTCTCACCTTGCAATCCAAACCTGGTGTCCTCTGAGACGGCTGTGGGRAAGCTGCTCCTTGCAGAGCTGGAGCCATTTATCCAAAACCCATTCACCAACCCGCACAAGCAGCTGCAAACRCGGGGGTTTGGTGGGGGATCTGCACCAAACCCAACCCCACCCAGCCCAGCKGGGCAGAGCCACCCTGAGGACCTGGGCAAGGGGCAGCCTTGAGGCCTGAGAGGTGTTGATCTGTGTCCACTTGGATGTCCCATCCGCCCCAGACAGGATCCAAGCGTGGTCACACACCCACTGCCACAGCCAGAGCTGAGGGACCCTGATTTGTACAYTGATTTTTGCTCATTTTTTCCAGCAGCAGGACTGGTCCCCTGCTGTTYTACACACCAAACCCACTCGGTCACGTTCAAAGCAATTCAAGACTGAATTGCAAAGTTTTACACATTTTCCCCCCCCCCAGAATCTGGCTCCACTTGCCATCAATGTTTTCACACGACGTCGCCAGCGTCGCGTTGTGAAGGGCACRCCTGTTCCTGTGAGCCACGTGTCTGCGCTCCAGCGCTTCCATCTGCAACCAGCAATTCCCCCCGGCTCGGGAAAAGCGCTGCCCGCCCYGCTGGAGCGCTGGGATGCAGGGAATGAAGCAGGTGCTGCTGCCCAGGGGAGGATCCAGGACCAGGCGATTCCTCCCAGCTCTCCCTCGCTGTCTCCCGGGCAGGATTTTTCCCTGGCAGATGGGAGTGGGCTGCAGCATTATTTGATTGCCACCTATTTCTGGCAGTCTCACAATATTCTGTTCCACCAGGCCAGGGAGCCTTTTTGGGGGGGGTTGGACGTGTGAGTGGGACGTCGTTATCAGGCACTTTCTCTCCAGCCCGAGGATTATGCAAGAGAAGATGGAGCATCCAAGCTCCTGGAGGTCTGTCCGGCAGGGCTGGAGCTGGTGGAGGGGCAGGGAGGACAGTGTCCTGCCCCAGGGTGGAGGTGACAAAGCCACCCTGCTCCCATCTCCTCGTTCAAGCCCAGCTTGGTGCTCCTCAAATGCAGCTGGATGGAGGGCTTGGAGAAAGTCGCTTTTCCCCGTGCTTTCCATGGGAATGGTGGTTTAGCAAGGAAAGCCTGGCTGTTCTTACTTCCCACTGAATTCCCCTACAAACCAACCTTCCTCCAGCAAACAGCCCCCTTACAGGGTTAAACATCTTCCCAGGGTAAAAGGGAAATATCCCAAAAGGATAACAGGAGCAAACAGCCCTGTTAAAGGGTTAAACATCCTCCCGGGGTTAAAGGGAAATATCTCAAGAGGGTAACAGCCCACACTTCACCACAGGAGTGGATTCAACAGGAATGAGGCTTCCTAGGCCCTTGCACAGCTCTGGGTGTCTCCCACASCCCCAGCCCAGCCCTGCTGGCAGGACTGGGCACGGATCTTACCTGGCTCCCAGCCACGGCATCCCGGGAAAGGGCATCGGAGCAACCCTCGCCCTCCACCTGGGCTTGCTGCTGTTATTGCTTCCATGGCAGGGACAATTTGATTTATTGGAGGTCTCTTTATTTCCCAGTGGCTGCCCAGTGCTGTGTGTGAGGATGAACTGTGTCGTCACTGCCCTGCTCTCTGACCGCGTCACATCTCCAGCTGCTCTGCGGTGACAGTGACAGTCGGAGTCTGGGCCTGCTCTGATGCAGAGATAAAAACAAAAAACAGGGGAAAGAGGAAGGGATGGAAGTGCAAYTGTGGTGCCAACCCCCAAATCCACTGTCCCGGCTTTTCCTTGGAGATCAGCTCATCCCARCGTGACTCTGCTGGTCTGGGGTGGYACTGGAGGCACTGTGGTGGTTGTGTGTGATATGTGCACTCGGGTAGGGAATTTGGGATTTTCCAAAAGGCATCTGCCACCTCCCAGCTCTGCCTGTGCCCAGAGTGAGGGGATATGGATTGCTCAGAGTGAGGGGAGATGGATTTCCCAGAGTGAGGGGAGATGGATTTCCCAGAGTGAAGGGAGGTGGAATACCTGGAGCAGAGACCTCCACTGCTCGCAGCATCCACCCCAGGACATCCCAAGCAGGGCCAGCACAGGCTTGCCAAGGCTCCAAGAGTTTTATCCCAGTTCATAAAAGAAAGATGGGATATTTTTATCCCTCCACACAGCAAGGCAACACACATAAATCAGGGAAAACCCCCTGGAAGTGGAAGCTAAAAGGGTGCTCGCAGAGCGCTTACAGGGCCTCTGTCACCTGCCTAAAATGTGACGTGTGAAATGTAGGGCAAGAGCTCCACAGAAACTCGTGGAGATTTTTATCCCATGGCTAAGCAAAGCAATAATATGATCAGATGCTCTGAAAGAGGCTCTGGATTTGTCAGTGGACAACAGAGACACCGAATGATTAAACTTATTAGGTACTGCAAGACAACAGAGACTAATTTCAGCACTTAATTAGAATACCTCTCATCTCCCCCTTCATCACTGCTTTCCTTCTCTTCCCTTCCCTAGTTTGTCCACATGTGTTTCCAGGGAGCATCCTTCAGGGAAGAGGGAGGTGTGAGATATGCCAATGTTTATTTTAACAGCTCCTTTTTTAGGGCTCTGCTGTGAATGTGCTCCTCCTGTTGAATGGGCTTGTTGCTATGGGATGAACCGATCCCAGTTCCCTGGGTCTGCACTTTTTCCTCCCCTCCACTTGCACGAAGTTCCTCTCTGAAGGACATTTTGGGGTGTGTTCCCATGGGGTGTCCCTCTTGCCCCTCATCAGTGCTTCCAGGGAATTAATGACCCACCACGGCTTTAGGCCCTCATGGAGTTTGAGCTGGAGCTGGGCTGGAAGTTGGATGGGGCTTGGGGCAACGTGGGCTAGGGGAAGGTCTGTGGGGTGGAACGAGATGAGCTTTGAGGTCCTTTCCAATCCAAACCAGTCTGGGATCCCCAAACCAGCCCGAACCACGCAGAGCCCCAGCACTTTGCGCAGTGCTCGAGGACTCCTGGGAGGCTCAGGGTGGGTGTTTGACCTGACAGAAAACCTACTCCACCTCCCTATTACACTCCCCAGAGTCCCTACTCCACCTCCGTATTACACTCACCAGAGTCCCTACTCCACCTCCCTATTACACCCCCCAGAGTCCCTACTCCACCTCCCTACTACACCCACCAGAGTCCCTACTCCACCTCCCTA
>JACAXG010000076.1:3053629-3121204 GCA_018881555.1 Amblyornis subalaris
CCAGAGTCCCTACTCCACGTCCCTGCTCCACCCCCCAGATCCCTCACTAAAACACTGACTTATGGCAATTCCAATATTAACCTTGCATTTATTATTTAAACTACGAAGCGTATCAGAGCATGGCTGTGGGCTCTCAGATCCGTTTCCAGCAGCAGCCCCTGCTTCCAGCAGCGCATTCCAGCTCCCTGCACAGCCCCTCGGCACCGTCACCCCCGGACACGTTTCCCGCTGCCCCTGCGCTGGCACCGCCGCTGGGCGAGGGCTCACTGCCCCGCCGCGGGTTTCCCCGCATCTGCCCGAGCTGTTTTTGTGCCGAAGGCTGGAACGTTTCACAGCTCTTTATCCCGGCTTTGTGCGCGCCCGGAGCGGGGGCTCCCGGCGCTGGCTCCCGGCCGGGAGCGGGAAGCAGCTGGAAGGAGCGGGATGCGCGCATCTGGCGGCGAGGGTTCGCTCCCGGTGTGATGACACGGTGACGATGGCTGGTGATTAAGGGCTGACAGTTTTTCCTGCGCAAAACCTGCGGTTTAGTGAGTTTTCCAAGGCGAGGGTTGTGGCTGGAATGTGGGCGCGGAGCCCCGCTGGCTCACAGCGCTTCGCTCTCCCCTGGCGCTGCCGCAAACACCCCCGACACCTGCAAACACTCCAAACACCTGCAAACACCCCAAACACCTTCAAACACCCCCAAACACCCGCGCCCGRGCCGTGTCACGGAACGGGGGATGCTCGGCAGGAATTCGGGATCTCCTCCCGCACGACTCCCTGCATTTCCAGGGGCTGAGCTCCTTCCCAGGGATGAGAGATCCTAAAATTTGCGGAGGAGAGATAGCATCCATCCCCGTGTCCAGCGAGGAGACGGGGGGTGCACGCCGGGCCTGGTGTCACCACCACCATCATCATCATCATCATCATTATCACCACCATCATCCCCATCATTATCACCACCATCACCATCATCACCAGTGTCACCACAGCTGTACCAGAGGATCCCAGCCCTGTTTGCCTCCATCCACCGCCGATCCCAAATTCCTCAGGCCACTGCTGCGCTGTGGTTCGTGTTGACTTTTCCAGGCGTTTCAGGGGAARTGACAGAAACGGTGGGAAAGAAGCCGTGCGGATGTCTGGGAGCGTTTCTCTGCTGCTGCCAGCTCTCAGGTGGTGTTTGCGAGTGGAAATCGTGCTTGTGAGCACAAATATTTGTGCTCAAACACAGCGGGCCTAACCTAACAACTTTTCTTCGGGAAAACTCCTCCTTTTTTGCAGGACTCACCCAAGTGTCACTTCCCAAAGCGCTGGCTGAGCCCCATCTCCCAGAGCCGCCCCGTGTCCCTCTCACCACGGCAGATCTGTCCTTTCCTCCTTCCACGGTGCTCCYATGCTATTCCTTGCTCCTCCAGTGTGTTTTCCCTGGACCTTGCTCCCCAGCAGAGCACAGCTCACAGCCAGGATCACCAACAAATCCCTGTCCAGCTGCTAATTTAAAATCCCAGCACATCCCCTGAGCCTCCTCCGCGCGGCTCCGCGCTGCAGGATTCCCATCAAACTTTAATCGGACGCCTCCCTCCAGAGGGGACCTCCCTGAGCCCCTCGGGGTGACCCTTTGCAGCCAAGGGACGTCTGTTTTATTAGGGAATGCCAGGGCCAATTTGACAGGAAAGGGAAGACAGCTCAGGGCAGGCAGAGGCAGCGCTCGAACATTCATCCACGGTGACAGTGCCCTGCTGCCACCAGGGCTGGTAAACGCTAAACTGCCACAGATGGCAGGTTTATGTTTCCTCTCCCCCAAGGCCCCTTGCCCGTGGAGCTGGGGGCTCGSTGTGAGTGTTCGAGGAAGGGCCCACGGTGCTGCTGTGCCTGCACACAGCTTCTGCTTTGGGAGCTCGGAAAGCGCCAAAAAGCGATAAATGGAAAAAATGATCCTGAAAGGGAGGAGGTTTTCTAAAAGCCGGATCAAAAAGGCAGCGGGAGGGGGAGAAAAAGCTCGGCCCTTGTCTGGCGAGGGGGAGCTGATCCACCGCAGAGCAGCYCTGAGGCTGGGGGGATGCTGAGGGGCAGGAGGGAAGCAGCAGACTCTGGACAAACCTATGGAGACGGCCTTGAATCCCCGATGGGGATGTTCCCTRTTCCAGACCTGTTCCTGAGGGTCGCTTCTACCTCCTCTCAGAGGACAGCAAAGCCACAGAGCCCCTGGAGTGACCAGGGCTGCCTGCCCAGCCAATTCCTTACGCAACCGCTCCTCTTTTCGTTCCTTTTTTTGGTTTGATTTGACAGATTCGCTTAAAAAACAGCGTGGGAATACAAATGACATGTTCAATCCAGATCAGCTCGTGGCTTTACAACATCCCGAAGAGCAGAAGTGCTGTATTATCACACGCGCTCGGCGCGGGCTGGGAACAAAAGCGCAGCTCGGGTCGGGGCTCTTTGTCACAGCCCTGCCACGCCCCAAAGCACTATCCTGGGTGACACCGCGGGTCCCCTGCTTAACAGCCAGGAATTTCTTCTTCCCGGGACTGTTTTCCACGAGGAGGAAACAGTTTGGGGTGAGTTAGACCCCTGAGGGTTGGTGCCTGTGCTGCTGCATCCCTCCTTTGTCCTCGCTGGGTGGCATGGGAAGGTGGCCATCCCTTCCAAAAGGCTCGGGAGCCACGGTTTAGGGGTTTTTAGCACATCACCTAACCCCTCTCCGGGTCAGCAGAGCCACTGCTGCTCCCCTTCTCTGCAGATTTGGGGAAGAGCTCATCCCTGGGCTTGCCAAGTGGCCACCCATGTCCCAGTTTTTTGGCCACCACAGTAAATCCGGCCACGGACCCCTCTGTGCTCCACAGGAGAGCCCCATTTTCCTCCTTTTTGTATCTGCAGCTGCACTCCTCCAGCTCCCAGCTTGTGTGATCCAGTGAATATAATCCATGCCCGTCTGGCTTTTATTTATTCCTGATGGTCCCGATCCTGCAGAGTGCTGGAGCAGGGTCTCAGGACCTGTCAACTGGCAGGAGCACATCCGAGGGAAATTAATACGAAGAGGGATGTGTACATTTGTTTTTACAGTGCTGTAAAAGCGGAGTTATTAGGAAATCAGCCTCTAATTGCCCTCTTAATGATTCTGACTCCTCTGCACTCGCTCAGAGTCATGTCTATTGTATCAGGTATAAAAAGAGCAGCCTCATTGACATGGTTTATGACTTTATTAAAACCAGGGATTTTAGATTAATAACGATCAGCTCCTCGGTTATATTTCCCCAGTGAAGGAAATGTGTGTATTGGTGTGGGTCCAAGGCAATTTGTAAACACAGAGTATTAAAAGGCTCAACAATTCTAAAAAGTTTTAATTGGAAACTCAACAAATCGCTCCGCAAGTTCTTAATGCTCCAATATGGAGCTCTCCGATAATGAGGAGCTAATTAAGGGGCCAGGATTCAGTTTTTTATGATAACTGTCTCCATCTGGGCTCAGCACTCGGTGCTTGCAGAACTAATGAAGGTCAAGGAAGGAACAGCAAAGGAAGAAGGGGGAATTTTTAGCTCTCGGTGTTGTGATGATGCTAAGCAACAGCCAGAGCTTCTGCCTGGCTCCTAGGGCAGGTGCTGGGTGAGCTTCATTTAATTCCTGGGACAGGCTGGGGAAGCGTTCCTGCGGCTTGGAGCTGCATTTCACGGCCCAGAGCTGCATTTCACACCCCAAAGCTGCATTTCGAGGTCCAAAGCTGCTCCTTGGGGGCTTCACCACGGTGAGGGCAGGAGGAGCTCCGGTTTCCACGTCAGGCTGTCCCCTGCTCACGGAACCAGCTCCACCCAGAGTCCCACATGGCCGGGAGGGTGGCAGAGGTGTCAGGGAGCTGTGCTGGCTGTGTCTGAGCTGGGCAGGCAGATGTGCTGCATTCATGTCCCACCACACCCCAGAGCTGGGCAGGATCCCCTGGGGATGGGCTGAAGGGGTTGGAAGGGACCTTAAAAGTCATCTCATCCCACCCCTGCCATGGGCAGGGACACCTTCCACTGTCCCAGGTTGCTCCAAGCCCGATCCAACCCGGCCTTGGAGACTTCCAGGGATGGGGCAGCCACAGCTTCCCTGGACAACCTGTGCCAGCGCCTCCCCACCCTCACAGGGAACAATTTCTCCCTGATATCTCATGTAAATCTCCCCTATTTCAATTTAAAGCCATCTCCCCTTGCCCTGTCACTGGATGCTCACGTAAAAATTCCCTCTCCATCAAATCCATCCCAGCTACGGAGCTGGGACTTGGCTGGTGGGGCTGGGACCAGCCCTGTGTCCTGCACCAAACCCTCCCAACCCCCTGGTGCTTCCCGACGAACACGCTGTCAAATATCAACCACGCACAAACACACGCTGAGGCACGGTCAGATGCTCCCTGAAGGAGCACGCTGCCTCCCGGGACTAAATTTGGACCAACAAGCCTCGTGCATCAAACAATTAAGTCACAGGCTATAGAAAGCAATCCTCCGGGACGTTCTTGCCTCGGAGTGGCTCATCCACTTCCAATCTGATCCATACCATTAAGTGCAGGGCCATATGGCATCCATTTATAGAAGCTTGCTCTACAGGCAGGCAGGACAGAGGTACACCCCTCGGAGCCCCCCTCCCGGCTCGTTAGCTCCGGGTGCGTGTTGCAGGGGAGCTGCTCCGCGCCGCCCAAGGACGTTCCGTGCTGCCGGAGCCTCGCCTTAGATGAATTGCGCTCGGAAAATTAGAATCTAAATGTAGCCGTGCCCTAAAGCGAGCCGGCGTTATTCTGCCTCCCTGTAATTCGATTTATTTTGGCAGATCGATGCCGGGGAGCGGGCGTGTTCTTTCGTCCTCGGACGGCGCTGGCCCCGGGGGGGTTTGGCCCGCGGAGGTTTGGCCCGCAGAGGTGTGGGTGGGGCAGGGTGCCTGGAGGGGTCCTGGGGATTTGGGTGGGGCCCTCCCTGCCGTGTGCCGTGGTCTGCCCGAAACGCCTCCCCAGAACTGGACACGTGGGCTGGGACAACCTGTGAGTACCTGCAGAGGTCTGAGAGAGGAACCAGCTGGTGCTTGGGGCTCTTAGGATGTCTTCTAAAAGCCTGGCTGCTGGGACAGCAAACCACGTCCAATAGCAGTGTGGTACWGCCAGAATTCCCACCACTTTTCCACCCTGAAGCCCTCGAGGAGCTGGCAAGGGGCAGTTCCAGTGCAAAGCCCAGCCCTGGTGTCCATCCCATGGATTGCAGCATCCCTGGATCCAGCTCTAACCCTTATGAAAACGGCGCTGCCCTTAAATGAGTTTGCAGCGAAGAAATACATTAATTAAACAGAAACGACTGCAGGTGCCCTCCTGCTTTTTGGCTTAACAGATTCCTCCTGCACRTCGAGGATCAATACTGCTGCCCACTACACAATGGCTCTCCAGCCCCCCTTTTTGAGCTTCTTGGAGGGAAAAACCAGGGCTAAACATCGAAGTTCTCCCCAAGCCTGGCAGTCCAGAGCGCTGGAATCACGGAGTGCAGCAGAGGAATGAGCCCTGGGAGAGCTGTCCCCGTTCTGCATCCAGCCAGGGCTCCGGCCAGAGCAGCAGTGCTGACACGGGGCAGCCTCTCGGCCCCATGGATCCCCCAACGCCTTCCCGGGGAGGGTTGGTGGTGCTCGTGGCTTCATCCGGCCCTGAGAAACCACATTACACCCTTGTTTTCCCTCCTTTCCCTCCTCCTGTTGGAGAGCCCAGCGGGGAACTGCTGCAGAGGCCGAGAGGTTGAAATCCATCTGTGCAGTTTGCAGCAAACACCGATTGCTGATATTCAATTTCCCGACCTCGGTGATCCGCGCTCCTTCCCGGGGCCCTAAAACATCTGGCTCAGGCCGAAGGCTGAGCCTCATTAGGGCCACTTGGCCGAAAAATTGTCATCCCTGCTGGTGCCGAACGTGGTCRCTGCTGTGGGGGAAGGGGCAACGAGGGTCTAATGCCACCCCAGTGAGCCCCTGGCAGCTTGAACAGGGACCAGTGCCCCTGCTGCCCACCAGATCCAGCCCAGGGGCTCCCTGGGAGGGCAGGAAAGGTCCTGTCCCTTCACCTGGAGCTGGGTGGAGCGGGAATGGCTAAATACTGTCCTCCTTGGGGTGCAGGGGAGGGATGGGACCCCACATCTCACAGCAGAGAGAGATGGGACCCCACATCTCACAGCAGAGGGCACTGGGACCCCACATCTCACAGCAGACAGTGGCAGCAGGGTGAAGCTGCTGGAGGTGCTGGATTCCTGGTAAAATGAGCTCTGCCATGGGGAAGGGTGTAAAGGGAGAGCAGGGAAGCCCAGGATTTATCAAGGGTGGTTGAGAGGAACACGTTGGCACCYACTGTCTTAAGCTTTGAAGTATCAAAAGCTTTAGGAGTGTTCAGCTGGAAAAGTGCCTCGGATCATTCCTGCAGCATCCTGAGRGGGCCCTGCTCTGGCAAAACCAGGAGGAATGGTTGTGCCCAGAGCCTAGCAGTGACAGTCACTTGTAACAAACATCTCAGTGTTGGCTACGTTAAATAAAGGAGATTTTTACCTCCACAAGCCCATAGCAAACTCAGGATGGGGAGCACTCCAAGCATCCAAGAGGGAATGGGATCCAGTTCCATGAAGRTGACAGGATTTCCTCCTGTTGTGGCACCAACACCAGGCACTGTCAGTCCCTGGGGGGTGGCTGGACTCCTTCAGGATTTTATCCCTGTGAACCAGTGCCTGCTCCACATGCAAATGGGAAGGGAATCCCTACAGAGCAGAGAGCCAAACCCTCCATCCTCCCAGACCCCAGCCCCAGCTACACATCAGGAAATATTCCCGGGAAGGAAAGTCAGGATGGCTGCTCAGCATTCACCCAAAAAGCCCCACAGAATTCCAGTTCTCCCTGCCCTGCACTCGCTCGCTCACACAGAGAAGACAACAAGCAAAGCAGGGAAGTCTCCTAATAATTTTATTGTTCCTTAGATAACTGTGGATAGTACAAAGTTTTCCTCTTAAAAAAAATTAATTACCTTCACACTTCCATAAACAAAGCTTCCCATGGGAATCTGCTGCCACAGAATCCCCACGGAAGCGGTTTCCAACCACCAGAATGCTATGCAGATAGTATAACAGTAAGAGAATATTCCTGTAATTATCAACATGAAATTGGTTATCTGTGTATAAGGGTGAACACTGATCTTTTTTTTGTTTTTCTTCTTAGAAACAAAAAAAMCCATCGTTTATTAAATCCAAACTACATCATCGCATTTACAACATTCATTGCATAAACTGGACATACAAAGTTTCGCCACCTCTGGTAAATAACAGACATACATTATACAATATATTTGCTGAATACATAAGTTCAAACAATATGGGTACAACAACTTGTTCATAATACATACTTAAACCATCGTGTTTAATAGTTACTAAGACACAGATCCATGAGCTACTTCGGGTCTCAGCACAGTTAATCTAAGTGACAAGAACACAGTCGAGAGAGACAGTAGCTGCAATGGAAGGCGAAGAAAACTAACCTGTGCTAGGTCTTGCAGAGACAGCCGGAGCTCCTCACGGGTCAGCTCCTCACGGGTCAGCTCCTCACGGGTCAGCTCCTCCCGCGTCGAGACGCAACTCACGCACCCGGCACGGCTGCCCGCGGCGCCGGGGGAATGTCCGTGCCGCCCACGCACGGCAGGGAGCGTCTCCCAAGGGTGAACTTCCAACAGTCACCGCCTTGCTGCTCGAGGATGGACTCCAGGTCGGCTATCGGAACGGAAACAAAACAAAACCCCAAAGTGAAGTGGTTCTCGGAGTGCAGTTCCAGCTGCAAGTACATGGTTGCTCGTGGGTCTATAACACAGGGCCAGACTTCTAGAAATGTAGAGGTAATGCTGATCTGTCAGGCTTACGCTGAATAATCCTCCATGACGTTGGTCTTAATTTTGGCAGCTGTTTATATATTTACTTATTTAAAGTATGTTTCCTTATCAGCTTTTTGTTTTTTTAAATTAGTTTCTCCCTTTTTCTTCCTCTTTATTTTATATATGTAATTTTTTTTTTTTTTTACAATTTTAATTTTTATCCCTTTTTTTTTCTTCCCCCCCTCCCCCCCCCCCTTAAACCCAAGTTTCTAAACGGGCTACAACTCGTCGGAGCGGATGACGTGGAAGAGGGTGACGTTGTACAGGATCTGGTGCCCGTTGTTCCAGGCGTACAGGGCCCGATCCTTGGGGTTGTAGTCCAACATGGAGATGTGGGAGTACTTGTTCTGGAAGGGGATGTCGATGTACTCGTAGGTGGAGGCGTTGGTCTGGTAGGCGTAGTGCACCTTGGTGCCGCCCGAGTAGCCGTTGGTGACGTAGAGCGTGCCGCAGATGATGAACGCCTCCCCGGCGCTCCTCTTCGGGTAGCTGGTGTTCCAGGTCTGCAGGCTCTGCAGGGTGTTGGGGTCCAGCTTGCTGATGACGATGTTCCCGGCGTTCTGGTTGGTGGCGTAGACGGCCCAGAGCCCGTTCTCGTCCACCATGAGGTCGATGTCCGAGTGGCCGCCCCAGGCGTAGTGGTACATGTTGTTGTAGCCGGCGTAGTCCAGGCTGCGCGTCTTGAGGATGGTCTCGGTTTTCAAGTCGAACCGGATGATGATGTGGCTTTGGTATTTGTTGAAGTAGATGGAGCCGTTGTAGACCACTTGGCCCGTGCCCGACCAGGGGTGGGGGAGGCGGTGGGAGGTGAAGTTGTCGGTGTTCATGAAATCCGCCATGGATTTGTACTCGCGCACGAAGCGGTTGTTGTGGTAGCTGTCCATGTACCACACCTGCGCGACACAGACACGGGGTGGGGGGTTAGGGAACGGCAGAGACCCGCCCGAGCCCGTGGCACGTCTCCCCCGAAACTGGGCTGTGGGAGACATCCAGAGCCAGGAATCACAGAATCCTCATAAAACRGTTCGGGTTGGAAGGGACTTCAAAGCTCATCCAGCCCCAGCCCTGCCCTGGGCCTTCCACTAGACCAGGTTGCTCCAAGCCCCATCCAACCTGTCCTTGAATCCAGCCAACACCTGCCACCTACACCCAGAAATAACCCCGATTTCTGGARCCCCAGATCGGCCAAGAAACCAACTGTCCGGCAAAGCTTTCCCCAGGGGGGTAACCTGGTATCTAAGTGCTCCCCTGGGAATGCTGCGTGCCCGGCACCACCCTTCCCGAGGGCAATTAGCAGCTTTTCCCCGGCTAAACCCAGCCCGTTCTGTTGCTGCTGCTGCTCTGGCTTCCCGTAAGCCCCGCCACGGCAGCACTCAGTAAATTACAGCAGCTGCTGGGCACAACTCCATTAATTCGGAATGCGGGAGCCAGGGATGCAATCACTCATTGTCAGGGAAATTCAGGCAAAAAGTCCATATTGGTTTAAGAATCACACGCTCCCGCATCAAAAAGCTGAAAGCAAGGCTGCTGAAATACAAGAGACAGAGACATCTAAATCTTGCTAGGGGTAGGTTGGGGAGAGATTTTAAATCATCGTTTAAGTGCCAGTTCACTGGGGACACTGTCTAGACTCCTTAAAAAAAAAAAAAARAAAGAAAAAAAGCTTTTGTTATATGAAACCAATTCTGAGGCAAATGACCAAGCTGTGCAGTTAATATCCATGAGAAATACCCAGCCAGCCCCTGACATTCGGAATGCAGTCGCTGCCTGAAAATGAGAGAGCTGCTTTCGGTAAAAGCTGTTAAGGAAGGAGAAAAGGTAAATTTAGGAAGGAGAAAAGGTAAATTTAGGAAGGAGAAAAGGTAAATTTAGCAAGGAGAAAAGGTAAATTTAGCAAGGAGAAAAGGTAAATTTAGCAAGAGGGAAGCCTTTAAGGCTGCAGATTTGGGTGATGTAGTGCAGATTTCTTCTGCAAACCCCTCGCAAGAGCTGACAGCTCTGTGGCTGGGGTGTGATCATCAGCCTTTTAGAAGAGCTGCCCAACATTTGCCTGCTGCCTTTGGAAAGTCAGCTGGGGTCTCCAAAAACTTTGTAAGGAACTTCAGCCCTCCACTGTTCCCTCCCTGGAAACCCCACAGAGGTGGGAATGAAGGTGTGGGAAACGGCTCTGACCCCCACCCCAAACCTTGGGGGTGGCTGCAAAAGCACCACCCACACATGTCCTGAGCCCACGGCAGAGCTGGGGATGAAACACCTGCCTTCAACTGAACCAGCTTGGGAAATTATAGGGGAAAAAAAACCAACCCCAAACCCAGATTGTCTCTTTGCTGCTCCCATTTCATTATCTGGTATTAAAAATTCGGCACACCAACGTGCTGTGCTCGGTTTTCAAAGCCCAGCAGAGCCCCGTGCCATCCAGCAGGGGCTGCAGGGTGGCAGGACCCCACAGCATTCCATGCTCTGGAAAAGCAGAGGTYGATGGATGAGGAACACCCCCTCCCAGCAGCTGGCTCCGAGCAACCTCCTCCTGTCCACGTGCAGCAATCTCAGCTCTCAGCATCCCCTGCTGCCCCCGTGGCACTCACAAATCTCCCCAGTCGYGTTCCACGGATTCACGACAGGAACAAACGATCCTGTGAACACCAAACACCTCGCAGGGCTCAGGGACGGAAGGTGAGGATGATAAACTGCCCATCCCTCCCCAGCCCCRCTGTCCCACTCTGCTGAGCAGCCAAGGAAGTTCACCTAATGGTGTGTTCCTCATAAAATTCCCAGTAGGATTTGTGTATCAAACACGGAGATGCTTGGGAAGCTTCAGCTCCGGTTTGCAATCTACTTGTACAACAAAAACACATGGCAGAAAAAGGCATGGCTAGCAAAATACTCAAAACCAGTGGTTTGAGACAAAACTCTCTGAAGACACRGGGGGATCTTTAGCATCTGAACCACCAGCTTCAGCCCTAAATTGTCTTAGTGCCAAGGGATGCAGCAAACACAGCCTGAAGGGGACRATTGTGTCCCCACTCTTGAGCAGAACGAGATGTGATGTGGGTAAAGCCTTCCCGTCTCACCTCTAATCAGGATTCTGTTTGGGCCGGAGGTGAAGTTTTGCTTAATAACTGTAAAATCGGGAGGTGTTGAATTGGGGAAGCAGTGCCAGCCAGTTGGCTGCTGGAGGGAAAGAGCCTGACAACTCAAGTCACCTTCAAAAAACCACCCAGGGGTGACTTCACCAGAGCATCCCTTGTCCTCTCTCAGCTACAGAGCTGGTGCCAGGGCACAGCTCCCAAAATAGGTGCCCTGATCCAGCCCTTGCTGGTGCCTTTATCCTTTGAAGGATGCTGCATGCAGGAGGGAATTACAGGCAGCCAAGCTTTGTGCCTTTTGTTTTGTTTTGCTGCCTGCAAATCCTCAGCAAACACTCGAGATATTTTCCATTCCATCAGTCATGGGAAGCCTGGATTGATTTTCAGCCAGTTAYTGGCCTCCTACCTCCTTGGGATCAAAATTGAATGGTCTGAATGGAAAAAAAAAAAGACCAAAACAAAGCAAAACAAATCTCTCTCTCTGGCTGCAGTCAGTTAATTCCTCACAACAATGAAGGGGGAGGATGGAGGGCAAATGCAGGCAGATGACATTACCAGAGGTGCTGGCAGCAGAAGAGCAGCAGGGACCAGGACCACGGGTCCCTCTGCTCAGCCCCAGCTCCCTCCTGGCTGCCAACAAAGACAAGAAACCCAACACTTGATTTTTATCTGCACAGAGCTCGTGGTGACGATTCTGAGCCCGTGAACTCTCATCRCTGCCATGAATTCACCTGCCCAGGGAAGGGACCACGGCATGGGGCTCATCCTCTCCTCATCCTCCCTCCCTGGGGGATGCTCGGCCCCCTCCCTCTGCCAGCAGAGCCCCGTGGGATGAATGAGGACCTTGCCCATGGTTCCCAGGGCACAGTCTTGGCTTTGGTGACGAGTATCCAACGCCCTCAGCCGCGCCGGGGGAGCACAGGGACGGCGCCGTCACACCCTTACCTTGTTCTCTCCCTCGGGAGCCAGAGGATCCGTCATCCACGAGCCAAACCGGGACCCCGAGGTCTTAATTGTGATCGGGTCGCTTATTCCCGTCAGCTTCCCACAGGCTGGAAAAGAGGGGAAGGCCGGTGAGCGCCACGGAGTGGGCACCGGAGTCAGCCCCCACCCGCCCCACTCCGCCCCGCCGAGGGTTCATGGAATCACAAGGAATTAGTTCAGGAACAAGCGCCGGGTGCTTTTGATCGCCTCGCGCCTCCTCACGACTATCGTCCTCATCGCTGGGCCAAGAACGGGAGCTGTGCTGGACCCGAACAGGGAACGGGAGCGGCGAGCCAGGGCRGAGGAACAACGAGCCCAAGAGCCGCTCATTGCTGCCCTGATCCTGTGGCCGCAGCCAGGAGAAAAAGGCAGCCGTGCCCATTCCAGCCCCGCTGGAAACRCGCATTTGCTACGGGTGGTGCAGAGGAGAAGAGAGAAAAAGGTGGATGATGGCACACGGTATCAATCTCTTCCCTGCAAAGATCATTGAGCAGCTTCCACCCGCCACGGTCTCCGTTCCCTTCCGTGTTGGATCCACCAGCCTCCTCCAGCCAGCCCTGGGAGAGGAACCCGAACGCCAGCAGGAGGAAGGCAGCAGGTGGAGCGTCCCGAGGATCCCTCRGGAGCTGCCCTGGGAATCCTGCCCGGGCTCAGCCCCACCAGCACAGGGTGGGCACCTGCAGCGAGCCGCGAGCCGGGTTTGGGGCACACCCAGGCGCTCCACACCCGCTGAGCTCCGTGGACGTCTCAGCGCATCTGCGAGCCCAGGTCAGGGCCTCGCTGGATTTTCAAGCCCTAAACGCTTGGGGAAGCAGCAGCAGCACCTCTCCTCCAGCTCATCTCCCATCCCTGGGTGTGTCCCCAGCCCCCCTCTGGGGATGTCCATGGGTAGGATCCTGCCATGGAACGCTGCAGCCTCAGCACGGAAGGTGCAGCCATATCAAAGTTCCTTTTTCCAGCAATATCCCCAAGTTTCAGCAAAGCTGCCGCTCTGGCCTCCTGCTCCACCAACATTTGAAGGCGTGTGCAGTGAGGAATGACAGGTGAAGAGACAAAGATGCCTCGGGGGGGACCGGGGGTGGTGCTGGATGTCCTGTTGCTATGGGAGGGCTCATTTCCAACCCGGACACACCCAGTGCAGAGCTGGTCCTGAGCGAGACGAGCCCTGGGCAGCAGCACTGGGGCACAGCCACCACCCGAAGCTCAGAAGGTGTTTCCCGACTTCTCTTTTTTGCTGTGGAAGCCTCTGGCAGGGTGGGGAAGGGGGAGGTGGCAGTGCTGGGGTGCAGAAGCTGCCCCAGGTGCGGGGCTGGAGCACCTGGCTGAGCTGCACTGCGGTACCCAGGCAGGGGGGAGCCCCTGCAGGTGCCGCTGGAACACAGGGAGAGCTCTGCCAGCTCAGGACAAGGTCATTCCRCTCCAAATTAACAAGTAAAATCACAGGATGGTTTGTTAGAAGGGACCATTAAAGGTCATTTAGTCCAACCCCCGGCAATGAGCGGGGATGTCTTCAACCAGATCAGGTTGCTGGGAGCTCTGTCCACCCTGACCTTCATAGAATCACAGATTCTAGACCTTGAGCGTTTCCAGGACTCTGCAATCTCTCTCAGCTGCCTCTCTCCTTAGCCTGTTCTCACCTGCATTTTAATTCCTGACCACAGCCACGGGACACATCCACCCGCCTCAGCCCTGAGCTGTGGCCAGAGCCATCCCCTTAGCCCAGGGCAGAAATCAGGTGAAGATATTCCTGATGTGCACCAGCAGGACACGACCAAGGGGACGATCAGTGTTCCCACAGCCTTCAGACCCATAAAGAGAGAAGCCACCAAAAAGCAGAGAGCTCTCCTGGCCTCCCTGAGACACGAGGAGAGGGAATTTGCCCTCCCACCTGCCTGCTGCACTCCAAACCCCTCAGATCCAGGGGCAGAGCCAAGTGTTGGGAAAGGGACGCAATGGGTTAAAATAGCAAATTTTCATGTCTTGCCAATTCCCCTTGAAGGGGTCCAGCCTCCCCCTAATCCCAGATCTGCTCAGYGCCGCCTTCCATTCCCACAGCCCTACATCGCTGTCACTTTATCTCTTCCTGCCATTTCCCTGGAGAGAAGCGCTGGATAAAAGCTCATTGATTTAAAAAAAAAAAAAAATAGTTAAAAAAAAAGGCAGCAGCAGCTGATAAGGGTAAACCAGTGTTGTTTGCAGCATCTCCTACACGTTTAGCTAGAGGCACACACACAGCAGCTCCTCAGCAGCACAAGGGGGCTGTTCTTACACAGGGCACCRTGTTCTGTCTCCTGGTGTGAACCTATCCCAGGCTCTCAGCTGCTGGGGGGAATTTCAAATGGGCTCTTTTAAGATCCCTGCTCAGCCAGGTGCCCGCAGCTTTCCCGGCTTTGTCACCCGGGGATGGGCAACGGCAGCCCCTGGGATCCAAACCCACCCCGGAGATCCACACCACACTCAGAATATCAGCAGCAATTTCCCCTTTTTGCAGCAAACCCCCCCTCCTGTTGGGATGGCAGCAGCACGGGATGCTACAGGCAGGCCAGGTCACTCAGGGACAAATGTGCCACGGAAAAGCACCTCCTGGTGCTCACCCAGGAGCCCAGGACAGGGGAAACCTGTGAGCAGCAGCTTTCGGAGCCTCACAGAGGAGCTGTTTTCAGCTCCTTCTTCCTGGGAAACAGCCCAAATCAGCCTCTTCCCAAGCATCCCTCCAGCCAGCTGCCTCTGTCCTGCCCCCCTGCAGCTCTGCCATGAAATCCCCACACACAGCCCTTCCTCTGCAGCAGGAATTTTCCAGCAGGAGCAGGCACCGCTCCCCTCCCGCCCGGTAAAGCCAGCGCTCCCCCCCTCCCGGGACGGCAACACCTCCGCTCCAGATCTCGCCTCACATCCTGCCCACGAGTCGTGTTTGGCAGCTCAGCAGCAGCTCCTCCACCAACGCAGAGCCACCAGCTCCTTCTGGGCTCCGTGGTTCTGCCTGGGCTGCTGCTGCCACAGCCGGGATCCTTCCCTGCTCCGGCTTCCCGGGAAGCCGAGGTCTGATCCCCTCGTCCCATCCCACAGCAGGGATGGGGCTGTGGCAGCTGCGTTGTGCCTGGACCTTGCCTCTGCTGCCCCATCCCAAAACCATCAAGGACAGGGCTCTATCMCCATCCCTGCGCCAGGACTGTTCCCAAGGCTCAGGGGAAGCTTGTGCTGCCAGGAAAACACGAGCCTGAGCTCAATTCCCCCTTGATCCAAGGAGCGACAACCCTTCCGCTCCCCCTCAGGAACATTAATGGAAAGGCTGAAATCCCTGTATAAATAGGGATCTTTAGGAGTGTAAACAGAAACACAGATTGAAGCTGCCATTATCGATTCCTTTTTCCCCCTCACACACACGCCAGGGTCAGGAAGTGTTTTCACTATCGATCCATCAGTAATGCTTAGGAAACCCAAAATGCAAAACAGGGCCTTGTCTAAGGAAAAGGCTGCTGCAGTGTCAGGCCTCAGTGCTTCCCGGGAGAGCTGAACTGGATGGGAACGTGGCACATCCCTCCCCTGCCCTTGTCCTGTGCCTGGTGCAGCAGCTCCCTGACCCTTTTTGCGGCTCCCTGACCTTTTTTGGGGCTCCCTGACCCTGTTTGGGGTGACCTGAGCTGCAGCAGGTGAACACACACTCCAGGGGAGCAGCAAATCCCAGCTAAAAGGTGCTCCTTGAGGTGTCAGAGAGCCCCTCCGAGCAGCAAACCAGCAGCAAAGAGAAATCCCCAGCAATCAGGGCCTCGTTGTGTGGCAACAAAGCATTTGTAAGGCTGTTATCTGAATTTAACTCAATTAACAGCCATTTTCAGTGGTTTACACGCCAGAGAGATAAACAACATTGGAAATTCAATCCGTGCCTGTTTGCTGCTAAGTGACCAAATAAATCACCCTCCCGGGTGAGCAGCAAATCCTCTCGGATGAACCTTTGGGAGGCACAGCATCCATCTCTGAGAGCACCCAGGGCTGCTGAGAGAAAGCTGCCCTGACCCCAGGGTCACAGACAGAGAACAAGGGGAGCAAGAAGCCAAAAAGCCCAACTAGAGACTCAAAAAGATTCAAAAAAAACCCACCCAAAAGTCTCTAGACAAAGTCACCTGCAAGAGCTCACCATCCCTACCTGCCTCACTCAGTCTCACCTGGGTGATGGCCCCAACGGGACCTGAGCGTGAGGGGCATGGAATGAGCCAGGACATGGCCTGGAGCAGAAAGGGTTGATGGTCAAGAGCAAGTTCTGGGTTTTTTGGAGCCCTGAATGGTTTGGGAGCTGCTTCTTAAAGTCTGTRGGAGGATTGTCCCAGCTTCCCTGGCTGGAGAGAGGCCGTGGGGTCCAGGATGGTTTTGTTTAAAGAACTGTCCCTGAGTTTAACGTCTCAAATCCCTGCTCCTGCTGCCGTTCCCTCTCCCTGAGATCCACAGCTCCTCCTCATCCTCAAGAGATGGGCTGAAGGCTGTGGATGCAGCAAGGGGATCCCTCCTCGGGCACCTTCTCCATCACAGCCACCTCTGCCTGCAGCAAGGGAGGGATGGGAATCCATTTGCAGGGCAGAGCTGCCCTTGCTGGGGATGTGGGGCTGACAGGAACTTGTCCTTGGTCAACCACACCCTCCTGGGCCTGTTCTCCTTTCTTATCCTTTCTTACTCTTCTTTCTTATCTGCTCATCCTTTCTTATCTTCCCCACTGCAGGACTCTCATTCCTGAGGTGTCTGCACGGTCCCCACCTGATAAAGCCCCAGGAATGAGGTACTATCCCAGGAAATCCCAAGTCACTACAACCCTGATCATTTCTGTACCCATTMAGCTTTCAGGGGGAAATTCCCCAGCCATGCCCAACCCTCCTGCCCTCCCTGTGACCATCGTGGGGTGAGGGGAGGGACAGCAGATATGGGGCAGAAAGCCCCAGCCTATCCTGCTCTCAACCCAACCCTGGGGGCACCAGAGCTCGTTAACTAATGAGAATTCAGGCTCTGCCTCTCTCTTGGCCAAGGGGTTATACCTGTCCCAAGGGTACCTTGATGCCTGACTTGCAGTTCAAACACTCTGAACATCCACATTTGAGTGGGTATTTTACTCTCTGAGGTTTCCAGTGAGATGGAGCCCACRAGGGATGCACATGGATGGTATCAGATGGAGGTGCAGGGGGAACAGAGGGGAGGTGGCTGCTCACAGACRTGTGGAGGCACCCAGAAACGAGCAAAAGCAACCCCAGCAGCAGAGCCAAGAGAGAAACAAAGCGTTACCTTGGCAAGGATATAAAGTGCTCGGAACAGATCTGATCCACCGTGAAGTTACCTGAGAGTGTAATTTCGTATGTGCTACCAAAATAGACTGCAGAGCAGTTAATGTGTTTGGATTATCGAAATGGTGCAGCGAGAAAGTCAATAATGGAAGGAGAAATTAAATCAAGTCGGAGCTGGCCCAACAAATGGTGCWGAGAGTTCTTGCAGCCGAGGAAGGCAGTGCCCTCCTGCCCCCCCGTCTGGGGTCGGACGCTGGGTGTGGGGACAGCTGAGCCTCCCCACACTGACCCACGGGTTTCGGTCAATGAATGAGATTAGAGATGAATCTCTGCTGTTTTAGCATCAGCCTGGTGGAAATGGCTCCCTGCTCCCTCGGGGAATGGGAGAGGCAGGGAGGATCCACATCCTGCCCAGCAGCAGGACCACGCCACGACCCCGCGCCAGCTCYGTCATGCTCTTCTCCGGGGGCATTTCCAAGATGCAAAATAAAGGAAAACGAGGGGAAACCGAGTCCCAGGCTGCACACCCCCACCCCCTCCACGAGCAGAGCCCTCGGCTGAGGGGCCAGGTCCGGCGAGCAGGGGCGCAGAAGCGAAAGGGGCGCGAGCGTCGGCTCGGCATAAGCGAGAGCCGCCACTTATGCCGGCGCCGGCCAGGGGCGCGCGCCCGCTCCCGGGGCGGGATCCCCGAGCCTTCCGCCTCGAGCGGCGTCGCTCCCGCGGCGCTCCCGGGTGGGACCGCCGGCGGGAGGGACGCTCCTCGGAGCGCAACGCTCGGCGGGATCCCCCCTCGGCTCGTCCCTCGCGGCCGGGCGCGGCACAAGGTGTCCGGCGGGGCACGTCTGCCTCCGGCCGGGACGCGCGCTCCGGCCCGGGCGGCGTCGAGCCGGGGCCACCGTGCTGGTTCTGAGCCTACCTAATTTTTGCATGCATGCACGAAGCCTTTCTTCAAGATTTGACACTCTGTTCTGAAGCTCTTCGTAGTCATAGGCGCCAATCTCCTCCTGGAGTTCGTTTAGAACTGACGTCAGATTCTGGACCTCCTCTTTAAACTGCAATACCAATTTGGCATCGGCTTTGTACTCTTCCAACACTGGTATCAAAGGCCTAAGTTCCTCCATTTTCGCTTTTATCGCCTGCAAGGTTAAAATAAGCTCGGTTCAGTGCTATGCGTGCAAAAATCTGCAACACTCTGCCTTGACCTGGGTGCTTCCTACGGGAGCGAAACGTTCATTTCCCACAATTATTAGCATTAAAATTAGTTTAATTATTATTTTTGGTCCGAATGATGTCTTGGCATGAACATATTAAACAGGCTGCAGAACACCAAAATATTTGGGAAAGGCCTTTATTTGTCATTTTTAGAATGCAACATCTTAGGGTTACATGCTTCAGATCACATACACAAAGAGTTGTTGTTTTTTTTTTTTCTTTCCAAAAAATAAAAGAAAATAAGATATATATGCATTGACAAGGGTTCCAAACTATTCATGAAATGCATCTACAATTGCATGCAAAGGAAGATCTCGGCTGTGTGGTTCAAGGTTCCTTAGTGAGATATGGTGCTAATTTGGAAAATAATCAAAAAAATCAATGCATGGTGCAAAATGCTCTGTGGCCCTCTTTTCATGGTTACATGGGAGTGAACTGCTTCTTCAGTCACTGCAGCATTGAAAAAACTTGCTTTTAAGTTAGCCCTGTAAGCAAGAAAATGAAATACTGTTGAGGATCTAGCTCACTAACCTGCCTTATATAGATAGCCATTCATAGACAAATACTCTTACGGCACTAGAGAGAGAAAAAAAAACAACACAAGAGCTCCAAAGCACTCACACTTTAATGCTGGCATTAGCAGGAACAAAATGCTGTGGCTGTTCTTTCAAACGCTGCTTTGGCAGCAAATTAGACAAGAATTCCTCGCTGGTTTTAAGCGCGGAACAGAGAAATAAAAGTCATTATCAAATGGAGTTTGTAGAAATGAATTTTCTTTCCTTATTTTGTTTTTGGTGTTTTTTTTTTTTTTTTTTAAATTTTTGGTTTAAATGAAACGAAGGCCTCGTTGAGAGGCTCGGGATGCAGCATTTTGTTGCAGATGCTTTGCTCCAGCAGCTAATGAGCAGACATTAATATGCATGCRCCTACCCGTTAATGAAGCGTGTTAGCACACCCCAAATACCTGGAGCCGCTCCCAGCGCAGTGGCCAAGCTCCCAGCGCCCGGGGCTGTGACACCTGCCTGGCTGCTGAGGCACCCTGGGGCTGCACAGGACCAGGAATGGCTCCTCAGCCTCATTCCCTTCCTTCCCATCCATCCCCTCCTACTTAAGCCACGAGGTTTTCCCTCCCTGCACTTCGATTTCCTTGCACTTCCCAGTGCAAAGCTCCCTGGCGGGCAGTGGTGGGGGGATTAAACTCGTCGGAACGGTGGGGAAAAAGAAGARTAACTTAAATAAAGAAATAATTAAATAAAAGAAACTTATGCTCAAATCCCAAAGATGGTCTTTCCATCCAGACTGCAGAGCTAAATTTAGGGTCCTGCAGTAACGGGAGATGGGGAGCGGAGGAGGTGGAGTTGGTGAAAAGTTTTAAGAACCTTCTTCCCAGCTTTTTATGAGGTAATCGTGGTATTTCAGTATTTAGCATTAAAAAAAACCTACTTTAAAATACCAGCCAGCTGCCTGCAAACGAGGGTGGGATTCAGCTGGGTGGCTGCTCAGAAAAGTCCCCACATTCCACTAGGAATCTTCTCCATTTGATTTTTATATCTGTTAACCCACAGCATGACTAAAATTTAAAGTTCCCAGTATTGCTCACAGCCTCTTTTTGGCCATTTCACTCGTTCTCCAGCAAGTTCTGGAGGGTTTGGCCACTGCTCCCCGTGCCAGCTGCATTCCAAAGGCTGGCAGCTCCACCTCCCCTCTGCACAGCACCAGGACACGACACACAGAGCCCAGCAGAAGGTGCTGGCTCTGCTGCCAACCCCATTACTCCAAAATTGGACAAAATCCTGGAGATGTGCAGTTTGCCAGCCTGAGGACAGCTGTAATAATTGTGCTTTGGGGTTTTTTTTTGGAGGGGGGGGGTTGATGTTTGATTGATTAACTCATTTCTCCAGCCGCCCCGAGGGGAGATGTGGTTTGGTGACAGCCCTTTGTGGTTTGCCAYGCGCTGCAGAAATGGGAACGGAGCCCCAGTTCCTGGGTTTTCCCAAGAAATGGGTCCTGGGCATGGCAYGGAGAAGCTGCCTGGCCACGGAGGGGAATCCACCTCACCCAGACCTCGGCCACCCCGGGGTCTCCCTGCAGACCCCCCTTATGGAATCATCCTACACCGCCCTATTGGGGGCACCCAGGTGGTTTGGGGTGTGGGAACACAGAGATTTATGCTTTTACCCTRCAGAAATACGTAGGGCTGAGGATGTGATGCCACAACCTGGATCTGGCTGTGCTTTGGACAGGAGGGAGCCCACGGGGGGTCCCGATGGGAACCAGGGCCACAGTCCCGTGCACACCCTGACAATTCCCTGCCCCCAGCTCCGGTAGCAGTTTGGAAAGCGCACATACCTTAAACTGCCTTGCCAGGTGCTGCTTGTGGCTCTCCTCCACTTGCTTAAATTTGGATTCCAGTCCCCTCATCTGGTTTTCCATCTTCTCCACGTACTGTAGGTCTCTCTGAGTCCTCCTGTCCAACACCTCTATCGACTGGGACATGTTTTGCACCTGTCAAACGAGAAGGGGCTCGTTAGGGAGGTGCCTCCAGCCCCCCCTGCATCCCAGCGCTGACCTTTTCCCCACGCTCAGCACAGCTAAAGGGCGATCAGCCCGGGCATTATTGACTCCCTCATCAGCAGCAGCTCCCAGATTACGACCCCGTGCTCTAAAACACAGCAAACCGCTTTCATAAATGTGTTCTTTTCTGCCGCAAAGAAGAATTCAACGATCCCACGTGGCAGCGGGGGCTGTGGCGGAGGCTGAGATGCATCGCTCAGCGTGGCCTCTCCGAGAGGCACCTGCTGTGGCACGAGGAGGGCTGGGAGCTGCCAGCAGCACACCTGGCCGGGGGAAAAGCCTCGGGAGCACATTTCCATCTCCTCCAGCCACGCCGGCCGCCTCAGCGCAAACCCCACCCCAGGCAGCAGGGCTCCGTCATCCCAAAGGCCTGCTCACACAGCATCTGCCGCCTCGCAGCCGGCCGCACGGAGGGCATCCCGGAGCCGGGAAGCACCGTGGGACGTTGGGTACCCCACCGGTGCCCTCCCGCTCGGGGAGGTTCGGCTTCCGGAGCCGAGCGCCGCCGCGTTCCCGCGYGGAGCCCATCTGGCCTCGCCGAGGGAATGATGCAAGAGGCTTGGCTGGGYTCGCCGTGAGCAAAGGAGCCGAAGGTGTGAGGAGGGGAGGGGGAACGCCAGCGAGGCTGACCTGATTTTGAAGGTTGGCTGCCGTCTGATTTATTAAGATATTCCCTCCTGTTTTCCAGGCCGGGCGAGGGGGAACGCGGCCCTGACGTCAGCCCCCGTTCAGCACTGAGCCATATTGCAGGGCTCGGCCCCGGGGACGGGCGCGTCTGTCCCGCGGCGGGGACGTGACGGGGCTCGGCCCGCGGGCGGTGCCGCCGCCGGCGCCGCGTCACCCCCGGCAGTGCCGGCGCCGCGGTGACGTCCGCGGGGAGGGTGAATCGGGCRCCCCGGCYGCCGCCGCCGCCGCCTCAGGGCCCCGCCACCGGAGCCGTCCCGCTCCCGGCCTCCTYGGCCGCGGGAGCCGAGCCAGATCCAAGCGGCAGCCGCGCCCGTCCCCGCGGATCCGCTCCCGTCTCCCGCCTCGCCACGGGCTGGGGTGGGCAGGGAGGGCTGGGATGGGCAGGGAGGGGTGCGAGGGCCACGTTTCCCCGGGCAGGTCACGCTGGGGTGGCTGTGACTTACCTCGAGTGACAGAGTGAGGGCACGGYGGGACGCCCGCGCTGGAACCGGCACCGGTCAGACGCCAAGCGTGGCACCTCCGGCCCAGAATCCCATCAAAGTGCCCACTGCTCACGCAGGATGGCACAGAAATGATTACAGGCGTCTATTAAAAAGGCATGGATGACCTGTGTTGCAAAGGCCACCAGGCTCTGGAATGTTCTGTACCACTGCTCGGGKAGGCCGAGAGTCTTCCCTGGCAAAGGTGAAGCTCTTGGCAGTCTCTGG
Source organism: Amblyornis subalaris (assembly GCA_018881555.1). Lineage (NCBI taxonomy): Eukaryota > Metazoa > Chordata > Aves > Passeriformes > Ptilonorhynchidae > Amblyornis > Amblyornis subalaris. The sequence continues at coordinate 3,076,020 of JACAXG010000076.1, forward strand.
GTGTCAGAGACGAACCAGCACCATCCTGACTCCCCCAGGGGCCTGCTCAGGGAGGTGTGAGGAGCAGGGAAAGGCAGAGCAAGACTGGTTTGGAGAAGACAAGAGCAAACCTGAGCTCAGCCTGAGCCTGTTCAGCTCCCACTGAGCTGTGCCTCCCCCGGGGAACTGAGCTCTCAGTGGGTGTTAATTCACCTGCAATGGATGTGGAGGAGTTTGAAGACCTCTCTGTGCCCTGAGGCGGGAGAAGGGAAGCCTCACACAAGCACGGCTGATCTGCAGGTGTTTTTATTCCAGTCACCCAGTCCATTCTTTGAGCCGAGCTGTATCTACCCAGCAGAATTGTTCCGAGGAGTAGAGACAGGGAGGACTTGTAGGGCTCATGCAAAATTGATCTCATTTATTTCACTCGTGCCCAACCCCAGCTAAAGGCCAAGCTGCAAATAATCAGAAAAGAGCATTTCTGTAATGACAGACCAACGTCTGAGTCTGCTGAGTGAAACTGTGGGGGGCTCCTTATGCTGCCTCTTGGCTGGGAAGGGAGACACAGACTCTGCTCTCGGAGCATCTCGCTCAGGCTGCTGCCCTGAATCACCTCTGACTGCTCCTGCAGAGGAAAATAACCTCCTCACGTGCCTCCGCACAGAGATGCCTGAAATCAGCTGCTGTGCTATTCTGGGGCGGATTTCACAAGCCCACACCGGGTATTTGTTGCCCAGGACGTTTTCCATCAGGCCAGATTTGTAGGGAAGGAGTCTCCCTCCTCAGTGCTGAGCCCTGAGAGCCCCCGTGCCTCAGCAGCTGAAGATCTGCTCGTTTTCCCTCATTAGCATATTATGCCCTTGATCCAGCAAAGTGCTCTGGCACATGATTAGGTTTCAATGAGCCTGCTGGAGCTCAGGCTGAAGCGTGTACACGAGTGCTCTGACGAACCCAGGCCCAAGGATGCTGCCTCTCAAATCCCCCCAGCGCCAGCCATCAGCTGCAGTCCCCAAATGTTGGCTAAAATGCTTTTTGCCTCCACTCTCAACCTGAAATCTCATTTTCGCCCAGCTAATGTGAGAGAGAGACCTGTGATTGTCTGTGGGGAAAAAGAGTTATTTTTAGCATTTGAAAAAGGAAATTAATACAAATGAACCTTCCAGTGCTGTTCTTGTCCTCTTGTTTGCCAACGAGTGGCTTGGCAATTAAACMAAGGTAACAGAGAGTCAATATTGGCCTGATGACCTCAATGAGATTTATAAGGTCAAATCCATGGTTTAAACCCTGCTCAAGCTTTCCTGTGGATCAGCCTTTCCTGCCAGCTCCCAAAGGGCCGTTCTGAGCCCATCTCTGGGGCTTCACTGGGATGAATCTTTAGCCCTGGGCACCTGAACAAAGTGATGGAGCAACAGCGTGAGGCACCTTCAGGGRGATTTTCATGGTCTATGGGAAAAATCAGCAGAGAAATGGACTCAGCTGATGGTCCAGGAGATGAAAAGTTCATCTTACAGGGTCTGCAGGAGGCAAAGTGAAGGCTGAGMTGCCATTGATCCCCATAGCCACACCTGGGAGTGACTACCAGAGGAACGGAAGGAACTGTTTAACCTGGAAATCAGCGCTGGCAAAGAGGAAGAATTGGCAGGAAACCAAAAAACGGTTTGACCATCAGAGCAGGAAGTCCTACCCGACAACAGGGCCAAAATAAATAAAGAAAAATCTGCTTGGACATAAAACCTGATCTGTTTGCGAGCAGGACTGAGGTGATGTCTCGGCTTGGGCGCAGTCCAAGAGCTGGACTCAGCACCTGACGCTCGTGGRGCTGGAAGGACTCCGTGTGCTCCAGCCAAGGATGAGCTCAGACACCTCAAGTGTCAAAACATGGGCTGAACACTCTGTGCAGCTTCAGCAGCCCTGCCTCCCCTGCCCTCCCTGAGCGCTGCTCTTTAACCTGTCAGGATGCCCAGGGCTCGTTCCCAGCCGCAGGAGCTGCGGTTCCTACACGGATGCTCATCCCAGGAATGGATGGATGGGAGCTCTAAACCTCAAAATTCAGCTGCTGAGGCCTCTGCGTGGAGATGTCCCCTGAAGATGCTGTGATTGGTTTGTGCACACACACACAAATGCAGCAGATTCCTTGCAATGCCTCATCATTTCCATAGGTGACTTCCAGGTCTGCTCCTCTGAAAATCCAACCTCAATTACCTCCTTGACACATTGTGCTGCCAGAGAGGAACCAGGAGCTGCAATTTTCCCCMATCACAAAGCTAGGGTTGAAATGCCAGAGGAGGGAAGGATTTCCCAGGATTGAAATCCTCCCTGGGAAGCTGGAAGCTCTGCTCTGCAGTTGGATTTTCCTACAGGGATTATCAGTTCAGCCTCCATCAGGATCAGATGTCTGGCACTAAGAGCCTATTCCCCCTTTTGGGGTTTTTCATATAGGTTAGCGTGGGAGTGAGATGCAGACAGATTAGCAGGCAGGTAACATATCCCAAAACACATGCCTCGAAATCCTGCTCCTCCCTCACTTTTTATCCATTGGCAGCCAGAGAGCTGCATTAAAAAAAAAAATCACCGAGCACTTCCACCCTCCTGATGTTATCCCAGGTCTCCCATTCCCAACTCCTGCCCATGGGCAGAGGGCATTGGGTCAAATCCTGCTGGTTTAGGGTGGATGAGGAGCTCTGGGAACACGGTGGCTCTCAGATACCCCTGTGAGCTGTTCCTAAACCCAACCCCTGCAGCCTCTCAGGCAAATGGACCCAGTGCCTCATTGCTGCGAGAAATAAAAGCTTGAGGGGGATTATTTTTAGAAGGCTCTGACAACCCAAAGAATTGTTTTAGGGCTAAATGTTTCCTGGCTCGCTTTATTGTCCTTAGCACATGGGGGAAATCAGTTAAGTGGAGGTTTAATGTTGTTATAGGGAATTAATACATCAGCTTGCCCCAAAGCAGCAGGATGAAAATTCTTTTGTCATGCACAGCACAGGCACATATAGCATTAGGGCATGGGGTTTAATTATATATCCAGCACAGGAGGCAGCTTATATTTTAAAGAGAGGAGCACAATTTCGCATGAAACAGCATTTCTTCAGTGAAAAATCTATTATCTGGAAAATTTCTTGTTATTGGGAATGTCTCCCTAATGAGATTCTTTGATCTTTCTGGACAGCAGACTATTAAAAACTAATCAAGAGGATGTCAACCTGAGGAAGAAAACCACCAAGTGTCATCTCTGTGCTACCTGATGTCGATAGCTTGTAGGGTTTCACTCGACCTTTTTAATACCAGCTTGCCTAGCAAAGCTTGGGCTTTGGGCTTTTATCTCTCCCTCCTCTCCTGTTGTTGAGGCTCATCCTCTGGAACTGCTTGTGCCAACGTAATGAAAAAAAAGCAATTTAAAATATTTTTTTTATTATTTTTTAGAGATAGTGTCTAATATCATTGCTTTGATCTCAGCAGTTTCACCTCGACCTTAGGCTGGGGGTTCCTCTGTGCCTCAGAAACACTTGAGGGATTTCTCCTCCTGCCTGCAGCTGATTATTCCCCACTATGCGCACAGGGATGACTCCTGGCATGGGAGGGCCATCCCAAGGGCTCTTCCCTGGAAACCCCAGCTCGGCCCAGCCTGCTCAGGTTTTCACCCCACCAAACCCAACCCCTTTTCCCAGGAGGGCTCTCCCATTACCTTTTCTAGTAGTTGTCTCAGCTGCTTTGTCCTGGCGTCGCGCGAGCACATCGTCTGCTGAGGTGCCACCACTGTGCATATACAACGTCCCTCGCTGTCCTGGGCAGAGCTGTACACCTGCCAGCTTTCCTCTGGGTTGGTAGGCAACACCTAATTAACGCAGGGAAAGATGGGTTAATTAAGCAGGGGAGGCCTGGCAGGGGTGCGGGAGGTGAAGGGGGCAGGGGCGAAGGGGGCAGGGGCGGAGGGAGCAGGACGGACGCGGCACCGAGCGGAGCCGTGCCGGAGGCTCCTCTGAGGGCCCAGCTGGCAAAATTCACTTGTAATGCAAAAATATGGATTGGGGACAAATCAAAGAAGGGTCTGAAAAGGAGAGCAGGAGCTGAAGCACGAAAACAACACAAGTGGGAGAGCATGGACATGAGGGAAGACACCCGGCAGAGACAATCCCGGGCGCCGCACGGCGCCGAGCGCAGCGGGGTGGGCACCCCCCGCCCCACTGTCGCGACAGAGCACTGGGCTGCCCCTTGACACCGCGGGAAGGACGTGCCCGAGCCACCAGGGAGGGCACAGCRTCCTGCCGAGCACGGATCTGCCTCTGCAGAGCTCTCCCGGCTCCGGCACATCAGCTCTCCTGAGTCACCGGACACGCGAGTTACGTTTCCCCTTCTCTGCCAGGCTCCCCCGGGGACGAGGAACTTCACCACACAACCACGTCCCTCCAAAGCCGGCAGGTTCCAGGCAGGGAAAGCCCGGAGCCGTGCCCTGTGCAGAATTCCAGCAGGGACGGGATGCGGTCCGGAGGGGACCAGCAATGCCCGAGCTTCCAGGACACGCCACAGGAAGGGAGCCCAGCCCCGACCCCGGTGCCTTCCCCAGACCCTCGTGTGTCCCCCGTGCTCTCCAAACCTCTCTGATTTTAATTTTCCTTTGGTGTCACGGCACGATCCATTATTTAATCCCAAGCCAGCCTCCGAGCACTTTGAAGGTGTCGCCGTGTTCCCAGCCAGAGGGGAAATGCCCTTTCCACTGTTCCACCACAGAACAAATAACCTTGCAAATGCCCACGCTGACAGACCAGCCCTGAGACGGATGCCCAGGCGGATGCACAATTGGATTCCCTGGCTAAAACAACCRGGGGAAAAATAATAACAAATCGATCTCATAAACCCTGATAACGTGGAAAAAAAAAATTCCCAGCTTCATTCGCTCAGCAGCAAAACCGCGACACGAAACACTCCGGGCACGGCAGAGCTGCCAGCCCCGAGCTCTGTCAGAAGGCTCGAGCACGCAGCCCTGAGGAGRAAGGCGCCCAGTTTTCCCTGCCCGTGGAAGACAGACGGACCGACGGGAACGTTTTTCCCAGCCATTCCCAAAGTGGGAAGCTCAGGCGTCCAGCAGAACAGGCGCCGTCCAGCACCACCGCGACACGCGGCAACTTCCCTGCTGCATCCCCATCCCACCGAGGGCCGGCCGGGAGCGCGGGGAAGCGAGGGAGCCTCCCGGGACTCGCACCCGTGGTCCCGGCGGCTTTTGCAGCGGCGACGAGGGAAACTTTGCATCCCTCCGGCTGCAGAGGGAAGGGGGGCAAAACCGGGTCGCCCACAGCCATGAACGAGGGACGGCTAAACCAGGGGAGAGGAAAGGAGAGGAGGGGAGAGGGAGGGGAAGAGGGAGAGGAGAGGGAGAGACGRTCCCCGCACGGCCACCCCCTCTCCTGCCAGCACCCCCTGTCCCCGCACCGCCGCATCCCCGCTCCTGCACGACCCCGGGGACACTTTGCGGCGATGTCCCCATCACCCCGAGGGGCGGCCATCCCGCCCCTCCCCGGGGCGCCGCTCTCTGCAGCGCGGGCGCTCCCGCAGGGACGGACCCTGACGGCCACCGGGGCGAGGAAGGAGAGCTGTGACAGCCCGGGGGACACCCGGGCGAGCAGGGACTGGGCGGCGCGGAGCGGGGCGCTGCCGCCGCAGGGATGCTCCGGGAGGCAGGGACGCTCCGGGATGCAGGAACGCTCCGGGAGGGAGGGATGCTCCGGGAGGGAGGGATGCTCCGGGAGGCAGGAACGCTCCGGGATGCAGGAACGCTCCGGGATGCAGGGACGCTCCGGAAGGCAGGGACGCTCCGGGAAGGCAGGGACGCTCCGGGAAGGCAGGGACGCTCCGGGTAGCCCTCCCCGCGCCCCGCCGCCCCCCGCACTTACTCCCGTGCTGCGGTCCAAGGTGCCGCCCGTGGCCGCCGTGAGTTTGGTGGTGTTGAGCCCCACGAGGGAGGGCAGCGTCTGCGACATCCAGTTGGTGATCATGGCCATGGTGCTGAGGACGACTCCAATCTTGAGTAAAGGCACAGACATGTCTGCGGGGGGGGGCGGCAGGCACCCTTCATTCTGCACCGGCGCCGCGCTCCATGCCGCTGGGTTCGGGCTGCGCCAGCCGCCCGGCCGCCGCCGCCGCTCGCCGCCGGCCCATCCTCCGCCGCCGCCCCGCCGCCCTGCCCGGCGCCGCCGATGGTGCCGCGGGTGCCCGCGGTGCCCGCTGTGCCCGCCGCCGAGCCGAGCCGAGCCGAGCCGAGCCGGGCTGGCTCCCTGCGCCCGCCGCCGCCGCCGGGCGCGCCCCAGCCGGAGCGAGCGGCTGCAGGAGGCGGGACCGGGGCGGGACGGGACCGGGAGGGGAGGGCGGAGGGAGCGCCCAACCAGCCGGGGAGACTGCGGTGGGCGAGAGAGGGAGAGGGAGGGGAGGAGGGCTTAGGGGGGGAAGAGGGGGGGCAGGGAGGTGTGGGGAAAGGGGGCGGAGGGATTGGGCGAGGAAAAGATTTGGGGAGAAAAGATTTGGGGAAAGGGGAGCGGAGGGATGGAGAGGAGAAAAGGTTYGGGGAGAAAAGGTYTGGGGAGAAAAGATTTGGGGAAGGGGGAGTGAAGGGCAAGAGAGGAGAAAATATATGGGGAGAAAGGGTTTGGGGAGAAAAGATTTGGGGAAAGGGGAGTGGAGGGATAGAGGGAAGAAAATGTTCGGGGAGAAAAGATTTGGAGAGAAAAGATTTGGGGAAGGGGGAGTGAAGGGAAGGAGGGAAGAAAAGATTTGGGGAGAAAAGGTTTGGGGAGAGAGGGAAGAGCTGAGGAGAAGAGGAGAGACCCGAGAGGCAGAAAGGCTTGGGGAAGGGAGAGAAAGATTTGAGGAAAGGGAAAAAGATTTGGGAAAAGGGGAAAAAATTGGGGAGAGGGAAGAAGATTTAAGGAGACGGATCAGCTGGGTGGGGAAGAGAGCTGGGGAGAGCGGGAAGGAATTGGGAAGGCGATGGGAAGGATCGAGGAGGAGATGGAGAGGATTTTGGGGAGGGTTGGGGGGGGCGCTCCCCCGCTGCGGCGCGGCTGCGCCCCCTGGCGGCTGCGGGCGGCGGTGCGGGCCGGGGTCGCTCGGTGGGCGCGGGGACCGCGGGGACAGCGCGGACACAGCGCAGGACAAGCCCCGGGCCGGGACCCAGCGCCCCGCCGGGACCGAGGGGAGCCGCTCCCAGCGGCCGGAGCAGTTCCCTGTGGGGCGACCCGCAAGAGCCGCACCCCTGCGGGGTCCCTGGTGGTCCCCAGCCCTGTGGTCCCAGCGGCTGTCAGAGCATCCCCCACACCCCCGACTGTCGCCTCGTCGCGTTCTGCCACCACAGCACTTCAGCAGCACGAGGGACAAACCGAAACGCGGTGCCAGCCCTGCCGGCCCCGTTCCCGCCCCACGCGGCTCCTGCCCCATTCCCAGCGCAGGAATTCCCTGCCGAGGAACGCCGCGGGCTGCAGGCAGCACTGGGATGTCATCTGTAGCGAGAGGGGCTTGGTCACAACTGCCCTGATGGCTTCAGAACCAAAGTCGGYCACAGAGCCCAACAGAGCTCTGCAGTTCCTCCACATCCTTCCCTAAGCAATCCTTGAAACATCCTGTGCAAAGCAATGCAGAAATTAATCCCCTGTCCCTCTCCAGAGGACAGAAGTGACACCCCTTGCTTTGCTGGTACAGCCCCGACCTTGATGTGGGTCCAGGAGACCCTGAACTGTTCCATGGCCCCAGCACGCCTGCAGGAGCCAMCACATTCCCCCTGGAGTCTGATCAGCCCAGCCCCAAACCCGACACTCCAGAGCTGCTTTTCCCATGGCATGGCTTTTTGGGAGTGTGGGTCTCACATTCCCTCCCCKGGAGTGGCTGGGCCACGTCTGAGGGGTGCCCCAAAGCCCAGGTCTGCCAGTATTCCCTCGCCATCCAGGATTCAGGTGGTGTGCAGAGCACATCCCAGCAGGAAGCAGGAAGCTGTGCCCTGAAATGCCATCCCTGGCCTGTCCCACCTCAGCTGGGGATGGGGCCCTTGGCGTGGGATCATCCCAGCACGGCCTCTCTGGGCAGAGGGAGCGGGACCAGTGCCAGCCAGGGAGCTGCTTCTGCAGGGAGAGCTGGGAGCTCCTGGACACACTGAAATAAAGCACACGGAGTGAGTCCACCAGGTGGAGGAAAAGATGAKTTAGAGCAGCAGCGCTGGTGCCAGGTGGGATCCTGTCCCTATGACCAGCCCGTGGCACAGTGGGGCACTGGCAGCTGGGTTGGGTCAGGCTGCAGCAGCTGAAATTCCATCCCTTCCCTCGCTTCCCTTGCTCCATCCGTGCCACCCTTCCCCCTGCTCGGCTCTGACCCAGGTAAGCTGGCCTGCTGCTGGGATCAGGAAGGAAACCCTCCTGCCCCCTGAACCCCACACCGTCCTGCTCTGGGCTCCCAGATTGGACAAACKGCCTCCACCCCATGGAATTGGCTTCTCCCAGCCCAGGCGTCAGTTCCCTTCCATGGCAAAACTGCTGCCAGGTGTGTGGTACCTGTGGGGTCAGCACCCAGGAGCTGCTCCRGGCTGGGGGATCAGGAACAGGTTCATCGGGCAAAAACCTCGGATGGCTTCCSCCTTTTGGAAGGAATCCCAGCTCCCTGCTCCGCTCCAGCTCAGCCCGTGCTGCTCTCCAGGTGCTTGTGCTGTGCTCAGCGCTGTGGCAGCCGAGGCTCTGATTGCTTATCTGATTCCCTATCATATCAAACACTCGAGAGCAGCACTTAAATCATCTTAACGTTCGTCTGCGAGCCGAGTTCCTAAGTAAAGTYTATCCCTCGTATCTGCCTGCTCCAGACACGTACAAAGGAATCAGACCCGTGGGTTCTTTCGTATTCAAATGGGGGTAAGAATCACTCCTGTGCCTCGCCCTGGACTCCACCCGGGCTAAAGCCTCATTTCCCACCGGTGCACGCRGGCGGTTCCATTCCCGTGCCCTTCAAACGCTTCGCCGTGATTAAAGCTTCTCCAGACAGGGACACAGAGCACAGAGAGAGCAGCAGCAGCCACGAGTCCCTGCCAAGGAGGGGGCCCATTACTGGGAATCTTTCCCCAGGGTTTGTGCAGGTGGAGGGAGGCAGAGCCGCTCTGTTTCCCCGGAGCAAATCCCTTCATGTCAGCCGAAAGAGGAGCTGGACGTGTAACAATGGGGGGGAGAGAGAAATCCAGGGGATTGTSTTTCTTTCTCCTGCTTTCAGTGTTCATGGAAGAGCCAAAAGCAGCAGTTTGGGAGGAGGTTTTTTGGTTGCTGCCAAGATGAAGGGAGTTAAGGTAGGGACATCAAAATGTTCTTCCACACCTTTTCAGGCAGTTCAGGCACTTGCAAGCTGAGCCCACTCCAACTGCTCCAAAGCACAGGCCTGATGGAAAAAGAGGCTCCCGGGAATGCTGCTGCTTCCCTTTTTCAGGGATGGAGGGTTGTGCAGAGGGAAGGCTGGTGGTGGCTGCTGTGCGACGAGGCACTGCCAGTCACGGGCATCACGCAGGACARGGACCTCTGTCACTCGGTGCTGACACAGGTGACGTGCAAACACAGAAACCCTTCCTTATTCTGGTGATTTCCCTGGATTTGGAAGCCCGGCGTGGCAACCAAAGGAAAACACTGACAAAAATCCCATGAATGTGATGGAGGAGACCTGCCTTTGCCTCTCCTCGTGCTGGAGCACATCACAGAAACACCAATGGCACCAAGGAGGAACARACTCAGGTGACCCTGTTGGACCTGTGGCATTCCCTGACCGGGCTTTCCAGAGCACAGCTGGATATCGATCCTTAAAAAGCAACTCTCCATCACCACATCTGCAGGAACCCCTCCAGCACCAGTTCTGCCGACGTGCCTGAGCTCACCTTTCTCCGGATCACTTTGGGGGTTTTTGCACAAGAAAACCCTTCTGTTGTCACTGTTTTTTCTCATCCCCGTGCACTGGATGCCACGAGCTGCCCTCCCCACGAGAGCAGGGGGTGCAGGGCTGCCCCAAAAAAWGAGGGGTGGGTTCCAGGACCGCCCCCTCCCTTCCTCTGCCGCTGTAAGCACAGAGCAAGCAGCAGGGAAAGAACCGTGTGAGGAACAAAAGGCCCTTTTTGCATTCATGTATTCCGAGCTAGAGCGGGAGCAGGAATGAGAGATAAAAGCACGGAACGGGGTCTTCCAAAATAGCTCCCGGGTGGAAAATTCCGCTGCCGGGAAGGGATAACGCGGAGCGCGGCTCTCCGCCTAAGGGAGCCCTGCACGGGGCAAGGTGGGCAAACCGGGACAATTCCCGGGTGGAAGCGCCCGGGACACGGCGGTCACTGTCTCCCTCTCCTGGCTGGTTCGGAGAAGAGGTGCCCAAGTTCCTGTTGCTCCCGAATTTCGGTGGGGATGCTGTCCTTGCACCCCAACCAGAGAATTCCCGCGTGGTGCGAGGAAGGGAGCTGCCCTAAACCACATCCACCTGCAGCTGAACAGCCCCAAATCTTGCAGGGGCTCCCAGCAGGCTCGGTGAGTGCTGGGGACACCTCAGGTGACACCTGAGGAGGATGGGGGCAGTGCCCTTCCCAGGGCTGGCRGCTCCTGTCCCGGGAGCACAGGACTCGGGAATTTGATGGGCGCTCCAAGGATTGCTCTGCGGTGTGCGGGACAGCCCCACTCCTGCTCTTCCCAGCTCCTCCTCTCCGTGCTGGAGAGCTGGGAGATGGGCTGGGCACTCTGGGTCTGTCCCTTCCGGAAGGACCTGGCTTCGGGTGGAACTTCGGGGATGCTCCTTAGACACTTGGGTTGGACCAGGGGATTTTCCTCCSTCCTGTAGCTGATGGAGGGGCTCGGAACCGGCCCCTGGGAGGGTTTGCTGCCTCCACCGACCCTTTGCACCCCTCACGGATCCCTGAGCGACGCCAGGCTGCCCCTGGGCCGGGAGCTGCCGCATCCCAAGGAGCGTGGGTGCAGAGGCAGCTGAGCTGTGGGGCGGAGAGGACCCCAAAAACCGGGATGGGGGGCGGTGCTCCCTGGCACTGCCAGCACATCGGGGTGCTCAGGGCTGGGGGGATGCTGAGCCATGCTGGGCAGGGTCCCTGCAGTTGGCTCAGGGCTGGGGACAAGGAGCTGCCTTCACCTGGACTCCGCTCTGGAGAGAAGGAGGATGTTCCTCATCCCTCCCTCGCCTCAGTAAACCTTTCCTTGCATTCCTCATTCCCTGGGCTAGTGGAGGAGGTACCTGGAATCCCTCCAGCCTGAGAAGAGGCCCCCACCTGTCCTGGGAGGCAGCTGGGCAGCCACATCCTGCTGAGGGAACCAACACTTTGTGCCCCATCACCTTTGGGGCGCAGCATTTGCCACGGGGCACCTGCCCCTGAGCAGGGCACAGGTGCCACAGCAACAAACGGGACCAGGTTTCCCCCATTTTTGGCTCAGACTTCCAAACACCTTTGCTTTTCTGCCTGTTTTTTTGTCACTGTCGTGCCACCACCACTCACACAAACCTCACTCCCGGGCACTGTTCCAACACGGAGCAAGCTGTGGGAAGGGATGGACACACAGGGACAGCGAAGGATGGAAAGAAAGTGGCAATTTAAGACCCCAAAGGGTGACCATGATGGGATCACTGCCAGCTCYTGGTGGAGCTGCGTGTGGAACCTGTGCCTCTCTCCAGGAACAGCCACGTTTTGGGATCAGGCAGCTCAGCGTGCTCGGGAAAGTTAATTCTGGACACTGGGACTACTCCTGCACGAAAAACACTCCAAACCTTTCCTTTCCTTCCCCGCAGCAGAAGCCACGCTGGCAGGGAATGTCCCCTTCACGCTGCTAAGCCTGTGTTCAGCTAAAGCTGCTCTTGCCACGAAGCCCAGGATGTCCCAGCGGGTGCCACGCCCTGTCCGAGCCTCTGGGGCAGGGCAGAGCCCGGGAAAAGCCAGCCCAGGTTTCCCAGGACTCGGATGTCGTRGTTGGGATGAGGATTTTTGGGCACATTTCCCTCCTCCAGTCACGAAGGGACTTCACRTGGCAAACCTGCTCCGTGTGCTGCTTTCCAGCAAACACAGCCCTGCTYGGGGCCCAGGGCTGCCTCCTGCTGTGGTCCCACCCTTATCCTGCCAGGATGGGCACGGTGGGAGCCAGGACGTGGGTCCCGAGCAGAGAAAAAGGGTCAAGACTCRGGATAAAGCCAGTCTGGAGGCTGGGAGCAGGGCTCAGCTCCAGGGGAGCAGTGACAGCCAACAGCTGCAGTCCACAAAAGGAGGAAAACGAGGATTTTCAGCAGCTCTTCCCCCACATTTGGGATTCGCTGGTGCTAAGGCACCTCTCAGCCTCCGTGCCTGTTTCCCCAAGTGCACTTTCCCCTGCTTGACCGACTCAACCTCTCAGGTATCCCAAAAAGCCACGAACCCCACAGGGACACTCCTCGGCTGTCCCTGCCTCGTKGCCTGTTGTTCCCAGCTCCATCCCAGCGAAGGCAACGCTCATCCCTCGCCGCTCCAGAAGGAGCTTTCCCCCCTGCCAGCGCAGTCTGCAGCCCTCGCTCGTTTAATCCGCTCTGATAGTAATTAGTTTTGTACCACGTATGATGCTAATACTGATTACAAGGACTGATAACTCCAGCAATAAATACAACTCGGGGCTGAAAATTACCTCTCTCCTTTATTGGTTGAAGCCGAGGTTAGTGAGACGAGACGCAAATTGGTTTATGAGACGAGGCAGCTGCCTCCTGTTCCGGGCTGCAGATTTGCAGCTTAATCCTGCCCCTTTCCACGTGTCTCCCTGACAGGGTGAGGAAGAGCCTGGGCACCAAACTGGGCACTGGGAAGTTTTCCACGGGCAGTAAGGAGCCAGCAGGGCTGGGCTGGGCATGGCGTGGCCCTGGCAGGGCTCTCCCTCCCCCTGCAAACAGCCCCCAGAGGGACCTGATGTGCTCTCGGGAGAATCAATGGCTAAATGAGTATTTTTAGGCTTTTCTCCCCTTGCAGAAGCCCTAAATGTTTAGGATCTGCCTGCCCCAGGAAGGTGTTTCTTCCCGTGTGGTTCTGGTAATTCCCGGGTGCCTCGCTCTGCTCCCGAGGAACTTTGAGGAATGCCAGGAGGTTCTCACTGGAATATCCCAGCAGCTCCAGGCATGACAAAAGGACAGGTCAGACAGACAGACAGACAGGCAGGCAGCTGGCATCCCAGCCCCCCTCTGCTGAGAGTCCTGGCTGCATCCCCAACCTCTGCCCTCCTGGCAGCGCTCGACAGGCGGATCCTTGGAGAGCATAACCTGGCTCTGCTCCCTCTTGGACACCGGGAGAGCTGCCCTGGGCGTCCCCAAGGAGAAGAAGCCCCACRCTTTGCCCAGGAAGCCCCTGCCCAGAGCTGTGTGCACGGCCAGAGCCGGGGGCTGCACCCACAGCACCTCTGCCCCCCATCCCTGAATCCAGCCCCTCCACCCAGCCACCACGGGTCATTTCAGGGTTGGATTCTGACCCGTGGAGAGCTGAGGAAAGGCACAAAACAGCTCAGGAGACCTTGGGCAGGGAGAAGAAATCCCAGCCTCGTGCAGGGCTCGCTCTGGGTTCCTGCCACCCCCTCAGCCCTGCCCACGGGGGGCACACGGGGGGCCRAGGGGCAGGCAGGGGCTTCTACAAAGGACTGAGGGGCATTTAGGGGCAGCTCTCCCCTTGTTCCACGCAGGTGAAGCTGCCACACGCCTTAGATGGGTCTCCAAGCCTCTCCCAAAGCGTGGGTGCACCCCCAGCACCCTGTGCTCCCAGCCTGGCACCAGCATCCCTCCTSCCACCCGGGGGGACCATCAGAGGATGCTGCAGCACCGACACCTTGAAGACAACTCCCTCCCCTCCACGAGAGCTTTCCCAGCCCCCCACTGGAAGGACAGGCACGTGCTCAGCCCTCCACCCCATTGAGGAGCCACCCTCTCCCCATCTCTCCCTCCCCTGGGAGCTGGCCTGACACTGTCACCGCAGGGAGGGACAGGAGGGGACAGCAGCACCTTCTGCACCAGCAGGGAAAGCTGCCTGAACCAGCAACCTCTGTCCCCTGACCCCTCCCTCCCCAGGTGTGGGATCTCTGTAGGGCACGGGAGACACTCCACACGATGGAGATGTGAGCGTGGCAGGGAACGAACCACGGGAGACACCGAGCTGGGCGGTGCCGGGGCTCAGAGGCATCCTTGGGGATTGCATGTGGCAGCCGCGCTCCGGGAAGGAGCCGCTGGAAGTCGGGAAGGGCTCTCTGCAGCAGGCACGGGGTGGGGTGGGGRGGGGAGAGCTCTGCGTGGCCTGGCAGGACACGGGCACCTGCCCAGGTGGGCACTGCAGGGCTGGGCTGGCAGGGAGCTGTGCCAGGATCCCGCAGCGCTCAGCCCCAGCCCGGGGCGGCTCGGGCTCCCCATCCCCACCCCAATCAAAGTTGCTCCCGAAGTCGAAGGGCCGCATCCGCAGAGGAAGCAAGGAAAGGGAACGGCGGCCGGGCAGCGCAGCATCCTCGGCACCGGGGGCATCCCTGGAAAAGCCCCAGAGCGGGGCGACGGCGCCGGCAAGGCCGAGCGGGGGGTGCCGCCGGCCGGCTGCCCGGGCCGCGGGTGTGAGCGCGGGGCCGGCCGAGGGGGGGAGGCCGGAGGGGCGGAGGGGCGGGGGACGGCCCCGCCACCCCCCCGGCGGCGTGGCCAGCGGCGGGCCGTGCCCGGTGGCCGGGAGCCGCGCCGGTGGTCCCGGCTCTTTGTCCGGCGCGGCGCATGCGCGCGGCCCGAGCATCCCCGCACACACACAATGGGCTCCTCGCTCTGCCCGCTCCGCGCCCCTCCCCGGCCGCACTGCTCCCGCGCTCGTCGCCTCTCCCCTTTCCCGAGCCACGAGCCTTCCTCSGGAGGGCTCCGCGGGATGAAGGCAGCTCTCTGCTCTCCTTCCCGGGGGCRGCGGGAATGCTCGGGGCGGGGGGGGGGGGGGCGAAGCCAAAGGGCTCCGGCGCCTCAAACTTCAGCACTAGGGCAGCGACAGGGAGAGCATTGTCACCGGGAGAAAGGGAAAGATAATCCCCATAAAGCATCCAGGATGAGAGCCCAGCTGCTAATTGCTCCTACACTAAGAAGCCTCCATTCCCCTCCTATTTATAGCTTCTTTTTCTTTTTTTTTTTTTTTTTTTTTTTTTTTGTCCCCAGCACAATTAACCCCACAATCTAGAGCATCCTCTTGCAATTACTTTTCTTCCTTTCCTCGGTGACTGGTGGAAAAAAACAAAAGACAATCACCCTGCCTGCCTCTCCCCCAGTCGAGCCTAAAGAAGTCAAATGGAGTTTTGATCCCACTCGCAAGAGATGGCTTCTGGGTGCCTCCTGTTCTCCCCCCACCACCCCACGCCTCACTCGGTCCAGGGGCCGGGACRGTAAAGAAAAGCATGGAAATCCAGGCGAAAAAAGCAGGCGGCGTGGGGAGAGGGGGCTCAAGAAGCCGCTCCTCTCCCCCACGAGGCTGTCACAGATGGAAACACCAAGGGACATTTAAATGTCACCCAAAACCGGCAGAGCTACCCCCACGCGACGAGCCGGCGGGGCGGGGGGTTGACCAGCGGGGACGGGCACCCGGCATTCCCACCCCATCCCCGCGGACACCCGGGACGGCAGCTCCCAGCTCGGCCGAGCCCCAGCCCGGCGCGGGGGTCCCGCAGCCCCCTGCCCGTCGTGTCGTCTCCCCCCCCCCCCGGCCCCGCACCGCAACTTTCCCGCGGGTGGGGCCGGCAGGTGCCGGGGGAGGCTCCCCCGCGCCCCCCGGGGCCGAGCGCGCCGGGGCGGCCCCTTCCGCGCCCGTGGGCGGGGGTCCCGCGGCCCGAGCCCCCCGGCCGCTGCCCCCCGGATGCCCTGGCGCCGAGGGTCCCCCGCCCCCCCCCGGGCGGGCTCGGGGGGTGCCCGGGGCAGGGGCGGCGCGGGGGGTGCAGCATCCCCGGGCGGTTTTTCCCTTCGCGCTCTCGAGGTTCAGCAGAAAATGGCGTTGGGGAGAAAGGGAGAGGAGGAGGGGGGGTGTGGGGAAAAGGAAGAGATGGACCTACTTGGGTGAGTTCTGTGCCCATCAGGATGAGGAAGCAGAGGGTCAGGAGCTTGCTTGCCGGTTGCATCTCTCGCACCCCCGTTCTAGGCACCTCGCATACAGATCACCTCCGGGCGAGCCTCCCTGCGCCGTCCCCGAGCCTCGCTGCCTCCTCACTCCTTTATTCTTATTAATATTTTAATTTAAAAAAAAAAAAAAATTGAAAAAAAAAAATAAGACAACAAAACGCAATTTAAAAAAAAAAAAAAAAAAAACAACAACAAAACAACCCCAAAAAAACCAGCCCGGTTTTGCGGGTGGCTCTCAGCACCCTCGGGAAGCGATGCCAGAAATCTGCTCAGCAGAGCCTTCACTTTGCATATTTATTGGGATCCCAGTTTCTCTCCTCTGCTCTCGGTGCTGGCTCTCTGGTAATTTATTTAATTTTTTTTTTTTTAATGGCTCCCCAGCTCCAAAGACATTTGCGAAGGGAAATTCAACGGAGCACGCAACGATTATCTCCGCTATTGCCAAAAGTTTGCCTGGAAAAGGGGGGTGATGGGGAGAGGACAGGGATTTAAAAAAAAAAAAAAAAAAAGGAGAAAAAAAAAAAAGAAAGGAATTGGTAGGGCTGGCTACTAGCAGGGGATGGCTGTGGAACAGGATGTGACATCAAGTAAGGCGGGGGAAATTTAACTAAACACGGCAAAGGGAGAGGGGGAAAAGCAGCCGCGGGAGCGCGGGGTGAGGCTGCGGCGGCCCCGCGGGGAGCAGGGCTGGAGCTGGGGGCTAAACCCATCCCCAACCCCCTCCTCGGCCCCCTCCTCAGCCCCTCCTCAGCCCCTCCTCAGCCCCTCCTCAGCCCCCTCCCTCCGCGCCGCCGATCCCCCCGAGCAGAGATGCTCCCGAGCCACCCCCGGGAGGGCTCCGAGCCGCGCCCTGTGCAAGGCTCCGCTCCCCGTTCGTTCGGGGCAGCAGGAGGAGGTGACAGTCCCTGTGCTCTGCGCAGCAKCCTCACCTGCACCCTGCCAGCTCCTGCGGCTGCAGAGGGGCTGCGGGCAGTGCCCACCCGAATTYGTGAGGCTTTTCCCCTCCCCGAGGTCCTTGGGGGCTGTTTCCTGCCGTTTCTCTCTCTCTCACACCCCTTGAATGCTTTCCAAACCACAGTTTTTTCCAGGACCTTATAAATATTCAGTCTTTTAGTACCTGGTGATGCAGGTGAAAAGCAGCATCCCCTGTTCCAGAGATCATCTCCTGGTGGTTATTTAATAAYGATGGAACAGAAATTCATTGCCACAGGCCCACAATTAGCAGAGACCCCCTTGGCTGCTCCTTGCAAAGGGTKTCTTCATCTGGAATCCTTGGAGCTGGAAGTGACTGGAGCGGGAGATGGGGACACTGCAGGGATGAGCTGGGGCAGGGCCCTTCCCAAGCCTCGGGATCACAGAATTCCGCAGGAACCAGGACGTTTGCAGCACTGACTGAGCCTCAGCGGGGACCAACAGCTGAGAACAAACTGGAAAAAGCTTTCTGCATGTTTCCATCAGGAAATGTCCCAGGGAAGGCTGTCCCAGTCCTCCTAAGAGGGTTTTAGCAGCTTCAGACAGCTCTTCTCCAGGAGGGAAATCATCTCATCCCTTTAAAGCGAGCCCAGGGAGCAGCCGAGGGAAAGCTGGACAYGTCTGACTATCCCACAGAGATCTACCCGGGAGACACTTCCCTCAGCACCTCCCTGCAAGGTCCATGCTTTGTAGCCCATAAAAGCTGGGGACTCCCAAAAACCTTTAAGCTCCTCTTGACTTCATCCAGAGCAGCACAACGAGGCCAAAAGCATCAGCAGGGCCAAGAAAATCCCCGAATTCAGAGGGAGGAAGAGGCTCCATGTGAGGGCCCAAGTGCAGCTGGAGCTCACAGGGCTCAAAATAGATTTGGGAGATGCAGAAACCCAGCACCGAGAGCTTCTTTCACACAAAAATGTTCAACCAGGAGCTCAACCTCACCCGAAGTTGCTGTGACCGTGGAAGGTGATTTCAGTTTGGGTGTTTGACACCTCAGAACAGATGAAATCCCACCTTGTTTCACACAGACAAGGCTCTGAAATGGACTTTTTCCTGCATGTCYGCAAAGGGGAATCTCTTTTCCCTCCCTCCTTTGGTTTTATACACATCCAGTTTTATCGACCTTCATGGTAAGAGTCGTGGCTTGCACCTGGGCGAAAGCATCAGCCCCGCAGTTTGTTTAATTTATTCCYCTTTTGGAGYGTTTCTGAATGGATACCAATAGCCTCATTATTGAACTGGAGCTCCAGAGGGTGGGGCCCTGTATCGTCCTTCCCCCCGGGAAGAGCCCCGTCCCAGGGAGCTCCACTCCCAGGGCATAAATCACAGAAACCAAGAGGAATAAAAGGAAAAAAATTGCCCAGTGGGAACGCAGCTCAGATCTTTTGATTCCCACGGCGTCTCACCCAGGCTTTGAAAAATACCTCCTGGAAATCTGGAACGAGTTCAAGGTCTGGAGCTCCTGCCCATGGAGTGCGACTGAAGAGGCTCCGGCTCTTTCCCCGGRAAAAGGGAGGGCTGGGAGGAGGCTGCCCGGGGGAAGCTTTCTGTACATGAAGGCTCTTTTATCTTCTATAAAAAGTCAAAGCAAGAGTCCACAGTGGAGTAGAAATAGGGCCTGGTTTTTTTCCCTCAGGGGAGGATAATCAGGCTGTGAAATAACTGAGCTCAAGGCACTGTGCCCTCCCCACCGCCTGGCACAGCCAAGCCAGAGCCAGGAGCCTCTCCCAGGGATTCCTCCCTGCTCAGGGAGGGACTCCTTCCACGAAACCCTTCCCGTGGGATGGAAGAGAGGAGAGAAGCCCACACCTGCTTTGTCTTCTTGAGGTGCAGGATGAGACTGGGGCCGGGGCTTTGCTCTCCTGGTCCCGCTGTCCTCCTGAGCAGCTCCGTGCCAGGACACGGGGCTGGACAGCAGGGGAGGGCAGGGAATGGCAGGGAAGGGCTGGGGAGGGCAGGGAACATCAGGGGATGGCAGGGAAGGGCAAGGGATGGCAGGGGAGGGCAAGGAAGGGCAGAGGATGGCAGGGAAGAGCAGGGAACATCAGGGGATGGGAGGGGATGGCAGGGGATGGCAGGGGAGGGCAGAGGATGGCAGGCAGCCCCTTCCTCTGCTTCTGCAGAGCCTTCCCCCCTGCCCATCACTCCTGTCCAGTCAGTGAGCCCAGACGGATTTTGTCTCCTCCTGGGACCGCTGTCTCTCCCAGTGTTTTGATGGAGTCCCTTCAAGGGCTGCCAGTGTGGAAYTGATTTTCCAAGCAGACCCAAACCGTCGATCCCATTGTCAGAAACGTGTCAGGGGAGAGATGCCAGGCGTGAGCATCGCTGCCGTGGGACTGCAGGGGGAGTGACAGGAGGATTTGCCGCAAGGAGCCCTCCCGGAGCTCTCATTCCACGTGTGGGGAGGGGTTGGCAGCAGCTGATGCTGGGGGACTGGGAGATGTATCCCCAGAGGAATTCAGACCTGTGTGATCGCCCCCGACAGCCCATTCCACGCAGACACACCCAGAGCTCCCTGTGCTGAGATTTCGGGCAAATTCCRTGGATTTATCACCTTCTCTAAGGACCTGATCTCTCGAGCAGTYGGTTTGGAGCCAGCCAAGGCCACTTCCATGCATTCTCACTGCTGCCTCAGCGCTGGGAAATCCAACTGCCCCCAAGGGCGGAGGAGGTGGGAATGGAAAGCCAGGGRCACGCCTGGATCTGAAAACACGGCTTGGGCTTTTTTGAAAGCAAACATCTCTCAGTCTTTGCAGCTCTTCAGCTCCCTGCCCGGGATGGGCTGAGGAGCAGACACTGCCACACTTCAGTTCATCCTCCGAAGCTTCAGGAGAGCGAGGGAGAACAGGTCAGGATCCGGGAGCGCGCACGAGGAATGACAAGAGCCAGCCTTTGCCGAGGGAGAGAAGGAACAGCACAGGAAACGGGGAGGTGCGGAAGGCAAAGAGCAGGAAGGGACTGGGAAAGGCAGAACTAACGGCAAGAGAAAACCCCAAACCCATCCAGCATGATTTTTAGGAGGTTTGCAGTTGTCTCTGTGTTTGCTGCACTGAATGAGCTGATGGCTGGTGAGGAGGATGGGTGTGAGACAGCAGCAGTGGTGGCACCCAGCCTTGGTGACACCCAGCCTTGRTGRCATCCAACCTTGGTGACATCCAGCTTTGGTGACACCCAGCCTTGGTGGCACCCAGCCTTGGTGACATCCAACCTTGGTGACATCCAGCCTTGGTGACACCTAGCCTTGATGGCATCCAACCTTGGTGACATCCAGCCTTGGTGGCACCCAGCCTTGGTGGCACCCAGCCTTGGTGGCACCCAGCCTTGGTGACATCCAGCCTTGGTGGCACCCAGCCTTGGTGACACCCAGCCTTGGTGGCATCCAGCCTTGGTGGCACCCAACCTTGGTGACATCCAGCCTTGGTGGCAGCCAGCCTTGGTGACATCCAGCTTTGGTGACATCCAGCCTTGGTGACATCCAACCTTGGTGACATCCAGCTTTGGTGACACCCAGCCTTGGTGGCACCCAGCCTTGGTGGCATCCAGCCCCAGTGGCACCCAGCCTTGGTGACATCCAGCCTTGGTGACATCCAGCCTTGGTGACACCCAGCCTTGGTGGCATCCAGCTCCACGCCTCTGATTCCAGGGAGCTGCCAAATCCTTTCCCAGTTGCCCCCCCAGAGCCTGAGCCCCCCCAGGCCCAGTCTGCTCTCTCCACCAGTGCTCCAGGCAGGAGCAGATTTGTTCCTCTCCTCTCCCAATCTCTCCCCCTCCCCCTGAGTTCCCTTTTCCCGGTGCAGGTATCCTGCCTTTTGTCCTGGTGGCTTCCCAGCCCTTCAGGGGCGTATCCCGCGTTTCCAGATGGCGGCACAGCCAGTTCCACCAGCATCGCTGTGTTTTCCTTTGCTTTCTGCCACACTTCTGCTTTCCTCCCTCATCAAACGCTTCAGTCCAAGCCTCACAGCTGGAAATTCTGTTTTGCTGCTTCTAAAGAGTAGAACACCGCTTTTCCTGGGCTTTTCATTATCCAAATAATTCAAGGACCCTGAGCAAAGGAGGTGAAASCCCACACCAGGCAGCCCTGCACTGTCTGAGGCAGCTCCTCTGCAAACATCCCCTCCCTGCCTGCCGCTTGAAAGTCGATTTTGCACCTCGTACATTCTCTTGGAAGGAAAAMGAATCCCACATTAGCAGCTTTTAAAGGGTTCGCGGCTTCCCAGCAGCCCCGAACACACASGAGGATCATCATCGCAACAAACCCTGCCGCCCAAGCCGGGCAAAACCCAGCGTATTCCCACTTTTGGGGCGCCCGGAGGGAATCCACRCGGTTTTGTATCAACAAATGGGGTCAAGGAGGGTAAGAACCGACAGCAGAGCCTCGGCGAGCCCGAGTCAGCCAGGGAATCGAGGCTGCGCAGTTCTGCTGCCTGATCTCTGCTAAAATAACACCAAAGTGCCTGAGGAAGCCCTTGCTTGGGAGGGGTTTCAGTGGGAAAACAGCTGGAAAAGGTGAGGGAGAAGTGATTTAGCGGAGTTCACCTCTTTATTTGCGGCACACAGATCAGGCTGAGTGCTTTCTGGGGCTGTGCTGTGCTCCCCGAGTTTCCGTGGTGTTTCTGGAGGGCAGCTGCTGGGTGGAGAGCAGGGGTTTGCTGCCACTCAGGGTTCTGCCTCCCCCGAGGTTTTCCGAGTAGTGGAAAGATGCAAAACCCCTCAGATTAAAAGAAAATAAAATAAAAGAGAGGAAAAAAAATGAAAAAAATGAAAATAAACCCGATAATTCCCGAATTTCCRGAAGTAATACTGGCTGAAAGGGTGGGAAGTGCAGAGAGCAGCTTATGTTGCTAAAATCCCAAATTTGCCCTGTTTTGGGTTTAGAGTTTTCGCCAACTGCTGAGAACTTCGGAGTAAATCTGAGCCTCTCCCAGGGCCCAGATTGCATATTGGACCATATACCCCGGAATGTTTTTATTTAATTTGAGCCCACATTATGCTGCCTGCATATGGTGACACACACATTTCATTTTATGTAGCAGATGCTGCTTTGCTGTTGAGGATGTAATATACTGAGTACATTATAGCCTCATTTGGGCTAGGCTAACGGCACTGTTTTTTAACTCTGATTAGCCTTAATTTTAAACCTGATTTCCTAAGGAAATGAAGCCTGTGACATCCCCCTCCGGATGCACGCCCGCGGATGCCGTGTGTCCATCGGCTTGTCCATCATTCCCTTTTGATTTTAGACCTCCAGGGCCTGTTTCAATGCAATAGGGGAAAATCCAGTTTGCTTCCTTCCCGAAATGGTGAGGTTCATGAGTCCGGGGGAACGGAGCTGACACAGCACCTTCCCCCAAACCACGGGCACGGCTGGGAATGGGAGATAAGGGCAGGAAGCACCAAAGATGGATCGGTCAGGCTGAATTGTGCTGCTGTACCCAAGGACAAAAGCCCAGCTCGGCTTTAATTAGGAGCTGATTAAAGTCTAGCAGTGATTTCAGCCCCGCTGACCTCCCTGCTGGCTCATCCCGTGCTTCCCATTCCAGCCGCATCCAGGCAACCCCAAACCCCGGCGTCGTGGGGTTTCATTTAGCCCCAGTTCTGCCCCCAACCCTGCTGACTGCACCCATCCACCGGCTCCCGCTGGCAGCTGATTTCCAGGGAATCGGCAGAGCTCTGTCGGGAGCCAGCAGGGCACAGCTGTGGCTGCAGGAACAGCGCAGGGAGCAGCGGGAGCAGAATTCCTGCAGCTGATGTTGTTGGGGCTCTGCGCTTCCCTGGTGCTCCACAGCAAAAAAAACCGAGAGGAGAAGCAGCAGGCACCCTCCAGCTGGCACAAACCGCAGACTGGTCCCTCTGGGGACCAAGTCAGGGTGGCATCTCCCCTCCACGGGTCCTGGGGCAAAGTTTAGGGAATGCTTTTGTGGGCCAGCCCCAGGGGCAGGTCCGTGGCAGGACGGGAGGGAACCCCTGGCAGCAGGAGCTCAGGGTCCCTTCAGCCGTGCCCACCCCAGCTGGTGCCAACACCCCGAGCTCTGCACAGCCCCAGATCCATGGGCKCTGCCGGGATCCGGTGCCAAAAATGGCCATAAACAGCACTTAGTGAKGCATAATATATGAAAATGGCTCATGCTGAGCTTTTAGATGGAGAAGGGTTTTTTTCCCCTCCTAATACTATTACAACGTTCTCCTGCAGCCATGGAAGCGCCGTCATAAATATTTAAAAGGAGGTTGAAAAGACCCAGAGTGGGAGGTTTGAATATTTATGGCCACCAAACCCTTGACCTTTAGATTTAGGGTGCAGCATACATAAGCCAGCCTTATTTAACTGTACACCACAGGTCGCCTGGGGATCGAATCCGAACAGAAACCTTCCCAGCGTTTAGCACTTTTAAGGCTTCTAGTGGTAAACAGAGTGCCATAAATAGGGATTTCAGTCSGGGAGAGGAGGGGTGTGCGAGGCTGAGCACAGGGCTGGGACTCCCGAGGAACAAATTCCCYGTGAGCCTCGATTTTCCAGCACCTAAAGCAGAGTGAAAAATAACACTGGGGTAAAGGAACAAAAGCTGGCCAAGGTGTTAAACGCAGAGAAAAATGCAATATTGGGAAAAACGGGAATCGGATGGATTTGTGGTTTCCTCCGGGCAGCTCTCTGCTGCGGGTTTGTCCYGCTCCGGTGCTGGATCCCTGTAAGCCGCAGCCGGGTGTGCTCAGCCCAGTCCGGGCCTCAGCGCCTTCATTCAGGATTTTCCAGCAGCCCCACTGCCTTTGAATGCTTCAATCAGAGCCAATCAGGGATTTTCAGAGCCACTCTGCTTCCCAGCTGGCGTGTGGTTGTTATTTGTTCCATTTTTTGGAGATTTATGACTCACGCTCGGTGTTTTCGAGTTAAAGCCTCGCGTTCCCTCTGCTCGCCATCCCAGCGCTTCCCTCCTCACAATCTGCCTGCAACGGAGCTCATCCCATCCYGGACAGGGAGAAAAAGGGGGATCCTGCTGCCTGTGCTGCTCTGCACCCCAGAAACGTCCCACAAACCGGGCACTGATGCTGGGACTGGGAGGACGAAGGAGCTGCTGGGATCCGGGACTGGGCTCACAGCGGATCCGTGCTGGAAGTGCAGCACAGGGAATGCACAGCATCCATACATTTGGGGCTGTTTGTTTTGGTAGGGTGAGGCAGGAGCCTCTCCRAAGCTCAAAGGCCCTTCAGGTCTATTTGCAGGCAGGAGTTTGAAACGCTCCCCTGATGGATTTGCATATTTAAATATAAGAGGGAAGCGAGGAGGTGGAAGGGAAAGGTTGGTGCGAGGCAAGGGCTGACCTGCAGGCCCCACAAAGGTGGCACCCGCTGGAATCCCACCCAAGCCGCAGGAAAAGGCGAAACCCGTGAATTTTTTAATCCATTTTTGTTCATTCTTCGCCTACTCCTGCCCCTTTTTAATTTTCCTTCCCGATTTTGGTTGGTTTTCCTCCCAGGGCACACGGCAGGTGATTCTGGCAGCTCCTGCTTTGTCTGGACCGCGTGTGCCAGAGCCTGTGTGTGGAACGACCCTGGAAGAGCAGGGAGCAGGGCTCGGGAGCTGTTTAAAGCTTGATGGGGTTGGTGACAAATGGCTCCGTTTGGACAGCCCCACTCCGAACTCGGGAACACCAGATGGGAACCGCTCACGCGCCACCTCCAGCCCTGGGTTTGCGGCTGAATTTCTGTGTGTTCTGCCCTCTTTCCAAGTGCAATTTGGACTTGGAAATAAGCATAGGGATAATCAACGGGGCAAATGTGCTTTTAGGGCTTTCCTGACGATCGGGTTTGCCATGATCCGCTTCCCCGGGGCGTCCCTGCCCCGGCGCTGGATTAATGACGGTGCTAACGACAGTCTACCAGGTGCCTGTCACAAATTGTCGGTGGGAACTGGGCAGCACTCCTCTGACACTCCCAGTTTCGTTCCCTGGAACTCATCCTGCTGCTCCATTAGCTGGAAAAYAAACAAACCCACAGCCAAGCTGGCGGCGTGCCCATCGCTGGGAACCTGCTGGAAGAGGAGGAAGATCCAATATTGCGATTAATAGGTCCGCAGGGGTGTTTTGAGGAGCGTTTCAGTGCCTCCAACCCTTCGCAGTGGTTTCGGGGCTGCCTTTCAGACCCGGCCAAAAGCTGCTGTGGATAATCCCCGCGCTTCCCGAGCTGGATTCCCCGTGGAGAYCCACCGGGACCTGCCTTTCTCCTCCTGTTTACATCCTGCCAGGACTGCTGACAGCTTGAGGGGCTGCAAGGGGGAACAGGGACAGCTGTCCCCACAGCTCATTTCCTCATGGAGACACCGAATCGGAAAAGCCCCGAGTGCAGCTCCCTCGGTGCACAACCGGGCAGCACCTACAGGTGCTCGAAGGCTGGAGCCTTTCAGTCCAACCCCGAGGGGTTTTTTTTAGGAAATAACCTTAAAATCCCTCTCCTCCTCTCCCATTCGGATGGTGCCAGGGTTCSTGGGGGTGGAGCTGGCACAGAGGCTGCTTGTCCTTGCTTCCCCAGGAAACTCCTGCCTGCCAAATCAGCCGGCGCTGGTTCCTGCAGCCCCGGGGGAGCCGGAGGGAGACTCTGGAATGGTGATTTGTGCGTGGCGATAACCGGGAGGTGCTCACACGGGAAGAGCTGTGTGGGTCACGAAAGGATTTAGGGGGTGCGGGGAGGATGAATGTGGGAGTGGCTGTAAGATGCACGGAAACGTGCGCTGGCTTTTGGGGATTCAGATTGTTGGGGTCCAGCTCTCATTGGGGGTGAAGAAGGCAAAGAAAACACCTGGATGGGTGGAACCAGACCTGTTTATGTCACTAAAGGRTCTGTCCCTCTCCTGCTGCTTTTGGGAGCCTCTTTAGTAAACTTKTCAGAGGGAAACGTTTTCCCAGAGCCACCCGAGGGGGTGCGCTGGGGAATCTTTGGCCCAGGAGAATTTGGGAACGTTCTCACTGTTCCCTGGTGTGTTCAGCAGTCCTGTCTCCCGTTCCAGTTGTTTGTACAGGATTTCTGTCGCTCTGTCCCCATCCCTGAGCCTGATGGTCCCCACGGTAGGGAGGGAGCTCAGGGAATCTCATCGCTCCCTGGGGATCCCTCCCTCCCCCTCTGCTGTCCCAGGGTTTGTGGTTTTGGCGCTCCAGTTCCCTGAATTTTCCTCTCCTGCCTGGAAAGGGGCAGGGAGCCGACGGAGTTAAGGCATTGCAGGAAGGGGAAGGTTGAGTCYCTCATCAAAGCCACCCTTTAGGGGTGTTTGGCCGGGAGCTGTTTGTGGGCACTCAGCAGTTACCAGAGCATTTATTGGGCAATCATCGTTTTAAACCTTCTCCTTTTCCTCTTTCCTTCCCTCCCCAATAACCCAAACGGAGCACTAAAAATCCAACCCGAGGGGGACAAATAATTCCCTTTATGGTTCATCCCTGAGCCTCATCTCCTGCTGTTGGAAAGCTGGATGGGAGGATGAGGGATTCTCTGGGGAGGGGGGAGCAGCCCGGGGACACCCCAAAGCTTTGCTGCCACCCCAAAGCTCTGCTGCCACCCCAAAGCTCTGCTGCCACCCTGCCTGCGGTGCCAGTCCCCCGGGGTGGGCCCTGAAATGCCCTCAAGGCAATTTCAGAGCAATCCCAGCCGAGCCACCTGACAAAACCTCTCCAGTGTGACACTGGTCCCGGCTCCCTTCCCTGTCCTCAGGGAGAATAAAGAGCCAAGGCCATGACGGGAGCTAAACTGCAGTTTTSCCTGGCTCAGAGGCACTGCAACGGACGTGTTTTTTAAAAATTAAATGCTCGCATCCAATTGTATTTGCACTGAGTAATGTCCTTATCCAATGCAATCACTTCAAATCACTGTTTTTCGGATCCTCTGGGGCATGTGCAGCGAGCAGAGGGCCCAGGTCAAACACAAAGCTCCTGGCTTGTTTGGGAATGCCCGTGCCAGCGCTAGCACTGCATTAATGAACCGTGCAGATCACAGCCAGTTGTTAAATAACGCGGGCGGGAGAAGGAGGAGAAGGCAGAAGGGACTTCATTCCCTTTATCCAGGGAGCTGTGCAGCGCCAAGAAAATGTGTGTCAGTGCTGTGCCGTGCCAGCTTGGAGGACATAAGGTTCCCATCCAAATATTGCTCCTTCCGAGGCTCTCGCTGCTCCCCGGAGACTCCGCGGAAATTTGTACAGCCCAGCCCCAGCCTGCCTTCGGAGGCACTCACGGAAGGCTGATGGGAATGGGGGTATTTTTAGTGATTTACAAAAAAAAAAAGGAGGCGAGAAGAAGGTGGGGAGGGACAGGTTGCTGCCTTCTCCATGAGCGTTCCCTGCAGCGCCGGGGTGAGGGGAATGGGCTCTGCYGTCTGTCCCCGAGCGCACAGGGACGTGTCTTGGAGTGTCACTCGCCCTCCAGGCTGCACGTGATGGAACCCCAGCCCTGGAGGGGACTCTCAGCTCCACAAAATGTGCTGTTATTGCTCTGATATTCGAGGGAAAGAGGGGRGGGGGATTGGGGAACTGGACATATGGCTTGGCTGGAATTGTGGCTTTTTTCCCGCTGTCTCCCTTTCCTCTCCATCTGTCCTGAAAGGCAATGTCCTCTGCATTTCACAGCCAACAGAGCTCTGCGTTGAAGAATTCCTGGGCTTGCCATTCCATCCCTGCCTGGCTGGATAAGCCCTTTTCCATCCCAGGCTGGTCCTGGGCACCCCCTGCAGATCCACCCCACAGCTGGGGAGGTGTCAGGTATCCCAACCAGAGCAGGACACAATATATTCCCAGGAATGTCCTGTCCTGCCCTAGGACAAAGCCCCACTGCTGATCCATATGCACCGGTGCCAAGCAGTCCCTGGATCGGGAGTGGTTTSGGGGGTTCTGCTCTGTGTCTCAGTGCTGCTCCTGCCACCCGTGAAACATTCCTACTTCCCACCCATCTCATCCAGGACGCCTGATTCCCACTGCTTTTCCTCTCTCAAAGCTTGGCACTCACCTGTCCAGTGGCAAATCTGGATTTGCTGCAGGTGGGTTGAAATCCTGACGCAGCTCCAGCCCTCTCCTCTCCWCGCTCTGTTCCTGAAAATACAAACAGGATGGCCTAAGGCAGAATTGTCACCCCAGTCATCATTCTCCTAAGTCCCCTTTACTGAATTCATACAACCACAGGATAGTTTGGGTTGGAAGGGACCTTAAAGACACCTCATCCCACCCTGTGCCATGGGCAGGGACACCTTCCACTATCCCAGGTTGCTCCAAGCCCCGTCCAGCCTGGCCTTGGACACTTCCAGGGAAGGAGAATGATGTCCCTGCCTGCAGCTTGCCTTGGGATACCACGGGCAGGGGCGTTTGGGGAGCTTTGTGTTTTGACAAAACATTCGAGATAAAAAACAAACAGTTCCTAATGATCCTCATTTATTACAAATAAACAAATGGGTTATGTCTAAAACTGGCTTGGAACATTTCAGTTTTGAAATGCTGTCACCAAAAGGAAAAGAACTGAGTTTTTGTGGCGCCCATCAGCTCTGTCCCTCCCACAGCGCCCAACACCCACRGAGAGGGACCCTCCCTCGGGCCCTCAGGGGCGAACACACCACACAGGGAGGGAGCCTGGTTCTGAAGAACGCTGGAAAAGGTTTGGAGAAACAGTTCTGAAAGCTGGGGGCTGGGCTGATTGAGGTGAATCATCCCAAAAGGCTCCACGAGCTGCACCCACTCCGGAGCCGCGCGTCACCCGAGCTCTGATGGACGCAGATCCCAAACATCCTGCTAAATACATGGAAAAAAAAMCACAATAAGCTCATCCAGCGACACTGGGACAGCATTTTCCCTCCTCTCCTTCCTCCCAGTGCTGGATTGCTCAGCTCATTTCCCAGAGCTGCACAGAGCCGTGTTTGCTTCCCCTGCCTTGCGCTGGGTCAGGGCTGGAATCACCCAGGGGGGAGAGTGGGACAATATTTCATGCCCGAGTGTGAAAGACATGAAGCTTCCATGGTGTTGGGGCTCAGCTGCTCCTTGTCTCCCAACCACATTCCCAGTGCTCAGCATCATTATTAACCCAAATGTGCAGAGCCGTGGGCACCAGGCTGGGAAACATCCRAGTGGATTCCCTGTCCCTGACTGTGGGAGCAGAGCTGGTCCTGGAGGAGCCAAGGTGGAAGCTGATGGGGGGGCTTGGTGCCTTGACTCCAATTTTGGCTCAGCTCACTGTGATTCCCGCTGTGTTCCCTACTCCCATCTCTGCATTGTGGGTGCAGCTCCTGCTTTTCCCTTCTTTTTGGGAGGACCAAAGAGACTGAGCAGTGATAGACCCAAAATTACTGGTCCATGATGGAGATGGGGGCTGAGCATCGAGTTCTGGGTGGTTACAGCTCCATCAGGGCATCCTTAAACATCCTTTTCCAGCCAACTCCACGCCAGGAGCCCCTCTCTTTCTGTCCATGCACATGTTGAGGTGGGGATGCAGGTAGGGCATGGCCACAGTCAAAAAAGAAGTGGGAAAAGCTCTGATTGTTTCAGAGAGCTGAAAACAAAAATCCTGCCCAAATGCCCTCCCCTTGCTCCTCACCAAGCCCTGGAGCAGCGCTGATCCTTCGCAGCACCATCCATTTCCCATGGCAGGTCCCGAACAAGATGGATGAGTGACTTAGGAAGGAGGGGGAAAAACCCCTCAGGAAGTGCAAAARGAAGTGCTTTTCCTGTTCCAGCCCTTGATAACTGAAGCTGTTGCACACCAGTTCTCTGCTCCAAAGTCTGACGGACTCTGTTGGCACCTGGGATGTGACCTGACTTCCCTAAAAGTCTCCATCATCAACAAACCCACAGCAAACCCCATTTATTCCACTGAATTCCCTCTGACCTCCCCCTGGGAAACCAATCCCTTCCCATCCCTGCCAGGCTCCCAGGTTCTCCTCTCCGTTTTGAGGCTGACACTTGCAAATCTCCGTGTTTACACACAATCCCTGCTTTTGCTGAGGTGTTGATTTTTTAAGCCAGGCTGGAACGAGGCAGATCTACATTTGATTTGTTTAATAATGAGATGCCATCGAGGCCTGGAGCCTCACAGGAGCAGGAATTCTGCAGGAGCCCGGAATTTATGTGCTGGAATAATGAACCATCAGCTGCAGAGTGACAGGGACGTTCTGCATTTTATGGCTGTTTGTGGAGACAGGCCCAGGCAACGAGCACGGGTTTGCTCAGGAGGAGAAGGCCCTATGTACAACCCATGTTTTCAAGGAAACAGGGAGCTCTGGGCTGGGATAAATCCGGGCAGCAGCGCAGGGTGAGGTGCGGGAATGTCGGGAATATCCAATGATCGATTCCATCGATTGGTGCTTCTCTGGGACCTGGAGCTGGAGATRTAATAACAGCATAAATTTATTTTCTCTGCTGAGATCAGCGGCTTTGGAGCTCCATTACCCCTCCTTTCCCTGGGAATCGGGTTTAGGGGTTTTTTTGGCAACAGTTAATGCCCAATGCCAAACCCCAGGCAGGAGCATCCTCCAGCCTGGGGTGAGTTGGTGGCACAGGGACAGCCCCCGAGGGGGTCACAGCTCTCTGCACTCGTGGCCCACCCCCAGCCTGCCACACTAACAGCAGAGCTGGAAAAAACCCCRAATTCCCACTCCCTGAGCAATTCTAACCCTGGCAATGGAGCAAAAGCAGGAAGCACAGAGCCAAGTTAAGGGGAGTGCAGGGGTTAATAAAAACAGCAGCAATGAAATGTCTGAAATGTTTGATAAGAAACTGTTCCTTGCTTCCAGGCTTGCATTTTCCCCGATTTTTCTGCCTCTTTGAAAGATCTCTGAGTGGTAAGGATTTTAAATACATCCATATAATGCGGCTTCAGACAGCAAACAGGATTAAAACCCGGCTCCAGAAAAGGAAAGGAAGTCAGATTACTTGTCAAAATTAAATTTGCCTTTGAATGCCATTACTTTCTACATTAAAAAGCTCCGGGGATTAGGAGATAAAAGAGCTAAATCCAATCTGGAGACAGGCTCAGAGGAAAATGTCAGCCAGCCAGTAATCCAGGCTCTTTTCTCTAATAGGATCTTCCCGGAGTCAAAGAAAGTGAGAATAATTATTTAATTCCGTTTTTGGAGCCTGGCTCCTTTATGGATCTGGCTCGGCACGGCTGTTCCAGGGCTGAATCAACTGGTGGCTCAGAATTCCCAGCTCCAGGCACCTGCAGGAGCAGTTTCCTTCACCCTCTGTGCCCAATGGGCCCCTCAGGTCCTTGTGTCACTCACGGATGGATTTAATGTGGCTGCACSGAGGGGCAGGGAATGCTCCCGTGGACCCAAGTGGGCGGAATTCCTCACCAGAGCCCATGGCCAGCAAGAAAACTCCTCTCTTGGGCATTTCTTTCTAGTTTAAGGGCCATAAATACACAAAAAAGCAAATCACGCCGGCCACGACCGCGCCCTCCGCGGCTTTCAGCCCCCCAACGCCTTCCACCTCCCGAAGACCCACAGGAAGAGGCTTTTCCCTGCGGATTCCCCCCCATCTTTTGGAGCTGCCAGGACTGCAGCCCCAACTATCCCAGCACCTCGGAGCCCGTCGCCATGGCTGCGGGCGTGACAGTCGCGCGCGCGCGCACACCGGGGCTGACTCACAGGATGAGTTCATCTCCACGAGGCGCTCGGCGCGTGGAGCCGCGCCAGCCTTCCTCCTCCACCCGAGCTCTCGGGAAGGGAGGGAAATCGGCCATCAATAAACACCAAAAAGGGGTCAGGGCTCGGGGAGGAACCATCCTCTGCCTGCCGAACCCGGAGATGGGCCGGGCCGCCTTTGGCGAGAAGCTGGGGGTTCAGAGGTGGGCGGGAAGGAAAGGGTAGGTGTGAAAATGGAATTTTGGATGGGAGAAGGAGAGCAAGTGTCTCTGGACAGCTCCAGCTCCCAGTGGGGTTCAGTGGGACACACGTGTCCAGCTGCAGGCCGAGAATTATTTGTCCAGAAGCACTCTTTTGCTCTAAAAAGGAGTCAGGAAATTGTCTTGGGAAGAAGTGATGGGACTCTCCCATCGAGTAGGGAAAGAAGAGTGTAGGAAACCCCAATGAGTTCGGGGCTGGAAATGCACCCTCTCGAGCTGTGCAGCTTGAAGATGCTGCAGAAGGCAAGGAGATGTCCAACAGCATGGAGAAAACTGCTTTTCAACCCTCCTGTTGCTTGGCAAGAGCTGTTTCATGAAGAAAACTGCTTTTCAACACTCCTGTTGCTTGCCAAGAGCTGTTTCCTGCTGGTCCAGGCGCACCTCGGTACCTGCAGGGCAGGAGGCTCCGGTGGCATCCCTGGAATCTGCTCCAGGCTGCCCTGCCAGGGCTGCAGGGATGAGGGCTGGGGGTGCTGCCTGCACAGAGGCCACCCCAGGGGTGGTGGTGGCTGCCTGGTGCTGGTGCTGGCCAGGAGATTGGCTCCTTTGAGTTTCTCCCTCCTGTTTTCCC
Source organism: Amblyornis subalaris (assembly GCA_018881555.1). Taxonomy (NCBI): domain Eukaryota; kingdom Metazoa; phylum Chordata; class Aves; order Passeriformes; family Ptilonorhynchidae; genus Amblyornis; species Amblyornis subalaris. The sequence goes on from JACAXG010000076.1 coordinate 3,108,495, forward strand.
GACAAAAGGGTTTTCCTGGGGTTTCTCCCCAGCCTGTGCTGCTTCCTGGCACCCGGCAGGGACAGGGAAGTGCTCCCAGAGGGATCCTGTGCTCCCCACAGGAGCATCCTGAGCGCAGGAGGAAAAGCCAGCAACCCTCAGCCCCCTCAAATCCACACCCAGGGGACCCCCACCACCTCCCTGCCAAGATTAAAAACCTGTTCTACCCTTCAGATCTTTGATAACACAGACAGGGAAGTGATAAGGACAGCGAGGCCATCACCACCAYGCTGGCAGCCTGGAATGTGCCCCTGGGAGCAGGACACGGAGAGAGGAATCCCTGCCTGCGTTTGATGCTCCTTTCGCAGCATCTGCRATGGTTGAGCTCGGGAGGGATGTGAATTTATCCCAAGAAAAGGGCAGGGAGGGGAAAAACCGCAGGAAAAGTGGCCAAGAGGAGGCACTGGAAGGGTTTCTGGAGCTGGCAGGGTGGGTTTAGGGACAGAGGGTGACACGAGCTGCCCGTGCCAGCCCTGCCCTGGCACAGGGGAGAGGCCCCTCAGGCCCGAGCATGGCTTTATGTAATTGAACTGCCTGTAGGGAAATAGAACATTTCCCTTCAGTAATTCATCCCCGTGGCTCCCCTGTTTTGTCACTTAATTAAAGCCAGCCCCAGCCAGGGTTTGGATGGTTGCAGCCCTGAGTATTAAATCAAGCTCGGGCCTTGGGGACTGGCCCCTCTTTTGCATTTTCTTGGGTTTTTACACCAAAAACCCAGCAGGTTCTGACCCGCCTCTGGCCATCTCTYCCTCCTTCCCACCTGGAATTTTCCTTCATGCCTGTCCTGAACCTTCCTTTCTTCAAGGTTAAATAATCTGCCCAAGCTGCTTTGATYGCTGGCAGGGTTTTTATCGTGATCTATAAAGAATTCAGTGTTTTCCTTAAACCCACAGCTTCAAGGCTGGGCAGTTACCTGGGAATCACACGTTTCACTTGGAAAAAAAAAGCGCTTTTCACATTGGCCTTTAGAGTGGAAAAACATGATCAGTGCCTCAGCTAAGGGCTCAGAAACAAAGGAAGGAAGGAAAGGGAAAGGAATCCAAGAAGAATTTGCTAAATCTGACTTTTTCACGGAATTACAAGTTTTCCCAGGGCCTGATTCAGAGCATTCCCCAGCAGAAGCACAGCAGTGCTCAGGGATGGGGGACAGAAGGGGAAGCAGCACAACCAACTCCAACTACCTGAGTGGCAGCAGATGGAAAAAACAGGAGGAAGCCTTGCGGAATGAGTCAAGATCAGGAAAAAAACAGGGAAAACTGTTCTTTCCGAAAGCACAAAAACCCCACAAACCCTGAGATCCCGTCAGCAAATCCCTGGGATCRTGGCGACCTCACACCCAGCTTCCCACACTCCAGGGGAAACGGGAACCTGCAAAGCCAGGGAAGCAGCAAGCCAGGGCTCTGCTGTTTCCCRAAGCAGCCAGGCCCTGGATCACGGGATTGGAGGCAATTGCAGGGATGCTGCAGYGGAGGGAGGGAGGGATGCAGCCCCCAGGGCTGGGAATGCTGTGGATTGCAAGGAAAGACTCTGAACTCCCTGCTCTGCCCTTCCTGGAGCGTGAGGGCAGCGGGAAGCTCGTGCCCATCAGCACAGCTCCGTGSCAGAGCTCCAAGAATGAATTAAACCACCCAAATCCTTTCAGAAAGAAGAATCAATCTCATTTGCACAGCTCCCCCACGGCTCCCCGAGTGCTGATCCTGGASAAAGTCTCTCGGATTTTCCTTTTTTTTCTCCTTGTCCTCACAGGCTGGTGTGGTTTAACCCCAGGCAGCTGGGGCTGGGTTTTGGGGGGGGAAGAGAAGAAAAGAGTGGATGTTCTCCTTGAAGGAGAGAAACAGGATTRGAAAGCCTGGGCAGGCACCCTTTGGATTGAAGAACTTTGGGAGGTGAAGCACATTCCTGAGGTTTCATCCCAATCGCCAACAGTGTTTTTATCTGCTTCCAGTGTGAACGTGGCTCACGGTCAGGAAGTCTTTGGCCATAARTTGATGAGGTCTAAACGAAGTAGAGGCAGCTGGGAAAGGACTCTGGAGCCCACTGTGGGTTTTCCCATGAAGATATCGGGTGGAAGAACAACTGGAATGGTCTGAATCTGAAATCTGAGACTGCAGAATTGGGTAAAAAGCATTCAAAGGATTTAAACTGACACAGCGGGGATAGATGGGATATTGGGGGAAAATTCTTCCCTGTGAGGGTGGGGAGGCCCTGGCACAGAGAAGCTGTGGCTGCCCCATCCCTGGAAGTGTCCAAAGCCAGCTTGGAGCACCCTAGGACAGTGGAAGGTGTCCCTGCCTGTGGCAGGGGTGGAATGGGATGAGCTTTATGGTCCCTTCCAACCCAAACCATCSTGGGATTCCACGAAAGGGATGTTTGACATGAATGAGGGACATGTTTTATCAGCAAACCCACTTTTTAAAAGTGAGAATTAGAGAGGATTTGGTGCCTTTCTCCTTGAAAGCTCGAGGCCCTGGGCACATGCTCCTGTTTAACCCCCAGCAGCACAGGGGAATGTTTCCCCACCACTTTCCCTGGAATATTTACAAGCAATGAACACAAACTGATGATGCAGTCTCAGCTTTGCTGCTGGCTCTGGCATGGAGGAGGAGGAGGATGAATCCTGCAACCCCCAGTGCTCATTCCCATCCATCCATCCATCCATCCATCCATCCATCCATCCACCCATCCATCCATCCACCCATCCATCCATCCATCCATCCACCCATCCATCCATCCATCCATCCATCCATCCATCCATCCATCCATCCCTCCTTGGCTCTGCTGGGTAAGAGGCTGCTCCCAATGAAGCTTGAACTGAAGCCAGGGAAGTTGTACAAACGTAAGGGAGAGGGAAAAAAAAAACCCAACCACAACAAAAACCCCCAGGCCTCGTGATTAAGCCTGCTTTAAATGCTGCCTGCTGAATAGATATTAAATATTACAGATAATTTCACACCCGTGGGTGCTCAGAGGCAACAACGCCGCGTGTAGCTCCTGCTGGATTTCATGTCTGGGCCCAGGATGCTGAGAATCCAAGGAAAACAGGGTGGAAATTATAGCTGTGTACATATTAATCAGGATCTATGGTGTAGCAAATCCCTCCATGGGCTGGCACAGGGTTGAGCCCCTGTAAGGAGGAGGAGGAGGAAGAGGAGGAGGATCCTTTACTAATTTATGAATGGGGACTTTCTCCACGGAGCTTGACTGCTGCTTATCGGCCTGGATCTGGCAGCTCTGGGAGGGATTTGGGAGCAGCAAATCATTTACTCCACTGCCTCCAGAGCTGACCTAAATAAACCCCGAGGAACGAGCCACTCTGTGGTCGCTGCGTCTGTCCAGCTCCTTGCTCTTGTTTTTAGCTGCAGTTGTGATAAAATGGGAGCTCCTGTCCCATCTCATATCRGCTTTCCAATGGAGACAGCCCAGTTTATACTTCTCTTTTCCCCCTCTGAACACCGGGAGAAAGGAARGGGCGACATTGCCTGAGATAATGAGGAGAAAAAAGAACATTTCCTTGGGCTGCTCACCTATTCCTGTGCACACACACGCTGGATCCCCCTGCAACCCCTTTTCCGTCATTCCAGGGAATGCTGGCTGTGGGTTTCAAGGGGTTAATCGGGATTTCAGCCCGGTTTTTTCCTGTTGTTCACCCTCTGAAGAACTGAGCCAGCAGGTGACAAACAGCAAATGCTCCCTGTCACCCCAAACTGTGGTGTGACCTGCACCAGTGCAGCCTAAAGAGAGGATTGAATCRTTAGACTGGCCCAGGGTGCTCCTGGAGCTTTGTCAGACACCACTGACATCATCGAGGGCTTTGCCAGTGACTCTGCCAGGAGCTTTATTCGATTCCCAGAGGGTTTGATAAGAGCTGGCCCCGCTCCTGGGAGTGGCTGATCTCACACCTGAGGGGTCCCTGGTGGTGTCAGGAGGAGTTTCCTACATTGGAATCTGGAACTAGAGCAGAATGTGGGGCCATGGAGCACCAGGCTCTGCCTTTCCCTTGTTTTGGGGGGGATTGTCCCCCCCAGCACAGGACACACGAGCCCCACACCTGCTCCCACCCACTGGCTCCCCTCAGGTGAGGGGCAGAGCAGTGGAAACCTCTCTGTGCCAAACAGACATTCCCCAAGRACCCCCTAAAGGACTTGGAAAGGACGTTTATGGCTTCCTGAAGCACTTTGCTAACGACTTGCTTCACCACTGCTAAATCGACCGCAATCATTTCGCTTTGGAACTTGGAACTTTCCGCAAGTCTATGGGGAAGGGAGAAAAAAAACCTAAAAGAGTGCTGACATTTGCAAAATACATCTCAACCCGTATTAGGTGGTGTTAATTAAAATGACTTGCTGGGTAATGAGCTACAGGAAAAAAAAAAAGAAGGAGGAAAAGGGAATCAATGAGAGCCTCAGCTCAATTAAAGCCAGCGAGCTCACGGGCAGCTCGGCCTGGCCCAGGGCTCTCCTCACCACACAATCCCAGGRTGGATAGGATTGGAATGGACCACAGGGCACCGGATTGTGTCCAGATGGCTCCAGCCCCTCCTTGGTCTCTGTTCAGGGCTYGGGCACTGCCCAGGGCAGATGTTCTGCCTCCTGTGCAGGGGGAACTCCCTGGGATCAGTTCCTGCCCRTTCCTCTTGTCCCCACAGAGCAGAGCCTGGCCCTGCTCTGTCCCCTCCCTGCACACAGGGACGCACAGGGATGAGGTTTGSACACAGGGATGAGGTTTGGACACAGGRACATCCAGGGATGAGGGCCCCTCTCAGCTGGGGCTCCTCCCGAGGCTGAGCAGCCCCAGCTCCCTCAGCCTGTCCTCACCAGGGATGCTCCAGGCCCTTCACCATCTCTGCAGCCTCCTCTGGACCCCACAACCCCCCCTGCATCCCTGAGACACCCTAAATGCAGCTCACACCTTTCCTAGGGTGAAACCCCTCCTGCCACAGGTACAGGAGCAGCCAGGTGGCCTCGAYGAGGCACTGAGGGAAGGCAAATCCTCCTGCTGCCCTTTTTTCCAGCATTTTCCCTCCRTCCATCACTGCTGGAGACCAAAACCCAGGCACAGGGGACACGCAGAGCCCCTCGCCCCTCGCCTGCCCCGGCTCACCCCACGGGCTGCAGGAGCCGGCTCTGATCCCTGCCAGCAGAGGAGCCACAGGATGCTCCAAGGACACGGAAGAGCGAAGCACAAAGCAAACAGCAGGAATGAAATGCACCGTTTCATCCCCAAAACGTGCCTGTCAGGTGCTTACACTGCTCCATCAACAACGAGGGGAACGTTTCACAGCACAGTCGCAGGGAGGCTGTGCCTGAAAACCGAATTACATCAACCGAGATGGAACCACATCTCCAGGGCAGGGAATTGCAGGGCTCTGTTGTGGAACAGAGCTTGGCCAGCTATCCGGGAGCATATTGCTCCGAAATCCGTGCAAACATCTGTCTTGCTTTAAGTGCTTCCCTAACACCAGGCCGTAGCGAGCGGGAGCCCATTTCGGAAAATGCAGCACAAGGCTCCTGCCTGCTAAAGCTCTTATTAATGTCAGGGCAAAAACTCRCTGGTGAAAGCAGCCTGGCTGACAGCAGCGCAGAAAAGTGGCCTTTATTCATCTCCTGCACAGGTACACGGAGCCCAGCAGCCATAAAAGCTCCCTGCTCCCCCCAGCCCGGCCCTGCAGGACAACATGCAGAGGCRGAGGGGAAGCCGAGTCTCGCAGCCCTGCGACCAAATCCACACAGCTCAGCACAAAGAACAGAAATGCTCCTTTTTTCATGGGTTCTCCCCCGAGACCTTCGTCCTGGTGAGCTGGGGAAGGGGAGCGGGCAGCTGCAGCTCGGCTGGGCTGAGCAGGGGCTCCCAGAAGCCGTGAATTTTGCTTAATTCCCTCTCACTTTGAGCTTGGCTTTGCGGCAACGCTGCGGAACCAGGAGTTTGTATTTCCGGCCTTGTTTTCTAAACCATTMCCCGGTCCTAAACATCTCCTTTTCACCCTTTTAACTGGAGTTTCTAAAAGAGTTAAAACCGAACCAGAAAATGCAGTTTTCTCCCCTCTCCAGCTCTCATCACCCCRCATGTGCCCAGACCAGACCCACCACGGAGCCAGCACGCCTTTCAAATTTGGGAATAAATCAGTTATTACTGCACAAGGATCCAGGGGCCTGCCCGGTGTCCTCCCCCTGTTCCTCCCTGCCCAGCTGAGTTCCCTCTGCACAATGGGGGTGTGGGCAGAGCCAAAGGCAGCGGGAGCTTAAACAGGGAGAGGGAAGAGCATCCTCTGTTCCCGGGGGCCAGAGCTCTCCTCCCCTCTTCCCTCGCTCCCATTATCCTGGCATTGACCGGGCACAGCTGCTCACACAATGGAGAAGGAGAAGGAGAAGTCTTGGAATGGGGATGGATGAGGAACTCTGCTGCTCACACAGAGCTGAGCAGAGAATTCCTGCTCATCACCAAGGATTTCCGCTCTGAGCCTCCAGGCTGGACCAGCCACACCTGGCACTGGGGCACGGAGCCTCTCCTGCCTCGTGGAGACTCCAATAATTGCCAGGAGCTGTCAGAACAGGTTGGAATGAAGGGCACAGTACCCACGGGCCCCGAGCAGAAGCTTCTATTTATTCCTGCAGAGCCCCTGGTGCTCTGTGAGGATTTGTGACCCCGCGGATCAGGAGGACGGTCACGCGCGCGCTTCAGATTTAATTCCTGAAATAATGGATCGTTAGGAGGGATGGGAGCGGGAGAAGTGCTCTGGGAAGGCAGCTCCGGAGGGGCTGGATGCAGTTCCCAGCCCGTGTGAGAGCAGGAGCGTGCCGAGAACACGCGTAGGGAGTTGTGGAAACCCCTCTGCCTCCCCGCCGGCAGGGACGGAGATCCCGGGATTCTCCTCCCGGGCTCCGCTCCGGGAAAGGCAGAGCCGGAGAGACAAACGGGAGAGAGGATCGGGAGGGATGGGGGTGAGGTTTTACAAAGCCAAGGGGATGGAGCCGCGGGGGGATGAAGGGTTCTGGCAGAACTGAGCCTCTCSCGGGGCTGGGAGGGTCCGGCCGCGCGGGAGGGATGTGACACCAAAGGGCAGGGAAGYGTTCCTCGCCGGCTGAGGATGGTTCCCTGGGATTCTTTGGGAGTTCAAGGGGTAAACCAGGGTTTTACCCACCCACAGAGGAGTGGGCAGGCCTGGCTGCCCCTGAGCTGCTCCCAGGACGGCTCTGCTCTGGGGTAGAGGTGCATTTTTAACGAGCTGCACAGAGAGGGTGTTTTGGCAACGAAAAAAGATGGGAGGATAAATAATTCCCTTTACAGAACCAACACTGTCATTGAAAGACCCCAGACCCAGCACAGGGACTCCACAGTTGTCCCTTCCTCACTAGTTTTCATTTTTTTGTCCAAAAATGGACACAATCCAGTTCTCCATGCCCCAAAAGAACTGGGCACCAACGCCAGGAGCGGCAGGGAGACTTTGGCAGGGTTGGTAAGGATTCGTCCTTTATTTCTGATAAATTTGGCAGGAYGCCCTTGAGTACAAAGCAAATAAAAAGTGCCTGTTTCATTAAAAAAAGAAAGATTTAAAGAAATCTTGAACAGAGATAGAGACACCAGAAGAGCCTGCTGCCTTCAGAAAACACTCATCAGCTGCTTTGGCAGAAGCCTTATTCCCCTCTTTCTTCATAAATTACCAGAGATGGTGGGATGCAGGAATCAATGATGAATGAAAGACCTTAATTAAATTTAAAAAAGAAAAAAAAGAGGGACTTGGGGCACTGTATTTCAATTCAGCCTCTGACAGGGCTCCACAAGCCCGAGGACAACATTTTACTCCCATTTCGTGATGCAAATGAACTGCACCGGCAACCTTCACCCCCTCCCTCCCCGAGGCGGAACGTGGGAGAGTTGAAAGCTTTGGAAAAAACACCTCAGAGGGGCCATTCCTGAGAAAAATTCCTTAGTAAGCAGCTTGCTCGAGCTCCCGAGGCTCTGGGAGCTGTGAGTGCCCTCCCCAGCCCGCTCAGTGAGGCGGGATTTGCACGGGAGCTGAAAATCGGGGAAATTCAGGAGAAAGGGCTCCCATGGACCRAACCCAGAGGCTGTGGGAGGACACATCAGGGAAAGAGGCTTTTTTATCCTCATCTTTCCACCTGTTGGGTGGGTTTAACAAGGAATGGGGCTCAGGAGCCTCCGAGCACGCGTTGGTCCCCAGCACCACAGAGCAGCCAGGGCCTGCGGAGCATCACCAGCCTGGGCAGGATGCAGGACAAGGATGATGTTGGTGACCCTCCCTTCCGTGCTGGGAGGAAACATTTAAGGGCAAAAAACCCCATGAAAGTGATCAAAAACTTCCCAGGTGCTTTCAGAGCCTTCGGATTCTACCCCAAACACCCACACGGGGCTGACTTGAAGAGCTGCTCCCTGCAGCTGCRATGGGAAAGGCAAAAGGAAAAGGATCAGCCACTGGTGTTGGATTATTCCTATCAAAACACCATCCCAGGGAGGCTGCGAAGGCRCCTCCCGAAGCAGCATTTCATCCTCTTGGCTCCACATCACCGCCAGCACGGGGAGAGTCCCGAAAAAAACATTCTCTGGGAGCTTTTCCTTCTTTCTTTTCTCCGCCAGCCCTTCCAGCTCCAAGGAACAAGGCTGACAGACAGCTCCAGCCACAGACCGGCTGCAGTTGAGGCTGACACGAGGCTCCAGAGCCCTTTGGAGCTGCTTTGTATTCAGCCCCAGCCGTGGGCTCGGGGAGCAGAGCCRAGCGCGGCGCTGGAATTCCCAATCCCATGATGCCAGACTCCGAAGGCTCCAGGCACCATCGGAGGTGGTTTGAACCCATTCACGAGTTTTTTTCAATAAGATTCCCGAGCTCTCCACGTGGGCTAGGGGAGGATTGATSGGCTCAGAGAGGAGAGGTTCTCAATACATCTTATCAGAAGCTCCAGAGGGATGGGAATAACTCCTTAGGAGACAAATGGCGGTGGCCGGGGCCGGTGACAAGGAGCTGGCTCCTGCTGCTGGATGTGCTCCTATTCCCTGGTTCCCTSTTTCCCTGCTCAGTCTGGAAGCTGGAGGAAGGGTGGAAAAGCAGGATGCTCATCCACAGCCCAGTCTGTGGATTTTCCCACAGCGTTTTGAACCTCGAGGCAACTCAAGGCACCTGAAAAGCATTTCCAAGCCTTTTCCTCTGGCTGCACCAGCAGGAAGCAGAGCCTTTCTCCCACAAAATCCCAGGAGCTGCCCGGTTTTGGGGTGTTTCACAGAGCAATCAGTGATCTGATTTTGCAGGATCAGGGCAGGATCAGGGAGGGCAGGTGGCGTTTGCATCCCAGCAGGAATCATCTGGGATGTCTCCTTGGAGACTGGGCTGGCTCCCTGGGGCTGCTGGCACAGCAGAGCTCCTGGAGCGCTGGAGCCGGGCTCCGGCAGCAGGACCGACAGCTCCCAGCTCCATCATCAATATTAATGGRCTCATTAACAGAGCCTCGAGAACCCAGCCCCGGGGAGAGGGGGGGAGGGGCGGGGAAAAACCGATGGAATCAGCAAACCGATCCATCTTGGAGATTTTTAGGCTTTTGACTATGGATTTCTTTCTTCCAGCCTGACTCAGCCAGAGCAGGGAGGGGGTGAGACCTGTGCAGTTCAACAAATCAATTGATGAATTTTCTCCCTGACATTCAGGGCCTGAGTCCCGGGCTAATCGGAAAAAGGCACTGCCAGAGGATTTTAATAAATCCCTTTAATTAAGTGATATGTTTTAGAATTAAATTATGATGAAAACTATAAATCCTTTCCCAACAAATGGAGTTCAGCGTGCACGGAAGGAAAAGGGCATTCCTCTTTTCTCTCGCCGGTGTTTTTTCCAGCCCTTAATACAACAGGATTCGAACAATTCATTATCAAACAACACAGGAAGCGGTGCCATTTATCACCCTGCAACCCAGCCTTTTAAATTAGTGGGATTTAACCTTGCACTAACTAATCCTGGGCCAGCAGAGCTGTGGAGCTTTTTTTTTTCCCCTTCCCACCCRGAGCTTTGCTCCAAGGTGATTCCCCGCAGCCGGGGCTGGGGCAGCACCTCGGGATGGAGGTGACCCATCCATGGGATGCCAGTGCAGGAAAAATGAGAAGCCTCAGGTCATTCACCCTGAGCAGACCCAAAGGTGGGGAGGAGAGGAGAGGAGGCTCCTTGCTCTAAGCTGGGGGTTTGTGGAGCAGGAGCGAAATGGGAATTCCAGGAGGGAAAGGTGCTGCTCCCCTGTGCCAGGGCGGCCCTGCTGAGGCTGCTCCTCCATTCCAGGTTTATCCTGGAGGTTGAACACGAAGCTCTGCTGGCTCAGCACAYGGAAACCTTGAAGCAGGATAGGAACTGCACGAAAAACAATTCGGAGGGGAAAAAATCCAAGCCCCAAACCACACACAGAGCCCCGTGCACGGCGCTTTCCCTGCTCCAGGGGCTGCTTTATCCATCACTTGATCCATCACCATTTGGTGGGGGAAGGCAGAGCTGTCTCGGTGCKGCACAGAAAGTCAATAACGACGGGAGAGAAACTCAACGACGGCAGCAATTGCTCCCCCAGACGCTGCCTTGTCACAGCAGAGGCAAACAGAGGCTGTTTGTTCACATATTTACCTTTCCCCACCGTCGCTGGAGTCGCTGCATACATAGCAGGGTTCGCCGTGCCCCCCTCCTCCGCCGGGACGGCAGTGCAAACAGCTCGGGGGCCCAGGCTGCTGGGAATCTCAAGAAGAAATAAAAAGCAAACACACTCCCCCCCCCAAAATTAAAACACCAGCTGAAGGTTGCGAACGAGGTGAAAAAATACAMGAATAAAAGAATGCAGTAGTGAGAACACAGAGGCTCATTAGAGCAACTTTCTCAACGTTAACTCCTCTGTTGCTACAGCAGGACCAGGATCTGCTGCCGTTTCTGGGCTCCATCACCGAGCAATTTACTCCCAGCCCGAGCAATGTCACAGCCACTTCCATTTTTCTCACGAGTCTTCTTCAGACAGGGAGTACTTTGGGGTCTATAAATTCACAGAAATTGTTCATGCTCATTAAAAACCCCAACCCTATTATTCTAATTATTTTTTTTAAAACYCTAACCTTGCTAAGCCTTTTATTTTAATTTTTTTTCCTCCATTTTCCAAATGCTTTCAGCACTAAAGCTCCTGGCTTACCTCCACTTGACTTCCAAGGAGCAGCACACACAAGGGGAGCTGCTCCTGAGCCTGCTTAGCCTCAAGGGACACAAACCCAGGAGCTGCTGGGTTTTTGTGGGGCAAAAGCAATGAGGAGCCTCACCTGATGAAAGCCTGGTTTGCTACCTGGTGTCTCTGGATTAACCCTCTCACATTTGGGGAATTATGGAAATTTGAATACTTTACAAATGGACTTTGTGGGGGTTTTCCTTGATTTTGCCACAGGGTCCCCTCTCCCAGGGCAGGGGCGTTTTGCACAGGGACACTCACCATGGACAAATGTCASCTCTTTATTGCCAGCAGCCCCTGGATCCCGGGCTCGTGTTTCCGGCCACGTGCAAAACCCTCCAGGAACCACAAGGTGAGAGAAAGAGCCACAGGAGCTGCTCCTCGGTGAAAGCAAAGGTCATAAATTTCCCCCGTTAAAACCCTCCTGAAAGCTGGCAATTGACGCAACACAACTTCTTGCTGGTACAACAGCCTTGTTTTCAATAATTAATACCCAAGATACCTCCAAGAAAGGCAGGGACCTGGCGGCGGGCGAGGTGCAATTATTGTTTCATTAAAGATGGATTACGTGTGTGGCCAGTCATTTGAATAATGGCCCTGCTGCCACCTGGAATGGGATGATGGATGAGGCTGGGCCCCGCTGCTGGGACTGCGCKCTCGGGTTGACTCCGGAATGCCAGGGAGAAACAGCAGCATCTTTCCAGCGCCAAAAGGTCAGCTGGAATATTGAAGAGCTGAAGATCAAGTGACTGCGAATAAGGTCAAGCAAGAGTGTTGTGGTGACAGCAGTGGAATTAATGGAGTGATAATTGCCCGGCGTTTATGCACTCGTTTTTATTTCATTTCTGTTGTGAAAGGAAGATCCAAGGGAACGGAAGTGAAATCCAGGGTTTTTTTTAAGCAGCAGAGCGGTTCCTCTGCTCGGAGGTGCCCATCCTAAGTGACAGGAGCCATCTGGAAAAGGGAGTTGCCACCGTAGTGGTGGCATCTGCTCCCGGGAAAAGTGCCAGGAAATATCTGGGAGGGACAGGAGCCGCCTCTTGGATGGGCTGAGCCTGTGGAGTGTCCCCCCCTGTCCGAGGGCCAGGACAAGCTGCTGGACAGGGCAGAAGCGAGGTGGCTTTGCTGAGGCCGATGCTGAATCCTGGCACAGGCTGGGGACAGCAGCCCCTCACTGCGGAGCTCAGTGGATCCCCCACAGGCAGCATTCCCACTCTGGAATGAGGAGGTGGGATGCTCCTTGCTCCCGCTCGCCCACGGTGCTGAGCAAGGCAGACCCAACCTCGCCAGCCTTGGGGCTTTGCAGGAGGAGATGGAGCCCTGGATTTTCCTCCAGCGGCCCTTGGCAGCTGCCCCCATCCCTGCAGATCCCAGGAAAGGGCACCGGGAAGGGAAGGGAAAGGAAGGGAAAGGAAGGGAAGGGAAGGGAAGGGAAGGGAAGGGAAGGGAAGGGAAGGGAAGGGAAGGGAAGGGAAGGGAAGGGAAGGG
>JACAXG010000076.1:3121279-3141419 GCA_018881555.1 Amblyornis subalaris
AAGGGAAGGGAAGGGAAGGGAAGGGAAGGGAAGGGAAGGGAAGGGAAGGGAAGGGAAGGGAAGGGAAGGGAAGGGAAGGGAAGGGAAGGACCCTCGTTGTCCTGGGGAGCAGACAGGAGGGACACGTTTGGGACTGAAGGAGCAGCTCCCAGCTCAGCTCAGGGCCCGGGCAGGCGGGTGATGCTCTGCTGAGGTGCCAAGAGCTCGGTGGCCCCCGGGGCAGGGAGAGCAGCCTGGGGTGAACACTTCAGGCACAGGAGCCATCCCTGAGCCTCCCCCACCCCTCCCAACCACCCCTGGATCACAACCCCTGGATCACACCCCCTGGCCCCACCATCGGTGCTGATTGTGCTGGCGATTTTTCTTAAGCACAAAGCCCACGGCCCCTGGGCTGCAGCATCCTGGGGTTGCTGTGCCCAGCAGGGGTGAACTGTTCCCCTCCTTCCCACGGCAAAGTGGGGAGCGGCCCCACTCCAAGGTCCCCCTGCAGCGGGGGGTTCGCCAGGCAGGAGTTACGGCCGGGAAGGACAAATACACGCTGGAGGTAAACGCCTTCGTTATATTAATGATCGGGTGTGCCCTCGGCTGCGGCGCGGAGGAGCCCCTCGTCCATCACACTCAATGAAAGGGCTGCTGCTCTCCCGGAGCCCGGCCGTAAAGCAGGAGCTGTACATATCCATTAAGCCGCACTACGCATCCATTAAAGTCGCTTTTGGTGCTGCAGTTCATCCACTGCCAGCTCCGGAGCGGATCCTGCTCTCGTTCCCGTGCGTTTTAGCCCGGAGTAGCAGCAGAGACGTGGCAGGGTCAGCCCGGCTGATTTACTCCAGCCCGGGGCTGATCCGGCCGCGGTTCCCRAGGGGATGGGACAGAGACTTTCATCTCCAAGAGCTGCAAATAATCTCTGTGCATCAACAAACGCCGGAGATGAACGGTGTGTGAGCACCCCRGGTTGTTCTGGACACACACACCAATCTATCCGCAGCTCCTGGAATGAATTTCTCCCAGAGAYGGGAATGCTGTCTCCCTCAGGAAGYGGGTGAGGAAGAGKAGMGCTGTCTGCATCTCCTCCTGTCCCCCTGGATCCYGGGAAATGGAGTTGGGGGTGGCAGTGAGCTGGGCCAGCTGCACTACGCTGATCTCCCTCTGGAAAACAAGCTCCAACCCCAAAGCAGCGGCTGGGAAGCTTCAGACCCTCAGCTGCACTCAGTAACTAAACTACTTAAAAAGAAAAAAAGGGTTTTTTTCCCCCCTTTTATGCAGCTTGGCTGGGAGTTCCTCGTGCCCGAGGGAGCAATGCCCTCCACCGTGGGACTGACTTTCTCCTGTGTTTTATCAGACACCAGGAGCTTCCCTGGATCCCACTGTGCTGCCAGCCCGGCCAACCCTTCAAAGATAAACCTCCACAAAGGCATTTCGAGCTTCCCTGCTGTACTGAGACTGAAATCCCTGTCTCACTTCCATCCCCACAGAGCTCCACCGGCGCCCTGGGAACAGAAAAATCTCTGTTCTCTCCTGGGGGCTCAGGTTTTTCCCCCCAGACAGAGGCAGGGAAGGTGCTGGGATGGCAGGCACGGCTCAGCCAGGCACCAGCACACCCAGCAAGTTTAACTTTTCACGAGCACTGTTGGTATTTCAAAGAGCTCTTGGGGGAAAGTGCTCGAGCAGTGCAAGACGAGGTGTTGAAACCATCAGCACTTTAAAGGTGCCTTTGCTTTCTTCAGATTTCCTTCAGAAGTCTCGCGGCAGCTTTCTTAAAAGGAGCTGCAGATAACAGGGAGGTGGCAGAAAGGTAGGGAAGGGAGTGGAGAAATCGATGTTTGCCTGTGGGCAGAGCACAGGGGCTGGCAGGGGAGCAGGGGGACGCTTCCAGCGGCACGCTGGGATGTCCCAGTGGTTTTCATGGCAAGTTGAGCAAACACGAGGAAGATTCACACCCCAGCAGACCCCAAAAGCTCTGTCCCCGTGTCCCTCTGTCCCCGTGCCCGCCTCCAAGGACACACAGAAGGATTCCCCCGTGGAAGCAGCACTCCTCATCCTGGGGGATGCGTTGTCCGTGCCTTTGGGGTTGGGGCTCTCATTCTGCCTTTCCGCAGCCGGGAGCACGCGGCTGGAATGTCACACCCCGTGGGATGAGCGGGGCTGCCATGAGCGGAGGGGAAGGAAAGAAAAGGTCACCGCACCCTCGCCTATTAACGTGGCCCTGCAGAAAGACCCGGCGATAATTAAGACTTCACAGCCAGGAAGACGAATCCTTCCATCGGCGCTGGCCTTCATTACCCACCTCGCAGAGCTGCTTCGGGAAAGGGAAAAACAAGCCATACTCCACCTAATTGGCTTAATTTCTGTAACTGCCTTCTCCCCTGAGATCTATTTCTAAAACAATTTCCACTGTTCTTTCAATATCCTCTCCTTATCTCCTGGCGATCGTCTCATTCATTGTGATTTGCAAAGAGGCCCCATGAAAGAACAAACCCCCCCCGAGCTGCTTCAGTTCCATGTAGCACACGATGTGAATTTCCCCCATTTGGGGGTCTCCTCCCAATCAGTCCTTTGTTTCTTTGATTCCTGACACGGAATGAGAAGGATATTTTCAAGGCAGAAGATGAGTAACAACAGCAGCAGTTCTCCAGTGTTTGTGGTGGAGTCTTCTCAGTTTTAAAGTCGAGATTGGCTATTTTTGTAAATGGAAAGTTCGGCTTCAAAGAGGAAAAAATTAACTTGTGCAGGAGGTCTGACCCACCTCTCCCATCTGTCTCCCATTCCCTGGGCACTCCAAACCCTCCAGAAATACCCCCCAAACCCGCGGAGTTTACAAAGGGGTTTAGCAATTTTCCTTCTCAGTGCGGTCTTCAATAATCAAAGAGAAAAGAAGGGCAAAAAAACGAGGTGAGAGCTTCGAGATTTATGGCCCCTGATGAAGGCTCTGTACACAGGGATTTACAGAGCCACAGCAGCGCTGGCTCCGGGAGAAACGTGGGGGACTCCTTGATTTATGAACACCCACCTGGCATTGCCGGGATTCCTCCAGCAGGAAACTCCCGGGTCAGCGACTCTGGCAGTGCCAGCTCGGGCTCCAGGGCAGGGACAGAGCCAGGACAGACACTTTGGGCGCGTTTATTGACCTTTGAAAATCACATTTCACACCAGACACARCGGGGTGAACCTGCAGATTCCTGAGCGTGGATTTGGGGTGGTTTTCATGGCATGGAAACCATCCAAGCCAAGCCTTTATTTCGGCTATTTCAGCTTCCCAGGATGAATCCTCCGTGGATGCAGACGCTGATCCCACTCCTGAGGTGGGGAGCTGGGGGATGATACCAGAGAGGAGATGCTACAGRCGCCCAAATCCCTTTTAAAACTCCTCTTTAAAGCATGATTCAATTTTTCTCCATTTATTTAAAGGCAAACCAACCAGTTTCAGGTTGCTCCTCAACTGGAGCCCCTCAGTTCAGCAGCTCCTGAAAGCTTTTGGTCCCTCCCGCCTGAGGAGACTGCAAACAACTCCCAGGATGCGATGCCTGTGCCAAAAAGGATGTATTCCCTTTTTCAATCAATTCCACAATGTTTCCACAGCCTTTCTGTGCAGGAGAGCACATCTGGGAGTGTCACCCTGGTAAATAATGGCAGAGGGAAGAATAATTCAGCGTGCAAGGCATGGGAGCTGGGAAATGCTTCCAGTGAAGGATGGAAAAGCAATGGGGAGCGGATGGAGATGAACAGGGAGGAAGAGCAGGCTACAAGAAAGTTGGAGAGGGACTTTTGCCAAGGGTGTGGAGTGATAGGACAAGGGGGAATGGYTTCAAACTGAAGGAGGGGACATTTACATTGGATAYTGGGAAGAAATCCTTCCCTGTGAGGGTGGAGAGRCCCTGGCACAGGTTGCCCAGAGAAGCTGTGGCTGCCCCATCCCTGGGAGTGTCCAAGGCCGGGTTGGACGGGGCTTGGAGCAGCCTGGGATAGTGGAATGAGATGGGCTTTGAGATCCCTTCCAACCCACACCAGTGTGGGATTCTTGGAGGGCTGGCACAGACAGAGCTGGGGTGGTGTGGGGGAGACAGGGTGGTGTGGAAGGAAGGGGATGGCAAAGAGCCCCTGATTCCTCTTCCCCTCCATGCTGACAGACAGGACCCCCATTCCCTGGAAACACACCCTTCTGCACGTGCCCCAGTTCCCTGGAGCTGGAGCCAGGACAAATTCCAGCCTGTGAGAAGCCCTTAAAACGTATCGATCCTTCCAGGCCATCATTTCATTACAGCAAACCCCGGGCTGGGGGTGAAGCTGAGCACTGCAGCGCTCTCTCCTCYGAATTCTTTTCCCTTTTCCCCCTCGTTCCCAAAACCCCGAGCACGCCTCAGCGCTGGAATATATTTAGCCAGCCTAAAAGCCACGGAATGGATGAGTCAGCAGCAGCCGAGCTGGGTGATGGGAGAACTCCTTCGAGCAAAAGGATGGTGAGGATCCGTGCCACGGGTGAGCTCGGGAATACCAGCCCCGTTCCGCTGGTCCCTCTCCAAAGGAACATTCCCGTTGATTCCCTCGGAGGGAGGCGAGAGCTGCTGGTCCCGCCGGTGTCGGAAGCTCGGGAGTGGGGACAGATGGCCCTGGCTGTGAGTCACGGTGAGCGAGGAAAACAACTCCCGCCTGGCTGACAGTCCGTGCCAGGGATCAYGGGAAAACCAGGCAGGAGCAGCCCCCAGGAGCCGCCCGTGCCCCTCCCTGGCTGCCAGCCTGGGACAGCCRAGCGTGGTCCTTGTGTGATCCTTGGAAGGAAGAGTCTCCGTGTGGGTCTCAGCCCTTGTGTGCAGGGCTGGATCCATCCCTGGAGCTTCAAGCAGAGAAAATTGCTCCCAAAACCATAGAAAAGYGTGGCTACCCCATCCCTGGAAGTGTCCAAGGCCAGGTTGGATGGAGCTTGGAGCAACCTGGTCTGGTGGAAGGTGTCCCTGCCCATGCAGGGGGTGGGATGAGATGGGATTTAAGGTCCTTTCCAAGCCGTTCCCTGATCCCACGGGAAGTCATTCAGCGCTGAGCTGGGGTAGGTGCGCACAGGGGGAGAGGTGATGGGTTCGAAATAAGTTCTAGCAGAAGTTTCTCCATCATTGGCATATTAATGAAGGTTTTAATAAGGTGTTAACCTTTCCTTGTTCCTCCACTCTGGAAAAATCACAGCCCGTCTTCGGTTCAGTGGAAAGGGCTGCCCTGGGGGGACGAGGTTCTCCCAGCCAGCCATTAGCTTTGGCATAAGGAATATGTTCCTCTGACAAACACTCTGGGTGGCTGAAATCCCCCCAAATCCCTGGGCTCCTGTCTGTGGCACAACTCATCCCTTCCCAGCTGCAGCCCCACCTCCCTTCTCGGAAAAATCTGCATTTGTATTTATTTTATTGCCAGCATTTCTTCATCCTTGGGTGGGTTTTATTTTTCCACATGCAAACACGACAGGGTGAAAACCCAGCAGGGATAATGGATGCTTTATAGGTGCCAAAATTAAAATACCAGCAGATGCTCCGCAGGAACTCAAGGTGTTGAAGAGCTTTCACAGCTCTCGTGCTCCTCGGGAAGAGCCTTCCTTCCCTCTCCCCCAAACTCCAGCGAACGAAAACGCAGTTTTCTCCCCCAATATTTCATGCTGCAGACTCCAGTTATTCAGCAGGGATGTGCACTGGGGCAGGGAAGATCTATTCCTCAGCCTCCGAGAAAAATGGCTCCAGATAAAATTGATTCCTTTGCTCCTCGAGGCCTTTATTTCACACGGGTGGCTCTTCCCAGCTTTTCCTGCGGGAAGCTCGGCCCAGGCAGCGGCTGAGGGTGATGATGCTTCATTTCTCCTCTCTGCTCTCACCGCCACGGGCTCAGAAATCTCCCCTGAAACCCAACCCTGGTGGAAAAGGGCAAAGTTTAAACCCGAGCTCCGGCCACGGGGCGGGATTGATGAATCCGGAACCGTCCCTGCCTCGCTGGGGCCTGTGAGCTCCTCTATTTCATTTTCCCTGCTCTGATTTATGGCACGGGGAGGGGAGGGCCCTGCTGGTGTTATTTTTGAGGAAGGAGATGGGTTTTGCAAGAAGACGACTGCTCTGACCCCATCAGCAGCGGCAAACTGTGAGCGCCGGCCAGCGCCGCGGGGAGGAGGGCGTGGGAGCTTCTCCAAAGAGTCCCGGAGTTGTTGGTGGCAAGGAAAATTCGGATTTTTCCTTGATTGCCTGTCAGGCAGAAGGATTCCTCCCGGGTGAGCAGACCTTTGCGGGGCTGCACTGCCGTGGGGCTGGAACAGGCGGGGATGGACGAGGCACGGCGGGTTTAGGAAAAATCAGCTGCACGCCAAATCCAAACAGGGACCGGGAGTTTTCTGCCCGGCTTTGGAGGAGCTGGAGCCTCTGAGCGTCGCCCCACAGGAGGAACCTGCCCTGGGCAGGAGAGCAGGAGATGTGGCTTGGGCTGGGAGCGCTGTGACAGCAGAGCATAAATTAGCAAATAAAACCGATATAAACAGGAAAAGATCTTTATCCCACAACCTCAGTCATCCTGGGCATCCTCCTGCTCGATGAGTACAGACCTGGGGGGGGATTTACCCCTGATCCTGGAATTCTGGCTCTGGAAAACAAGGGGAGCAATGGGTGAGAGCTCCATCACACCAGGAATTGTGGGGCTGGGGGAGTCCCTGGCTGCCTGTCCCTGCACCCACCACCCCCAAAAGAGCCTGATCCAAATAAAACTGTGTCCTGGAAGGAAATCCATGGATCTGATCCTCACCTGGTGCAGTGGAATCCACGGAGCATCTGCCCCAGCTGGGGAGGAGTTCAGGACTTGCTTCATGGATTGCAGTCAAAAAGCATCTTCCTACAATCCCCTATAAATCACCCACCCAGCCCCTATAAATCCCATCAGTCAAAGGGAGCAGTACTCAGTGATTTATTCCTACAGGCAGCTGAAAAATTTCCCTCAAAGCATCTCTTTTAGGAGCAAATGGCTTTTTAACAATATGGACATCTGGAGAAGTTTCTCATTCGGAAAAGTTTCTCAGCCAGAGAAGAGCCATTTCTGAAGATTTCTGGGATTTTGAACGACGACGGAAAAATTGAATTTTTTTTTTAAAAGGTTTTCTCCCTCGAGAAAAGGGATAAACGTTTTTTAACCCCATTCAGTTTTTCAGTATTAGCTATGTTTAGGCTCATCCCGTGTAGGGATGTGTTACAGGGCATTCCCAGCTTTATGGGAAGATACAGGAAAATGAGACAGGAAAATCTCTGCCCCAAGAAGCCAGGCTTGAAATGTAATAAATTAATTATGAGCAAAGAGAGCAGGACTTGGGGAGGGCGACAGGTTGGGACCCAGCCACGCATTTGGTCCCTTTACCCACCTTGTGCCCTTGCCTGGGTCACCCAAACCTCCTTCCCCAGCTGCTGCAGGCTCCTTCCTGCTCCTGTCTCCATTTCCTTTCCCCCACATCAGCCCCTGTTCCCAGCCCAAGTCTCCCAGGGCTGCTGCAATAAAGGACAACAATCACTCCAAAAGGAGATTCCCACTTCCCCCTCGCCTTCATTTGATTCCTCAGCCCTGATTCCTGAACTCCTCTTCCCTCCAGCTCATTTACACCTCCTTGGCTGCCAGCAAATGGGGACACTTTATTACCTGCACTTGGCCCCTGATGGAGGAGTGGGGCTGTTCCTGAGCTGGGGCTGAGCTCTGGTGTTTTTTTTTTTAATCTCTCAGTGATATTTCCAAGCCTTTCCCCGGGTGAGCAGGGAGAGTACATTTGTTATTGATAGAATTTCCATTTAAATTGAGGATGTTGCTCGGTGCGACACGCGTACCGCTTCGACCAAACTCTTTCCTCCAGCAAAAAGCAGGGAATTATACGAGGGAAAAAAAAAATAACGGAGGTGAAAGGGAGAAATCACAGAAGTTGATACGAAATCCAGCTGGATGTGTGCCTGTAATGAGACATGGAGATCTTAATAAGGCTGTGGGTAAAGCTTGGATTACACCCCCAGCTTTGTGCGCTCGCTGCTGCTCGGCAGCTGCTTCCCTTGGAAGCTCCTTTCTGTGCTTGCCAATCCGATTAGTCCCCTGGAAAATGAGAGACAAAACAACCCGAAATCTTGTGCCTTAAAGACAATAAATAGGAATTCAGGCGTGGGGAGGGCGTTGGATCAGCCCCAGCAGAGCCTTTCRGAGTGGGTAAGGACTCCATGGCACAGACGCCTTCAGGTGGAGTTCCTCTGAGCCACAAAGTGCTGTTTGTGCTGGAAATTAAAGGGAGGGATCCACTGTTGGAAAATCCATCTTGATGGAGCCTGGGAGTCCTTTCCATCCAGTGGGGCAGGGAGAGGAGGATGAGTTGAGTCTCCTCCGTGACCATGCTCCACCAGATCTCTGTGCCTTTTCAACCCTTCCAGGGACAGGGACTCCACCACTGCCCTGGGCAGCTTTTCCCACCCTTTCCATGGAGGAATCTTCCCTAATATCTGGTCTAAACCTCCCCTGGCACAACTCAAGGCCATTTCCTCTCCCTGAGCCTGCTTTATTTCAGCAGAGCGAGGTCAGGAGGTGGAACTGGGGACCTCGAGATGTTCCTGCCCCTGCTGAGCAGCAGCCCTGGATGATGGGCAGGGATTATCCAGGTCATGGAGAAGGGAACCAAAGGTGGATTCCAGGCACGAGGACCCTGTGCTACCTGCTGGGATGGTTCATCTCCATCTACTTTTAGGGGCTTTTCTATTTCTAATCAGGCAAAAGAAACCCTAAAAATAAATGTTTTGCAGCGAGCCAGCCTTGCTGGTCACCTCTCTGCTCCAGGCAGCTGGGGCAGGATCTGAGGGGCACATCCAAGTCCCATCATTCCCAAGTAGGAATACCCATGGAAACAACCTTAATCCTTGCAGAAAGCAGCCTTCATCTTCATCTTCTCCACCAATGCCCCCAGCACAGGCTCAGCTGGCCGGGGGGGGGACAGCAGGCCCCTCTCCTGCCTTCTGGGGCTGAAGTGCTGAGCCCCCTCTCCGTGCCAGGCCGGTTTGTTCCTCCCAGGCAGCACAGGATCTGTGAAAAAGGGGTTTTTTTTGCTCTTTGCAGGGTCACCGCCGAGCCTAAATCACGGGCGTGGAGGAACGGGCTCCATATTGCACGTTGGCGGTTGCTACGGGGGAAGAAATGATGAATTTATCACCCACCGCAAGCGCTGGAGAAAGAAAGATAGAAAGGGAAAGGGAGAAGGAAAAGGAATAAGAAAAGGGGGGGAAAAAAAACCCCAACCCTCAGAATGATTCTGCCTGAGCTGCACAGGGACATTATTTATGGTCCAGGAGCCCCACGAGCAGCTGAATGTAAAGCAGGATCACATCATGGATAGCGCGGGGCCCYGAGCAGAGGGGAGAGGCGTCCGAGGGGGAGCGGGAGGGAAACGGCACATTCTCTGCCAGCTGCAGAGATTGCAAAGGGATTTTAATTCTGAGGATGCCGAGCGAAATTGCAGATGAGATTCCGTGAGGATAAATAGTGGCTGGTCATAGATCAGCACAACTTGATTTTCTCCCCTTTTGAGTGCCGCCGTATCAATCTTCGGAGGGGAGGGAAGGGAAAAAATCGAGGTGGCAAATGAATTATTCCTCAAATCTTCCTCCTCACCCAGGAGGGAAAACAAGGCCTTGTGCTCTCCCAGCACGAGCCCGGCTCGCTGCCTTGCTGGGCAAACTGGCTTGGGTGGAAGGAGCCACTGGAATGCAAATCCGGAGGGGAAGTGGGCGAGGTGGGAAAGAAGGTCTTTGTATACAATAAATATTTAATCCTGCTCAGTGTTTCCTCCTGAAGAAACTCGGAGCAGGGATTAATTTGTCCGTTCCTGCCCGCTCCGCTGGCGCCCTTCAGCAAGGTTAATCTTTGCCTGACGCGAGTTTGGGAATGAAATCCACGGTGGCGGACAAACTTCCTGTGCAGTCGGATTCAATTTCTGCCTTTCCCCCCCAAGATGATGGATGTGTGTGGACTGCACGGACGCTGCCTGGTGGAGCGGATAATTCCTGAATTGACGCTCCCCTCCTTCCTTCTCCCCCTCTCTCCCTGTTGTGTGTCTTAATTAACGCTTCAAGTCTGGCAGGTTTTTGATTTCCGTTTCAGCAGGGCCTCTGATCAACCTGCTCGCAAAGAAAATCCTGAAGTGGGACAGTTTGGGGGTTTTAGTGGCTCCTGCCTCCTCCCGAAATTCAGCATCGTGCTGGTGGCAGCGAGGAACAAGTGGGGTCCAAAGTGTGCCTGAGATGCTCCAGCTCTGGGGGAGATGGGGGCTCAAGGGAGGCACTTTTCCAGCCCATTCTTCCATCTGGGAGCCCCCAGGAGGCAACTAGAAGGGAATTTGTGCTGCAATCCCAAAGAGATTGGACTCTTCATCACACTTGTGATGTGTGAGACCACTTTTGGCCAAGGAACCCCACCAGCAGCTCCTGGGCCCTGCTCAGCTGAACAGGGGAGGTTTTGCGCTTTAAAAGGGACAATCAGGGCATCTTTTCCCTCTGGATCCCACTGCAATTCCCATCCCTGGGGAAGCATCCACCTTCAGAAGGGCTTGGCCATGGGGTATTCCCAAGGTCAGGCTGGCAGGCAGCACCAGCACGATGCTCACTCGGCTTGGTTACTCTCTTGGCACCCTGGAATGCTCAGGAATTGCAAAATCCCCAAATGGTTTGGGTTGGAAGGGACCTTAAAGCTCATCCTGTTCCACYCCCTGCCCCRTGGACACATTCCACTACCCCAGGGTGCTCCAAACCCCGTCCAACCCGGCCTTGGACACTTCCAGGGATGCGGCCAAAGGGTCTCCCAGGCTSTGCTCTGCCCGAGCCGAGAAAACAGAGAAAACCAAAAACCAGCCGGGCTGAGAAACAGCCGSGAAAACAAAAAAATTCCTCAAAGAACAACAACTCCTTGTCAAATTAGCATGTTAATAATTAGGCAGAACGGGAACACGGAGTGCCAGAGCAGGGCCCGGGGCTGCTTGGCGTGCCTGTGAGCACGCAGCCCGCGCCCTACACGGTGTCACCCAGCGCCTCGCGGCTCCCCTCGCCACGCACCTCCGAAGGAACGAGCACGGGAGCAGAACAGCTGCTCCTGCGGGCTCTGCGTGGCTGTGCTTCCTTCGGGATGTTGGCTCTGGCTGTTTGAGGAGAGCCGTACAAGCGGGAATCGCTGCGCTTTGTTTGCTGCCCGGGTAGGAGCGGGCAGGGGCGGCGGGAACACCGCGTTTGTGSCCCTGGAGGAAATCGCTTTGCTGCCGCGGTGCCCCAGGAGGGGGAAAATCTGCAGCCAGAGGAGTTACAAGGAATAAACGAGGTGGCAATAGGTGGTAATAGGTTAATAAAACTGCAGCACATTAAACTCTTGCTTTGGGGAGCAGAAGCAAAATGGKTTTTCAGTGCAAGAGCCCCAAACCCAGCCTGCCCAGAGAAGATGCTGGTGCTGAAGCTTTCCTTGATCCCCCAGAGCTGGAAGTGCTGAGGGAAGGATGAAGGAAGGGTGAATTATTGCTGGTTTTGGGCCACTGCACGACGGCAGGAGAGCAGCCCCTGACAGATGTTGAGAACATCAGCCCAGCTTGGCCTCAGAGCTTGCCTTAAAGGAAAAAGACATGGAAAGAAAACAGAAAGGGAGGAAAACGCAGAATGTGCAGGGATACAATAATTTATGGGTAATTATGAAAAACCACTGCTTCCCACCTGCTCAAGGCAGAGGGACACGGGGCTCGTGGTGCCAAGGGACCCGAGGTTCAGGCTGATGCTGCTCACTGACCAGTCCTGTTAAAATAATATATAAAATCCCATGGGAATGGTCTGTCTGGAAAGGCAGAGCAGTGGATCTGCAGAGTCACAGCTCCTGTGCAAGGTGTTGGGAGAGAGGGGACACATTTAACTCACTCTGTCAGCTTTCCTGAGGACTCTGTGGATTAATTTACAGGCGGTGCTGAGCTGCCAGAGGCACCTCCAGCTCGCTGGCTTTTTCTCACAGCAAGACATGGAGAGAGTTTTTTGTGGTTTTTTTTTTTCTTTTCCCAGAGATGTGGTCAGATAAATTCTGCTGTTTTGATTGAGACATTAATAAAAATAAACCCAAGTCAATCAAGCCTAGCTGGGAGAAGATGCAAGACAAAAAGCAGCTGAACAACAAGAATAGCTGCAGCTCCCTTGAATGCTGTGAAAGCCTCACTCTACCCCACAATTTGCATATTCTCCTCATGCTAATTCATGCACAATCCTCTCCCCTCCTCATTCCAGCCTCCCACTTGGTCTTGCTGTTTGTGTCTCTCCAGGAGAGCTTTGGTGGCACGAAGGATGCTCAATACTTTGAATAAAACACCCATTCACAGCTTTTCTTCTCATTTTCCAAACTCACCTAGACAGGGAGGGGATGCCCAGGGTCTGGTCTCTAAATTTAATCATTGCCAATGCTCCTTTTTTGGCCATTTTTATTTTTACCAATCTCTTGTAAGCACAGGATTTAGGGAGCTGGGAGGAGCATCGCTTGGAGAGGCGACAGCAGCGGGAGCATCCCAGCTGGAGCTGTGGCATCTTGGGGAGAGCAAGTGGAGTGACCCCAGCGTGACCCTGCGTGGCACAGGCTGGCCTGGGAGTGGTGCACGGCAGAGCTGTGATCCTGGTTCCCTTCCCCACCAGCTCCCAGGAGGAACAGGAACGTGCTGGTCCCAGGGCCAAAGCAGGGCTGGGGGTTGCTGTGTTTGGCGAGTGCCACTCGGCTCTGGGCTTTTTTAGGGACAGCCAGTGCTCCACTTGTTGAATCACACAGTTCWTTGGGTTGAAAAAGACCTTTAAGATCATCGAGTCCAACTGAAGCGAGCCCAGGGAGCCCAAGATAAAAGACAGGGAGTCCACAGCCACGGAGCAGCACGAGGGGCTGGGCACCTTCCTCCAGAGCAAGGCTGGAAAACAAACCAAAGAACAGTTCCCACTTTACAGGCAGAAAGCAAGTCCCCCAGCAGCTCCTGTTTCCCCTCTGGAAGCAGCCAGGAAGCACAAGCACGAGTCCTYATGCCTGGGTCAGCTCAGGCAACTGGAATGGGAAAACTCTGCAGGCTTCAGCTGCTTTCCGAACACACAGMAGGGCACAAACCCCAGCCCGCTCCAGCCTCTTGTCGGAATAAAACGCAGAGCAAGGCAGAGCAGCAGCCCCGAGCCCTGCAGCCCCCCCTTCCCTGCCCAGGCTGCTTTAAAAACTGTTGGAAACACCACTGGATCAGCTGCCCTTGGATAACTCCCACGCCCCGAGTTGTGCAAGGGGTGGGTGCTGAACTTGGCCCTCTCTCTCTTTGCTGCATCCCAAGGTTTGGGCTCCTGGTCCTGCCCCTATGTGGCATCCCCGAGCGGGGAAGCAGCTGCCGTTGGATTTTGGGATGAGCAGCCCCATCCTCACGGCAAAACCGAGCTGTTCTGGGTGCTCACACTCCCTCTGGATAATCTGCTGCTCTTCGTGTGGATCTCCTAAAAATCCCGCTCCGTCTTTCACCCGCGGGAGCTGCTGCTTTGTAGCTGTAGCACTAAATCATGGCCTTTGTTGTACGAGACGAGGTGAAAAAGCCGCCACATCTTCTGTGTCTGGCAGGGCCAGAAACAGTCGGGGCCCTCCTCAGATCGTTGTTTTTCCCTAATAGCAGATCAAAGCTCCCCTCGGCACAGAGACTCGGAGGCGTTTGCTGCCAGCAGCGGTGGCTGAGTGCAAATCACAACTGCACGGACGGGGCTGGGGTCACCTTGGAGCATGACCAAGATCCAAGGTAAATATCCCTGGCCAGGTTTAAGGGAATAAAGCCATTTCCCCCCTAATTTCTTCCTGTGGTACCTCTGCATTTCTGGGGTCCATCGGGATGGAGATTTAGCCGTGACGCCCCAAGATTTCCCAAATCTACTGCTGTAAGTTACTGATAAAGGACTAAAGGATTTCAAATCCAGGTTGGACAGGGCTTGGGGCAACCTGGGCTAGTGGAAGGCGTCCCTGCCCATGGAACTGGATGATCTTTAAAGTCCCCTCCAGCCCATTCTGGGATTCTGTGACTTTGGCCCCTTCTCTGGACATCTTTTTTTAATCTCAGGTCTACCTGAAGATCATCAAAGATCCTCTGCAGCCCAAGGAGGAAGGGCAGAGGCTGCTGGGACACAGAGCTTGGCTTGGTCCCCGCAGAGCTCCGCGAGGAGGGGGATTTGTGCACTGCCCCTGGGGGCACCCGACCCACCTGCAGGGTCCCAGATGTCCCTCCTGAAGGTACAAACGTCTCCTGGAACCTGCCAAGGATCAGCACCAGCCCGGTGCTCTTCGAGGAACACCCTGCGAATCCGGCGGCAGAAGCCGGTGTGAATTCCCACAGCGGTTTCCAGAGGATCCATCGCCTTTCCTGGAGTGAAACCTGCAGGGGAGAAGGAAGAGAGGATGAGCAAAGCATCCCCCACGGTGTTTCACCCAGCACCCTCACCCAGCAGAGCCCTGGGGCCGAGAACAGGAGTTTGGGGGTTGAGGAGCTCACCAAGAAGCCGGAAAAATTCCTGGATTTGCCTTGGGATGAGATCAGCAAGAGCAAAGGCTCCTCTGGTGACACTGCTGCCGCTGTGGAGAAGGTGCAGAGCTGGTGGCCACACAATCTTCTCCTCCAGGTCCCAGCCACCAACACCAGGCTGGATTTTGGCACTGGAGCTTGTCACTGAGCAAAACAAAAGGAAAAGATTGCAGGCCTGGAAGTTCTCCCCACGATGGGTTTGGTTTGTATTTTACAGAATAGATTTACCTTGAAGCACTTCCACTGCTCCTCTGGTGAACTCCTGGGGCTTCTCAGAGCAGAGGGGTCCTGGGGAGATCCCGCTGCAATCAACTCCAAGAAGACATTGACATCACGTGGGTTTAGGTGGAAACAGTAAACTTGATTTATTGAAAAAAAAAAATCTATTACATTTATTCCTTTATTACACAGGTTTAAAATATTTAAAAATAGCTCTTATGGGCATTACACTTAAATTTTATGACATGTTTATTGGACTTTGAAGAAATGTACAATATGTCATTCGACACTATATTTTAAAAAGGGCCTTATGTACTAAAGTTTGTTTTTTTTTTTCCATAGGTTTTATTTTTCTTATCAACATTTGTTCAAGTCATATATATTAAGGGAGGAGGGAAATAAAATTACACAAAAAGAAGGTCTGCAAATACAAGTAGTAATTTTATTGCAATATACCGTAGCTAAGTGGTCTGGGGGAATCGGAACAGTTCGGAGCTCAGTACAATTACAACACCGTGGAATTCAACAGAGGAAAATTTTTATTTCTTTTTTTTTTTTTTTTTGTCTTAAAGCAGAGAAATAAAAGGGGGAAAAAAAAAAACAACCAAAAAAGGAAAAAAAAAAGCTCCCTTGATGAAAATTGCTCACAGAATCACATGACCTGGACAGACACACACGTGTGCACACACATCACGATATGGCTTTGCTGGTGCAGGCAGGAACGTGCAACCTTTCCCGACCTTCTCGCTGCTTCCCGGACCAGGCTGTTGCCAGGGCGACTGAGAAGCTGAATTCCTTATATATTATTATTATTATTATTATATATTCCTTTTCACTGCTTTGCTGCCGGAGTCTGCAGTTTGTAGGGTAGCACCTTTCGTGTGGTTTTCTTTATTTTTATTCCCTTCAGCGGAAAATAAACGGGAGAGACAGCGAGGGGAGAAGGGAGACGGATGGACACGGCTCTCCCGGGCCTACAAAAGCACCGCTTTGCCTCCCTTCCTCGGATGCCGCTGCTCTCTCTTTGGGAAGGAGGGGGGAAAAGACATCAGAGACAGGCTTTTCTTCACAGTAAATGTGATGGCTTTTCCTTTACGGTGAAMAATCCCCCGGGAGCTGAACGCTCCAGGCCAAGGAATAATAAAAAAAAACACCCCCCACCTCGCAACACCTCTTTTTTTTTTTTTTTYCCAGCTGAAAGATCTGAACGAGGGAAAGGGCCGAGGAGGGAAGAACAAGCAAAATGGAAAAAGGGAGGCRGTGTGAGCACGTTGTGAGCCGTGGGGATGGAAAGCCACTTGTGGGGAGAGCAGGGAAATGGCAGATCCCCGGGAGCACCCACACGGCTGCAGCAGCGTCAGGACACCCAACATGACATAAATTAGCACCACAAACGTTCAGCCACTGAGGACAAGCTGCTCTGGCTACCACCGGGGGAAAGGCACGGATGTCCTCRGGAAAAGAAAGAAAAAATAAAGGAAAAAAAAGAGTTGTAAGCGCGTTTCGTGCTTTTTGCTACACGGAGCATCCAAGCTGCTGCAGGACGGGGAGAGGAGCAGGGCTCCTCCAGAAGGGATAAGGAGGTGCCATGCATTGATCAGCTGGAGCCAAAATCTGCCTGAAAGCGCCCAAAAAGCAAAGTGGGAGACTGGCCAGTGGCAGGGTATCACCAGTGTTGTGTTAAAGTCATCAAATAGATAGCACCACAGAGATATGTAAAAATAAAAATAAAAAGCACCTTTTTTTTTTTTCTCCTTTTYTTTTGTTTTTTATACACTCGATATTCAGAGAGGACAAATGGATTTTCCCTGCCACTGGGATCTGCCACTGGGAATGGATTCAGGTTTAATTATTATTATCATTTTAAAGGAATGCTGAAGGAAAAAAAGAAGAATTAATTTAAAGTACGTGCGTTAAGCAAGTGGATAAAAAGGCAGAGACTCAATGCAGATCCTGCTTTTAGATCAGGGCTTTGTAGGAAATTTCTTACAGAGTGGCTTTAATTTCCTTATTTTGAAAGGAATCACTCCAAAGGGCATCTGTGGCTCAGGGGGCTGCTCTGCACCTCATCCTGCCAAGTTATCCTGGGTGTAATTCCAGGGCCCCCCAGATCCCAGCTTGGGGCTGGGAAGAGGCAGGACAGGAGCTGCTGTCTTCATTCCCAGGTGGAATCTTGGCTGGGATGGGGGCGGCTTTAATACAGACAAGGTCACTTGCGTGATTGGAAGGCAGAAACATTCCAACATTTCCAATAAAATACAATACAAATATTTACTTACAAACATACAAAAATAGAAGCACCTTTAATACAGGGGGCAAGAGACGCCCAGTGTGACCTTGAGTTAGCACGGGGTCACACCCTGGGAAACGTGGCACGAGGCAGCCCAATGGAGGAGGCATGAAAAACTCTGGAATTGGCCACGGCATCTCCCTGCTGGAGCTGATCCAGATCTCATGGAAGGCAACAAAACCCCTCTGAGGATCCAGGACTTCACCGTCGGGCTGAACACGAGGAATTTCAAGTTTTTTCCATTTTTTTTTCTCCTTAGGGACGAACAAACGGACAGCACCCTACAGCCGAGCGCTCGCTGTCGCTCGTGGCGAGAGGAGGAGGAAGAGGAGGAGGAGGAAGGAGGAGTTTGCTGGAGGTGGGGTCAGCTCGGTGGCCGTGGGGCAGCAGCGGTGGCAGCAGGGCCAGGGCCAGGGCCAGGGCTCCGTGTGTGGCCGTCGGTCATGAGATTCCGTGTCCGTCGTGGGGGGCGCAGGGGGGGCCGAACGAGGGGCACAACGAAACGAGGGGTGAAGGGGGGGGGGGGGGGAAAATAATAACCCATCGCTGTCCAGTTTCAGACCGTGCACGTGACGAGGAATTCTTCTTTTTTTCTCTTTTTTTTTCTCTTTTTTTTAATTAAATGGCGCAATGAGGTTACGAGGTTGCTCATTTGGAGACTTAGGTTCAGGTGGCCCTTTAGCCCAGGAAGCAAGCTGGTCCCACCTCGAATCCAAATTTCTGTGYCGCTTCTCCGAAGTCATTGAACATGATGTCGACGATGGGGACCTGCTCCACTTTGGGCGTGTTGATTTCCAGGATGGTTTTCTGGTAGCCCTTCCTTGCCTGGAGGGGGGGAAAGAGGGAKGAGCTCTGAGGATGCCTCCAAAGCATGAGTGAGCAGTCACCACGCCGCTGGGAATGCAGCRAGGATCTCCCCCAGGGATTTTCCGACCCAAATCGGAGTCACCCACCGCCCGAACGCGCATTTATTTGGAGATGCTCGCCCCGAGCCCAGCCCATGGAGCAGGAGCAGGTCAGGACACACCAGCTCTGCTCTCAGCACATTTCCAAGCTGGAGCAGGAGCCTGGGAAAACAGTTGTGGCTGTGGAATGGTTGTTTTCCCTCCCCGAGGACACGCCTGGCTTGTTGAGCAAACGGGAGCGATTTAATTTGAATGTATTAGTTTGACTATTCCCCGAAAAGATCACATTTAAAGTGTGATGGAATTCACCAGGTGCTGTTGTCTCTTTATCATGCCTGGTAGCCATAGAGTTATTTCCAAAATATAAATAATTATTAGAGGAGCAGAAGTGCCCCCGAGGGCGTACAAAGCTGCACAAACAAGTGGATTTATGGAGCAGCTTTCGGCTCTACCTTTCCCTGTGATTTGTGTGTCTCGGAAGAACAGGCTGGAGCACAGCTACGGAGAAAGGGCTGGAAGTTCAGGAAAAACACGTTCAAGTAATGGTTTGAACATTAGCCCTGGAGGCCCTCCCGCTTCAGCAGCTCCACCGTGGCAGGTCCTACMAGGACCTCTGTGGCAGCACCGTGTGGGGCRGCCCAGCCTCATTTCCACAGGGTAGGGCTCAATCCTGGAGTCATTTAGGAWGGAAAAGACCATTAAGGTCATCGAGTCCAACCATTAACCCAGCACAGCCAAGCCCWCCGTGGGTTACAGYGCTCACTCCCACAAATGAATTAAAATCTTAAAATCTGTAAATCTCTGGTGGAGTTCTAACGCCCCTTTGATGGGTCTAAGATTCAGATTAAAATMATCTTTAATGGGGAAAACCTATTGTAAACCCTAAACGCCCTTAAATAAATAAATAATTCTTACAGATCTGTGCTTTGGGCAGCACAACCTGCCGGGGTACCAGGGGTTTGCAGGAGGCACATCCACCTTAAATGTGCAACTCGTGGTCCTCCAGCATCCCTGACACTCCAAAAGGGGAAGGGAGGGGAAGGCACTTTTTCCCAAGGCCGGGTTATCTTAGCAGGAGCCACGAAGAACTTGAGGATAAACTTCCCCAAGTGGCTCCTGGGTGTTTCCAGAAGGGGGCTGGATGCCCTTTCCCTCTCCAGGAAGGTGTTAAAAGAAGTGATTCTAATCTGATTTTCCTCATTGCTCCCGCAGTAAAAAATCTGTTTGYGCCAGAACAGAACCATTTCAATCTCAGATTATGTGGGGAGCTTTTTCTGTCAAACATCTCAATCTTCCTGTCCCGTGGGCTTCAAGCGCTGCCGTTCCAGAGGGTGGGAATTATTCATGTTTTTACACCAGCAAGCTGGGGCTCAAAATAAACGCAAGCAGCACCTGCTTTGCCAAATTTTTATCTCCTGAGGGCAGATTTTTCAGAGTTTAAACCCAAATCAGGCATCCCGGAGGAGTTAGAAGCAAARGGAGGATGTGGGGCCGCTCTGGAAACTGTGGCTGTGCTCGTGCACCCCAGACCAGCACAGCCCAGAGCCTTCCTGGGGCTGCACACACCAAACCCCAACCAACCCCACTGCCAAACCCCTCGTGCTTTGCCTCCAAGGTTTCCTGGAAGCAGCTAAAAGGATTCTTATCAAACCCAATGAATTTCCTACACGATTTGGTGTCAGCGCTCGCCTCTCCCAGTGTGAGGAACTGGGCAAGAGCAAAGGCAAGGGGGGGCTTTTCAAAGCAAGTGGCRTTTGTAGGCAGGTTAAGTGGATTAATCACATTAATTTGATCCCTGGAGGTGCTGCAGCTTCCCTTGACCTTGAGGGAATTATGTATTCCCGTGAAATCATGTATTCCCATGGAATCACATATTCCTAACTTGGGGAAGAGCCAGGCTGATGCCACTCTCAGCCCTCCCGACAACTGCACCAACCACAGGAAATTTGGGGGTGATTTCTGGCCCTGGACAGGCAGGGGAGGGGACAGAGGTGTCCCTGAGGTATCCCTGAGGAGTCCTCAAGGTGTCCCAAGGTGCCCTGAGGTATCCCCAAGGTGTCCCTGAGGTGCCCCAAGGCATCCCAGGGTGTCCCTGAGGAGTCCCCAAAGTGCCCCGAGGTGTCCCTGATGTACCCCAGGTGCCCCAGTGTGTCCCCAGGGTGTCCCTGAGGAGTC
>JACAXG010000076.1:3141512-3179686 GCA_018881555.1 Amblyornis subalaris
GGTGGCCCCAGGGTGTCCCTGAGGAGTCCCCAAAGTGCCCCGAGGTGTCCCTAAGGTGCCCCAGGGTGTCCCAGGGTGTCCCCAGGGTGTCCCAGGGTGTCCCTGAGGAGTCCCCAAAGTGCCCCGAGGTGTCCCTGATGTGCCCCAGGTGCCCCGAGGTGCCCCAGGGTGTCCCCAGGGTGTCCCCAAGCAGTCCCCAAAGTGCCCCAAGGTGCCCCGAAGCTGTCCCCAGGATATCCCTGAGGTGCCCTGAGGTTCCCCAAGGTGTCCCCAAGGTGTCCCCAGGTGCCCCCGGAGCCCCGTACCGCGCAGCCGTCGAGGGCAGCCCGGATGTAGGGGTTGTTGTCGTAGGACATCTCCTCGTCGTTGGAGCCCAGGAAGCGCACGGCCCTGTCGTAGCTGCCGGTGCTGGCGTCGTGCCAGGCCACGGACTGGTAGCAGTTGTAGGTGATGTTCTGGCGGGCCGAGGCGCTCAGCAGGCGCAGGAAGGTCATCTGCACCACCCCGATGGGGTTCCCGTCCGAGTCCACGTAGGAGAGCTGGGAGAGAGGGGGGAAGGGACAACGCYGGGCGGTGAGGGACGATGGAACGCAGCCGGGGGGCTCACAGGGACACCGGCGGCACCAGCAGGCACTGGCTCCTGCCACCCTACGGGCACGGGGATGCTCTGGTGTCCCAGGGCACGGCCAGCCAGGAACTTTCGCCGGATGGGGTCTGGGTGTGAGCTCAAAAATTAAGGCTAAGGAASGCAGAGGGAAAAAGGAACGGGGAATTCAGCCCTGGTTGCCAGAGGGTGCAAATTCRGGGATATGTCTCAAGTTTACGCCAATACTGAGAATTTCTCCAGCTTTTGAAGAGATGAAAAAGCAAATTCCTGTGAGGGTTCAGGGCTTTATTTTCCTGTTCTGTTTGACACGAATTTCTGACTGCTGGGGGGGATTTTGTCCTGCACACACCGGGGTATTTCCCATTCATTGTTCCTGGGGTTTGGAGCAGTCTTTGCACTCCATCTGCAGCAATCCTGTTCCTGCTGCTAAGGGCTCGGGGACTCCTTTTCCCTGCTTGGAAAAGCTACGCTCAGGTAAAGGGAAATTGGATTTGCTGCCCTTGCACACTGGAATTTGCTCCCTTCTGCCCACCAGGCTCCTTTTCTCCCTTGCAGGAGAACAGCATCTAGAAGTAGGATTTATTGAAACCCAACTCCAGCACTTGGGGCATTCAGGACTTTGTGGGACTTTCATGCCCCACAAAATGAGTTTGCAGGTACGAACTGACAGTGCTGGAGGTGGCATCTCCCAGCCACTGCCCTGCATGGACTGAGGGTTTCTTTAGGAACAACCAGGAGACAAACACGGGCACCCCACCAGCGTGGATTTCCTCCAGGCACCACGAAACCTCGAGCTGTGCCGCCAGCTGCAAACGGTAGAAGAGATTCATAACCAGACAACAAAACAGMGAACCAAAAGAGAATCCAAACAAATCAAGATACCAACCGGTCGTCAGGACGCTGCTGCGCTGTCCTCCTGAGAGTGAAACGTGACTGACCACGAGAGAGCCACCAGAGCATGCCAGGGGGAGCTACCAGAAAGCCACCAGCACGTGGAAGGAAGGGGACACAGAATGCCAAGAGCTTGGCACACACCCAGCGTGGCACCACTGACCTGCAGGACCTACTGCTCTTATTTGGTTTTATTTCAAATTTCTTATTTCAAATCAGTGCTTGCTTTGCAGCCTGGCTGCTTCTCGAGGGGTCTCCTGCTGTTCAGCCTGTGCAGATTGTGTGAAACCCCAGCCCAGCCTGGCAACTGGAGCCACTGGGAGCTGGTTGTGTGCAGTGTTCGCTCAGGGGAGCTTTGCGAGGCTCCAGCCTTTCCGCTTTTCCTCGTGCTGGCATTTCCCTGTGGCACATGCCAGATGGCTGGCAGGGATAACGGGATGGGACGGGATGGGTGGCAGGCCTTGTTAGAGCTGCTGGGAATTGTGTGGAGCACACACAGAAGGAAGGCAGAGAAAACATCTGCAAGCCTCTAATCCCTCTCAACACAGCTCGGCCGCATCCTGAGGAAAGGAGAGGAATTGGCTCCAAGAGCTCCGTGTCATTGATTGA
Organism: Amblyornis subalaris; assembly: GCA_018881555.1. Classification (NCBI taxonomy): domain Eukaryota; kingdom Metazoa; phylum Chordata; class Aves; order Passeriformes; family Ptilonorhynchidae; genus Amblyornis; species Amblyornis subalaris. The sequence goes on from JACAXG010000076.1 coordinate 3,143,620, forward strand.
TGGTGGCGTGGGAGCATCGAAACGAGCTGGGTTTTGTTGTATTTCATATTTACTGCGTCCTTCTTACTTTAGATATCCCAGCCCCTTCCCAGCTCCACACCTCGTGCAATCCCAGGATTTACACAGAGCCCCTGACAGCAGCGGGAATCTTCACCTTGGCTTTGGGGTCCCCTGTGGGCTCAGCCCCTCAAGACACCAGGGACCTTCTCCATGGAGCAGCAGGAGCAGAGTTGCACCCAGAGGGGAACTCAAGCTCCTTCATTCTGCCCATCCACACCCAGATTTCAGCTGACCTTGGATCCACCAGGCAAATATCTCCTTCATTTACCAACCTCATGGCTCCCAGTACTGACAGGGGAGAAATTAGAGGTATTTTTAAATAAATAAATAAAAAATTTATGGCCTGTGTGTTTGGCTGGTTTGTGGTTTGCTTAGGTAAGTCTTCTACATACTGGTGGCTTTTGTTTTTTTCCAAATAGAAAAAGCAGGACAGGTGGGAAAAAAAAAAAAGGCAAGAAAATGACAACACAAAAAGATGGAACAAAGAGCTCCGAGTAGCACCAGAAATGTTTTTATCTAAAAAGAACAAGCCCTAAGCTCTAGGCTGGCAACTGAGCCTCTAACAGAGCTGATAGCCTGGGAAAAAAAAGAGAAGCAGGGGAGCTGGAGAAGTGGAGGTACTTGTGCTACGAACTGATGAAGTGCTCTGTAATTAAGCTATGAGTAGTTGCCCTCCGAGGAGCCACGAGGCTGAAGCCTGGGCTCTGCAGCCTCATTTGACGATGCAGAAAAGCCACGGAAGCCAAGCCCTGGTGGAGGGCAGGACGAGAGCAAGGACGCGTTTAGTGGCGACGGAAGCGGCGTGGGAAACAACGCTYGGGCTTGTTTGCCCTTTAAGGTGGAAGTGGGGCCACTGCAGGAACCCCCTGCCCTGGGGAGGGGTACGGGAGAGCAGCTCCTGCCTTCTGGGCAGGCTGGTTTATCCGCTGAGTATTTGCCTGGTCCCTGATGCTCCTGATTTGACTGAGCTCGTTACGAGCATCCCGCTAATTCCACAGGGTCTGGTACACAAGGGGGACGTTTCCGTGGCTTGAGGAGACCTGGCTGACACAGCTCTGCCATCCCTGAGCAGGGCTTGGTCTCTGTGGCAGCGATCTCTCCACAGCCTGGATGTCCTCTTCCACAACAGCTTTTCCTGGTTTACATCTTGCTGGCATCAAACATTGTTTGACCTTAAAACAGCTCTTCCCCCTTGAAAAAATCCTTAATTGTGCCTCAGTCACGTTCCTTTCCACCAGGCTTGGCAAATGCACGTGGCTTGAAATCTTCCTTTGGAAAAATAACTTTGTATCTCCCAAGCTCTGTGAGAGTGGTGTAGGAGCCCCCAGCGTGGCTCATCTCCGGTAGGGGAGACAAAACCTGCCCTAGACCTGAGATGTGACAGCAGCGTGCCCAGCTCCGGGCTGGAGCATCACTTCGGGGATGTCTCAGCTCTTGGGATAAGGCTACACCGCTGGGGGACAGCAACGTGGGGACAAGCCAGGTTGCCCTTGCCATAGTGGGGACTGATGAGGGGACAGCAAGAGCGCTCCCTGTGGGATGCAGCACTCCCTGGTGGGATGCAGCACTCCCTGTGGGATGCAGCCATCCTGCAGGGCTCTGTGAAGCCAAACCTGCACCAGGGTCCCCCAGGACATCGCCGTGTCCCCTTCTAACCCAGGGCGAAGCTCAGCCCCTGCTCCCGTGCTTCCAGTCAGGCAGACTGGAACAAAGCACCTCCACTGGGTGTGGTTTCTCTCTCAGAATTCCACCTTAAATGTTTCCGTGTGCCTGGGAGGGGGGTTAGTCCGGCATGCAGAGGGCAGCGGCGTGGCCATACCAAAGCGGGTGCCAAGCTCTGCTGAGGCTCAGGGTTAGCCACTTACCAAGGACCCCCGCTTGTATTGACTATACCATGTGGAAGGCTGTTCTTTGGGCCAACGAGCCATTTTACTCTGTAAAATATGACAGGGGTTAAAGGAAACAGGAAGCACCAGGATGCATCTTACCAGTTTACCGCGCTTGAATTCACTGAACCACGAGCCTGGGTTTTCCTTGGGCCAGGAAGTAATTCTAGCCTAGTTTGTGGACGGCAAGGAGGGAAGAGAGAAAGAAAAAAAAAAAAAAGAAATTAAAAAGGTTACATTCATTTCCGGAGTCTGCATGTCTTATTGAAACTGTCCAACTTGCTTTAAAATGTTTTTTTTTTTTAATCTTTATACAGCAGTAATGAGAGCAGAAGGTGGCTCTGAAGCAGAGGGGCATGGATGGTGCTGCCCTGGCACCAGCTTCCTTTGCTAAGGATCTCTGCCCTCCTAGAAACCTGGGATGCAAATCCAGCAGTGCAGTGTAATGGCAGGAAAAGCGAAAAGAGAGATGGAGAGGGGAAAAAGGAAATATGGGTGGGAAAAGGTGCATTGGTCTCCACGGGAGGGCTGGGGTGGAAAGGCAGTGCTGGTGACRGGGAAGGCTGGTGCCTCTCCAATGCCAAATCCAGGTGCTGTGGGGCTGGGAAAGGCAAAGGATGTGAGGAAGGAAAAGCCTCTGCCTGAGGCCCTGTAAAATCACGGCCAGACTCTGCTTTTTGAGCTGTCAACGTTGTGAGGAGAAACACGGYGAGCTGACGCAGAGGAGAGGAAATCCATCTCCCATTTAACAGCCCCAAGAAAAACTCCAGGAAGATTTATGTCGCGTGCGATTTTGTCCTGTGCTGACACACATCTCTGGTGGCTGAAACTCAGCTTTGTCACAGCTGGAGCACGACTGTGACACTGGCACAGCTCCCCCAGGCTGACTCGTAGTGTTTCTGCTTGGCCAGTGCCAGAGCTGGTCCCCAGGCAGCGGGAAGAGCAGCTCTGGAAAACAGAGTGCACGGATCCAGCACAGAAATGATGAGTGTGGCTGAGCTAAGAGCATCATTACACAAAATAACTTCATCAACCTTGTGCAGCCGTGCCAGGAAGAGCTCTGAGCCTACTTGCAATCATTTAGGATCATTTACCCACAAGAAACAGCAGGAAAAATGACAGGAGATAAACATTTATCTGCTCTGCCTGGAGACACGGCGAGGGGAGAGGAATCGGTGGTGCTCAGGCATGCAGGGAGTGGAGCAGGGCTGTGGGAAGGGATACAGGGAAGGAGTTCAAGCTCCCAGGGAGCCCCARTCCCTGACCCAACAAACACACCTATGCCTTGGACAGCAAAGTGAAAAAAAAAATAAGGTTTTAGCACTTATTATGCCTGAGAAATCATCAAAGGCTTGTCCCAAATCACAGTTTAAATCTGACTTAAAGAAATTCTCTTTATCAACAGATTCCTTATTATTTTAGAAGGTAATGCTGTGTAACAAAGGAAGGTTCTGGATCTCTGATCCTTCCTTGCTGTTGTTCAATTCTCCTGGAATTGGCTGTGAATATTCATGTCAGGAAACAATCCATCACAGGGGGGAAAGCAAAGGTTGTGTGGACTTACTCCTTCGGACTTCTTGTCAGGGAAGATGCAGGTCTCTCCACCAGCTGTGAAGTTACAGTAAACTTTGAAAGAGTCCCTGGAGCATCCTTGGTTGGGATCGACCCAGTATTCACCTGGATGAGGGGAGGGAAGGGAAGAAAGAAYCAGGACAGAGGGCACTTCAGCAACCTCCTCACCAGGGATGTTCCATCTCTCACAGGTCATTTTTTGGAAAACTGGTCATGTTCTGGTGCCAGTTCATGTGGCACCTTAAGGAAGATTCATTTTCCATCCCATATCCCCATCCTTAGAACAGGAAATATCAGCTGGAAGAGCTGTCCAATGATATTTAGTCCAACTCTACGCATTCCTTCTCCAGCAGCCACATTCCTCATGGAACACCAGCCCAGGGACTCCCCAAATCACTCCTCTTCCTGCCCTCCCTTCCGCGTGGAGCTAGGAAAACCCCGGTGTTCCCCCACATTCCCTCCATCCCGGGACACACCGTCTGGGAAGTCGGGGTGGCAGAGCTGCAGGTCCTTGCAGGTCCGTGCTGGGTTGTGCTGGGTGCCCAGGGGGTGCTTCATTTGCTCGATTTCCAGTTTGAGGGAGTTCAGGGAGCCGAAGATCTCCTCCATGCCGTCGGCGTAGTCCATGTAGTTGTCGGCGTTCCCGTCGTCCACCAGCTGGCTGGCGTCAATGTTCCTCCTGGTCCTCTTGGCAGCCTGGATGGGCAGGGGCTGGATGACTTCTCCAGGAGGACCCTGATTTGTGAGGGAAAAAAAAAAAAGATGCAACTTCTTATTTCATTGGGAAAAGGATAAAGGAGATGGACGAAGCAGCAGCATCCCAAAATACACATCGGACGTGGAAAACACCCATGGATGGTGCTGGAAAAACCTCTGGCTTGAACATCTTCCACCTTCCCTTGTCCTCTTCCCTCCTCCCTTCACATCCTGCTCTCTTCCCCAGTGTCTCCAAGAGATTCCAATCCGTTGCTAGGATTGGCAATGAAAACTTTGTCCAGAAGTTTTCTGCTTCCCAACATTCCAACATCCATGAAGTCTGAACCCCATTTCATGCTTCSTGTTATGGGTTCTACTTACAGGAGGTCCTGGGGGCCCAGGAAGACCGGATTCACCCTTTGGACCTGTTGGACCCTGGGTGGAAAAGCAAGGGAAAACCATGAATCACTCCAGAGAAAGCACCTGTTACTTTTATCACATCCCAAATATTATTACTTTTAACTGTGGCTAAAGCTTCATTCTTGTCCTTTCAGGCACTCAAGAGAAGTCTCCCTGTATCCACATCCCCAGAAAATGAGKTTTTTTCAGTTATTTTTGATGTTTAGGTAAAAGATCAGTCAAACACTGGGAATTACACAGTCAAATTTTTCTTTTGCTTCCTACAGAAAAGGAGGGATCTTTCAATGCATGAAATCTTCAACTCTCCGAATCAATCCAACAGCTTTACAAGTCAAATAAAACCTTAAAATTAATAAAACATCGAATTCTGGATGGGAAAAAGACACCGAGGAGTTGCCCAGGAGGAATTTTTAGCTGCCAGCACAGGAGGTCTGCACCACGAACTTTCAGAGTCTCATTTCTCACCGAGCTCTTCACTTTCCAGCTTCCCACCTCCTGCTTTCACAGCCTATTTTTAACCCCCTCCCCTCTCCAGCAGCAGCTTTTCTCCCCAGGACTGTGCTCTGGATTCCTCCCTGTGATCTCTGCTGCTCAGGGAAGCGCAGTTGTGGCACAGGAACAATTCCCATTCCCGGGCTTAGGCAGCCTGGAAAGGATAAGTGCTCTCTGCTAATTGCCTCAATGGCACTGATGAGGAGAGCTCCAGCGTGTCCTACACTGAATTAATGACACTCAGCCCCTTCCTTTAGCAGTGTCTGTACTCACTGAGGAGCCTTTAGCACCTTTGGGACCAGGTGGACCCTGTGGAGAGAAAAATAGAGAGGGGTGAGTTCATTTCCAAGCAGAGAATTCCATCTCTCCTCACACAGAGAAGTGCTATAGAAAGGTTTGGTGGTTTTKTTTTTTTTTTAATTTACTCCCTTTCTATTTCCACTTTTCACATCCACTTGAGTYGGGTGTTGCTTTTTATCTGCCAGCACACAAACAGCGTTTGTGTCAGAGCAATCTGTGTCACAGCTCCACACTCCTGTCCCAGCAGGGACTGGGAAAGCTGCTGGGGCATTCCTGGAACGTGGGGCTGATCCYGGCTCCGTGCTCAGGACACCCAGCGTCCAAAAAACTGACAAAAATAGCAAAAAGGGGCAAGAAATCCCCATGGGATTGTAGATAATCCAAAAGAAAGGGGGAGGGAAACAGGGTGGGATGATTGCCCTGTGCCCATCTGCCAGCACTCCTGGAATTCATCCAAGTGTTTTTAATGGGCTGAGCAAACCCCCTGTGACCAACATCCTCCTCCCAGGGCTGTGCTGGGCATTCCTGGGAGCACCAAAGTGACCCCTGAGGGACTGTGCAGCTCCCGAGGAATCCCAAGAGAATTCCTCGTCACCTACCGGCAATCCTGGYGGCCCTGGAGGTCCGATGGGTCCGGAAGGACCTGTGATACCCTGAGAGATAAAAGCAGAACAACGTTGGTTTGAATGCAACAATTCTGGCCCAAAACCACACAACCAACACCTGCTCACAAATCACCACCCAGTTTCGGAGGATTCCGCTCAAATCTGGAGCTTTCACTGGTTTTCAAGCATGATCCAGACAAGAGCACGGACAAGGAATCTCCCATCTCATTTAAAAACCAGCCCTTTAGATGAATATTTAATGGCACCATCCCTCCAAGTCTGTTCAGCTCTCTTCATACGACCCCTGGGAATCTGCTTCCCGCTAAAATGGGTCATTTTGGAGCATATCCATATTTCACATGTAGAATAAACCACATTAATACAGAAAACATCCCTCAAAAACTGGCAAGAATCTCCTGCCAGGGCTGACCATCTCTGCTGGGCTGTACCTCCTCAAGGGCACAGTGCTCAAAAGCACATTCCAGGAAGGYTTTAGGGAATATTCACCTGTTCTCCTTTGGGTCCTGCTGAGCCCTGGGGGCCTGGGAGACCTCTGTCACCCTTTTCTCCCTGTTCTCCCGGAGGTCCAATAAGACCAATTAAACCTGGATGACCCTGGAGGGGGAAGAAAACAGCAGATGTTAATTAGGATCTCTCACTGGAGAGAGCAAGGACATTCCCAGATCCAACCCCAAATATCTGTAAAGGTGACAGGAGTTTGTAGCAATCCCTGGAAGTGGCAGAGAGGAGCAAAGCAGGGGCTTTTTGCAGCAGAAAATGCTACAAATATAGAAAGAAGCCCTGCGCTGGAGCAGCTGCTCGTTTCATGGGTTATTTATATATGACATAAATGTTTATAGGATGGAGAATCACAGCCTAAAACAGGCCAGGTGTCTGCAGCTCCACACCCACCCACAGCACAGCTCCATCCCCCCTCGGGGCACACTCCCAGYGCTCCATGTCCCCTCCAAAGCTGGCACACGGGGCTGGGGACACTCCCCAGCTGCAGGACCCCTCCACAAGGACATTTCTCCCCCCACATCCCAACATGGATCCTGCCACGGGATCCTKTGTGGATTCTCACCTTCTCCCCTTTAGGGCCAGAGTCTCCTTTCAGACCAGGCAAACCCGGAGGGCCCTTTGGGAGACAGGGAGAACAGAAGAGAGAATGAATTCGTGCCACGCTCATTCACCCATTCCAAAAACTCATGGAATTGGATGCTCTGGACCTACCATGGGGCCTGGAGGACCATCTGGGCCAGGGGATCCCGGGAGACCTTGTTCACCCTGTAAAACAGTGCAATTCCCTGAAAACACTCACTCCTGACAGCAGCGCTCCCAGCTGGGAATATTCTCATTATTCACCTGTGCCAGGGAATGCTTGCCCAGGCTTTTCGCAGATGCCAAAGGCAAAAGGATTTATGTTCCTTCCATGCTCAAATTTCTACTGGGAAAGAGACTTTGTAGGTCATGGAAAATCACCCCTGGAGAGTGGCTGAGAAGACCCAAGACTCAMATAAAACACGCTGGGAGATGATATTCACCATCCCGTTATTCCCGCTCAATACGTTTTATCTGCTGTCAGGCATTCCAGCACAGACAGAGCACTGGGAACAGGCATCTTCCAAGCAGATGGGACACAGCAAAGCACCAGGAACAACCTGCCCAGAAGCTTTCTCAGACTGGGAATACTCACGACTGGCCCRGGAATCCCTCGGAGGCCGTCGGGGCCGGGCTTCCCTGGAGCTCCTTGGGGACCAATGGGGCCAGTCTTCCCAGGAGGCCCTTCCAAACCAGCTTCTCCCTGGATGGAAGAGGCAGGATGGTTTCATTTGTGTTGGGACCAGAGGATTTTGTGAGATATTCCATGGCTGGTGCCAGGATGTCCCGGAGTGGACGCAGCTCCATGCAAAGCACACACAAATTTCTGTTCCTTGCTTTTCCCACTGCTCCCTCCACTTTCTGCACTCCCCAAACTCCTTCACTGTTCAGCCTTGCCTGAATTCCAGCAGGAGCCACYCTTTGGCTCTCCAGAGCAGGAAACTTCCCTGGGTTCAGTGCTGGGAGCGGAGCTACCCAAGGACATCCATCCTCCCCTCCYGCTGCAACAACAGGATCCATAATTCCCAATCCCACCTCCATTTCCCCACCTCTCCCACCCAAACAACCCTGGACCATTAATGCCGTGTTTGCCCTGGGAAAGGACACAGGGCTGTGCACACCCTGCTATTTACAACACATTAAATTGCCAAATTTAGCACTTTGTTGCTTCAAAGCAAGGAAAACATTCCCATGACCTTACCAAGCCCTAATTATCTCCACAGAGCTTGTTAAGAGCTGAAACATGAGCTCAGATTTGAGGCCAGTGGCCCCAAATTCAGGCTAATTTGTTGTAACACACAGCAAAATCAACACCCTGCCTTCCCAACGCCGGCCTTGGCAGAGGCTGATCCTTCTGGAATATCAAGGACACAGCAGAGGTGAAATCCCACTCAGCTCTTACCTTGGCTCCTTTCTCTCCTTGCCTTCCTTCGGGACCAGCTGGACCAGGAGGGCCCTAAAGAAAGCCCAAAATAGACGGAAAACACAATTAGATCCTGCTGATCTGAAACGGTCCGTTGGAATTAGCAAAACGATGCTCCAGCCCCAGGGAAGGAGACAAAATGGAGACAAATATCTCTGGAAAGCTTTTTAAATTAGCTCCGTGCTAAATGAATCCCTGGGTTCTGCCAGCAAGGCAGGAAGAGCAGGGGCACCTCATACTTGGATTTTCTTTGGGCTGTTAACATCTTTAAAAAAAAATCCATGGGATTTGCCTGGCAGCTTCCCATCAATTTCCAACGGCTGGGGATGGTGTGTAAGTTTTTTTTTAATTATCCCATATTTTACACAGTATTTACACAGCATTTATTGTAGGCTCAGGATACAGGACTAATAATAACAGGAGTTTTAAAAAGTCAATACAAATACATTTGGCAAAATCCTCCTAACACACCAACTTACCCTTTTTCCCGGGGGTCCGGAGGGGCCCGGCTCTCCCGTGGGACCAGGGGAACCCTGCACAGAGAGAGGGGAGGAGAACAAGCCATGAGTGCACCGGGGGATGTGGGAATGAGCAGCCCATGGATAAACCCTGAGTCAGGATCTGGAGTCTGTGCCAAGCCGAGGCGTGGGAGGCCACGACGACTCCCAGGCAGCACCTCCTCGGGATGCAGGCGGCGGCTCCTTTCATCCCTGCCCACCACAAATGCCAGAAGGCAGGGAAAAGCTGGAATCAAGCCTTGGGTGCTGTTTTTCCGTGAGATAATTTATGCTTTTGGGATGGATTGCCAAGCAGCCTGGATGCGTGGATGGATGGGTGGATGGATGGATGGATGGATGGATGGAGGGATGGACGGATGGCTGGAGGGATGGAGGGATGGTGGATGGATGGATGGTGGATGGATGGATGGATGGATGGATGGATGGATGGGTGGATGGATGGATGGATGGATGGTGGATGGATGGATGGATGGGTGGATGGATGGATGGATGGATGGTGGATGGATGGATGGATGGATGAATTGGTGGATGGATGGATGGATGAATTGGTGGATGGATGGATGGATGGATGGTGGATGGATTGGTGGATGGATGGATGAATTGGTGGATGGATGGATGGATGGATGGTGGATGGATGAGTGGATGGATGGATGGATGGATGGATGGTGGATGGATGGATGGATGGGTGGATGGATGGATGGATGGATGGTGGATGGATGGATGGATGGTGGATGGATTGGTGGATGGATGGATGGATGGATGGGTGGATGGATGGATGGATGGATGGATGGATGGAAGGATGGCAGCAGCCATGCTGACACAGACAGGAGAGAATGAGATCCTCAGTGGGCAGTTCCCAGCAGAGCTGGTGGGAATTGGATGCTCAGTGTCCCTGGACCTGCACACAGCCGTGGGGGCTGTGGGAACAGCTCTGCTCTCTCCAGTTACTCACAGTCTGTCCAGGTTCACCATCGTCACCTTTGTCACCAGGGGGACCGTCTTGGCCCTAAAAAGGAAAAAGAAAAGGAACAAGGAGGTGGATTTAGGGAGTGGATTGAGTGGAGCAGAGGAAATGCTGGGGCAGCTGCTGGGAAGGAACAGCACAGTCATGTTTCACCACCCCAGGAGGAGGAACCCCTGTGGGACCAACACTTACAGCTGGACCAGGCTCTCCAGGAGGACCAGGATCACCAGGGAAACCAACTGGGCCCTGCAAAGAGAGGAGAAGGAAATTCCTAAGTCAGAGATGTTGCACCTGGAGAACTGGAGAGCACCAGTGACAACACAGGGAGTCACCCTCTGGAGTAAACCTCCGATTCCTGCAAACCCCACCCCACATCCCATCCCATCTTTGCAGCTGCAGTGTTTTCCCCCTGTYCCAGCCAGTCCAGCCCTGCATCCTGACTGCCAGAGCTCCAAAGGCAACGCTGGCACTTCCATTCAGGTTTCTGGAAATCCATCGGCCAGGTGGCAGCAGAACCCCCACAGCTTTGGGAATGTGCAGAGGGGAAGGTTTTGCTCTTGCTCACTACCCAGTGTGGGACATTTTCCACAGGAGGAGCCTCTCAGAGCATGTGAGGACTACAACACTTCACCATTCTTCTCCATACAATGTCTGTCGGGTGCTTCCATTGATTCCAGGAGCAGCACTCAACAGCAGCCCCCAACCAAGCACAGATATCCCAAATCCCATCTGTTAGGAGGGATGACTAAACTCCCCTGCCTCCTCTGCTGCTTTGTGCCATCTTGCCTTATCYCCTAATAAATTTCAGGCATGAAAGGAGCCTGCAAGATAAATCCTGTCCYGTTGTCACCTGGAATAAATCAGCAGAGCTCCTCTGCCTTCACCAGAGCCACGGCAGTGAGCAGCAGCAGGGACCTGGGTGTAAAGGCACAGCTCCCAAATCCACGGAAATCTYCTTGGTGCTATTTGGGAAGCTTTGCTCTGGTGCAGGAGACCTTGGCACTCCATGAGCTCCAGCACAGAGTAACCCTACTGCAGGCCCTCTGCACGGGGGCAGTTCCCTGAGAGCCTGCAAAAAGGACTGATTGTTCCAGGATTGCTGGGAAATGTGGGACAGCGGGGTCTTTCCCTCATCAGCACCCCAAAGAAGGGGACTGATATCATGCATCACTAGAGGAGTAACTCCGTGGCYGGTAAATTATTTCAAATTTCCATAAATTCCTCTGGGAAAGATCTTTTCCTGCAGAAATCTCTGCYGGGCAAGCCAAGGAAACACGGAGGGGTTACTTACAGGGCTGCCTTTGGGACCATCATCACCTGGCGGGCCCTTGGGGCCAGGTGGACCAGCAGCACCAGAGGGACCTGCTTCACCCTTTTCACCTCTTTCACCTTTAGGGCCCTGTAAAGGAAAAAAGCTTTTATTATCCAGGAAAAAAAACTTACTGATCCCTAATCATCCTTGAATCAATTCTGAAAAAGAAGCTCTATTTGTGTCTCCAAACACAAGGACATGATTTAACAGTCCCTTCCCACAGAGAGTAGATGGTGCTCATGGTGTTCAGCCGTGGGTAGGCCAGATTCAGTGACTAAACGTGATCCTATAAATACCCAGGAACGTGGCAATGTGTCATCTGTACCCAAATCCAGGACAGGGCTGGTTTGGTCCCTGCTGCCCCATCCACATCCGCATCCACGCCTCTCCCAGGGTGCACTTACCGGGAGGCCAACCTCGCCAGGAAGACCAGGCTCACCAGAYTCCCCAGGTTCACCCTGCACGGGGAAAAAGAGGATGGAAATATTCACATTTCTGCACGGGGATGAGTCTTCTGCTGCCAGAGCAAAGCCACTGCACGAGTGTCACAGCAAACTCCTGTGGCCTTCAGGTTTGTCCGGATGCTTTACCTTCTCTCCCACTGCACCAGGATTTCCTATTCCCCCGGGAGGACCCTGTGGACCATCTGCTCCTGGTGGCCCAGATGGACCTCTGGGTCCTGGCGGGCCTGGTGGACCCTAAGAGAAAGGGGGGGCAAATGTCAGATGGGTTTCTCAGAGCAATGCCAGTGAGGATAACAGGACATGGAAGCACCTTACCATCTGCCCCACGTCCCCTGTCTCTCCCTTCTCCCCAGGCGGTCCAGGCAGGCCCTGTGGAGGTGGAGGGGATGAGTTTTAGGTGGGAACATCTCGGGTGAGCCCCAGCTCTCATCCCTCCTTGGGTGCTGCCATTACCTGCAAGCCCACGGGGCCGGGGGGCCCGGGGAAACCTCGGGGTCCTTCGTCACCTTTCTGGCCAAAGAGGCCCTGCTGTCCCCGGGGCCCAGGCTCTCCATCAGCTCCCTGCAAGGAAAGGGTCAGATCAGCCCGGCACAGGCACGRGGTCCCACAAAACCCCATCCCCAGCACGCCCTGCTGCAGCCAGAGGCGACGCCCGGCTCGTGTTGGGCAGCAGCATTCCAGTGCTTCCCAGGGGGCTKTTTTGGGGAAAAAAAGGGCATTTCTGCTAACAGGGGACAATACTCACAGCGGGGCCAGGCTGACCGATGGGACCCTGTGGGCCGGTGGGGCCTGGGGGACCCTGTGACAAAAAAGAAATGCAGTGTCAGCGTTAGGAGCAGAGTGACAAATCCACCTGGAAAAGGTGGTGCCCTTCAACACAATCCCATTAAAACTGCATTGATTCCCAAAAGAGAGAGGGAGAACAGGGCCAGGGGTCCCTGGACACGCCAGCATCCCTCAGCCCTGGTGCCAGTGGCACAGCAGACACATTGAAATGCAGTTTTGCTGCACCCAGCTCTCAGTCCTGACCAGATCCTAGTGTGTAACTCACGTTCTTCAGGCTCTGGGCAGCACATAAAAGGTGCTTCATGTGCTGCAAACAACTGGAATTATCACAGAATTACAGGATGGTTTGGRTGGGAAAGGACCTTTAAAGGTCTCCTGCTCCAACCCCTCTGTCACGAGCAGGGACATCTTCAAATAGATCAGAAAGGGAACTTCAGCCAAAGACCCAACTTTAATGGCAAGAGCTGCTCGTGTTCCACAGRTATTTCCATGCTAAGTGGGTGATGTGGAAATATCTCAGTGTGTTCCTGGGAACTGGAGGCTCCCACTTCAGGCACTCACTCTTTTTTTTTACATCATGTGGGTATTTGATGAAGCAGAGAAGATGAATCAACATTAGAAAGAAATTAAATTTATATCATTTTCTATTTCCAGCAAGTCACACAACAACCCACGCTCAAGAGAAGCAGCTGCAGCAGTGCCCCCTCCACTCACCTGCTCCCCTTTGTCACCTTTGCTGCCCTTCTGTCCAGGCTCCCCGATCTCACCCTGCCAGGAGCAAAGGGACACTGTTAATCCACCACCACTTCATCTCAACATCCCAGCAACAGTCCTGTGTGCCTGCACCCTCATCCCAAGGATGCCAATTCCCACAGGAACACCCCAGAGCGTGCTGAATGAGATTTGGCCACTCCAGGTGCAACCAAACCCCTTTTCCATCCTACAATTCCTCGGCTGCCACTCAAGGCAAGAAGTGTCATTTTGCAGACCCTCTTGGCAGCCACGTGGGATTCATCCCAGCTGATGTTTCCTGGGAATCCTCCAGTCTAGAAGGGCTTGAGGAGAGAGTGGGCAAAGGTAGTTAATTTGGAGAGGCCAGGCATCCATGGGGGAGGCAGACTGGATTTGAGGGAATGATGTGTCTGGCAGAGCACACGGAGCCCCATCTGCTGCCGCTCCCCGGGATGGATGCTGCTCATCCCACGGGACGTGAGCTCCATGAAACACCCTCTGGCAGCACATCCCACCCAACCCGGYGGAAGCACCACGGAGGGAACGTTGCCCAGTTCCTTCCCAGAGTGAGCCCGTGCAGCAGGAGCTGTTCCCACCTTGTCTCCGTCCTCTCCGGGGGGACCAACCGGACCCGCGGGGCCCGGCAGTCCCACAGGGCCCTGGATGCCATCCCGGCCGGCCGGGCCCTGGGGCCCCTTCTCCCCCTGGAAGCAGAAAAACAGGCAGGTCACACACAGAGCTCTCCATTACAGCCCATGAAGGCTTTATTCAGCTGCTAATGACCCCTGGCTGGACGGGCACGAGGAGCAGAGCAGGTTCCAGCTGATATTTCATCAGGCTCTGTTCTTGTTGTCTGAAACAAGACACAATTTTTGTCTTGAGGGATAATAAAAAGAACAAACAGATCTAAGCAGTGAATACCCAGATCGCAGCTGCAATTTCACTGCTACAGCAATATAATCAGATTTAATCTGAACCTTCTGCCATCTCTGTCTGGATGACAAACAAGACCCCAACTAATTTTTACTCCCACAAGGCAGTTTTTGCTGATTCTGGTCCTGGCTGCCCCAGCAGTCACTGCTGCTCCCTCCCTGGCTCATCCCCAGCTAAGGGGGGTTCTCAGGAGGCCCCGAGCTCCCTCCTGAGCTTCTGGACAAAGAAAACCACCTGAAGTGAATAAAACAACCTCTGCTTCAGCATCCACTGGTACTCCTTTGAGCAGGAGCCTTCAATCAAATTTGTTTGTTTACAGGAACTGAACAGTGAATATTTTCCAGTTTCCTYGTACATAATTTAATTGCATCTGAATCCTGGGTGCTCTCCTCTAAATAATGAGCTGCCACATAAATTGCCTATTCATCCATCCCCTGACTGACACATCGTGTAGGTGCTCAGCGGGACAGATGTTCCTAAAGCTGATTCACCAGGAAACTCTTGCCTCTGGATTAGCTGCCGGAGCTTCAGATAAACCAGCAAACGGGGAAGACAGCGGCTGATAAACGCTTTTGATCACAACAAGCGGCCACAAGCGTCCTCGTGCAGTCTGACATCACCACTGCCACCCCTGGGAGGGTCTGAAGCCGAGCCTGAGCTTGAGGCAGGCAGCCCAAACATCATCCCTGTGGGAATYAGAGCCTTCTAGGGGACAGGAACAGCCCCCCAGCTGCCCGCACGTGCCCGGGAGCGCTCGGAGAGGGAGCAGATGGCAGCTCCCAGCCGTGCCTGGCTCGGGATCCTGCTGGGAGCAGCTCTGCCACGGGAGCCAGCAGGCAGCCTGCGAGCACTGGTGCCTCAGAACAGCACAGAGCATCCACAAACGCCCTCCAGCACCTTCCTGTGCCGCCCTGGGCTGGCTGAGGATTCATCCGGGCTCGGTGGGGATCGCTGCTGCCTTTCCCCGTGAGCAGGGATGGTGGGGCTGGCTCAGCTCGGTGCCCACAGGCCTGGCCCTGGGCTGTTTGTCACCAGGAGGTGACACAGGCTGTTGTTTCCCGTGCTCAGCCCCCAGCCCCGCTCTTTGCCCGAGGACACGTTGGTCCCTGGGGTCTCAGCCCCGTTTGATAGCAGGGGTGTCACCAACTGACATTCCCTGGTTTGATGTGCTCAAGATGAGAAAATTCCTTTCTCATTGAATCCCTTCCTAATTGAATTCCTTTTTTTGGTAAATTTAAATCCTGCATACASCTCCACAAGGACAGGTTCCCTGCTCAGCTGCCTGCTGTACACATCTCCGGTTGTCCCACAACTTTATCCTGGTACTTACTGGAGCTCCCTTTTCACCCGCTGGTCCTGGAGGTCCCTGGGGGCCAGGTCTCCCTGGCAAACCTATAGGGCCAGCTGATCCTGCWGGACCACGCTCCCCAGGAGAGCCCTGTTGGGAGGAGAAGGAAAAACAGCATTAATTGGAGTATCAAGCTTCATCCATGCACAGACAGAAAGAGATCCAAACTCCTCATCCGTGTTGGGGCACATTGGATGGGATAACTGCCACGTGGTGCCTYGGTGCCACCAGCCTAAGGGGGCCTGCAGATTGTTTTTTTTTTTTTTAATTAAAATCCCTGGAAAAGCTGGATTCTCCTCTGGATGGTGCAGAGAGCTCAGTTCCTGGGGACACAGTAAGAGCCTGGAACAAGAGCATGAGCCACTTCACAGCCAAGGCAGCAGGGAGGGTTGGATGATGAATGTTCCCTTCCAGGAGGGCGGCCCTGAGCAGGGATCTAGAGCAGGGACAACTTCCAGAGGGAAAGCAGGTGGCTTAGCAGCAAAACCCTGGCTGTCCTGACGCCCTGCAGCTCCCTCAGCCYGTCACGTACGTCCACAGCTGACCCCACAAAACCAGGGAGTTGGTACAGGCATGGCTTGTAAAGCACAGCAGCATCCAGGGAGCCGTCAGTCCTCGCGAAGGAAAATCGGGATAGAGCCTGGAGCTGTGACTAACCCKGGCTGTGCCTTGCCAAGCTTGTAAACGGTGGGGCCTGCACGGACAGGGATACTCACGGCTGGGCCTGGAGGGCCTGGGGGACCTTCGTTGCCTTTCAGCCCTGGAGAGCCCTGGAGGGAGGAAAACAAAGTCATTTTGGGAGGGTGGTGCTGGACAGTTGGACCCTCCTGGGAATTCTTCCCCCTGGAAGGACCCAGCAGCCTCTACTCACRATGGGGCCAGGGAGGCCTCTCTCCCCGGGGAAGCCTCGCAAGCCGGGGGGCCCGTCCTTCCCTGGGAGGCCAGCGGGACCAGGATCCCCCTGCAAGGACACGGATAGAGAGCTGAGGATCTGCACACTCCGTGGAGAACCATCATCTCATCAGGCTCCAGTTGTGATGAGACAGAAGCTCCATTCCTTTCCTGAATCATCCTCTCCCTCCGTGGGGAGGGACCRGCGGCCAGGAGGGCGAATCCCAGTCCCTACCTTGGTCCCTTCTTTTCCAGTCAGACCAGGAAGGCCTTGTTCACCGGGGGGACCCGGGGGGCCGGGATGTCCCCGCTCACCCATCGGCCCAGTCTCACCAGTTGGACCCTGGAAAAAACAATCAGGGAAAAGTGATTGGCAGAACAAACAGAGGAGGAAAGGGTGCAGGATATCAGTTTAGTCCTTTGGGCTGCAGTGGGGTGGAAGATGCTCATTCCCTTCGATGTGCCCTGCAATGCCACCAGCAATCCCTCCTCTGGCATCTACAGGGACGTTGTTTTGGAAGTGGCCAACACTTCACGTGGCAGGCTGGAGGCACTGGGAGCCTCTGGAGTGGGAGCCTTCACCCGAACGAGGCGTTATTACTGCAACTATTACGCTCAGGTTTTCCTTTTTAATTGAAGCCTTCCTAAGCACTCTCCAGCCCTGCCGATTCCTCCTCGGATGGGGCATAAATAATGCATGAGGCTTGCGCTCCACGGCAATTCCTGGCTGCCTCTGCCCTCCGTGGGCACTCGGGGTGACGAGTGGCACATCGGGGCCAGCACAGAGGGCTCCCCGGTGGCCCATTTGCAGGAGGACAAAAGCCATGTGCACGGAATTGCCGTGTCCCTGCCCGCTGGGGGCTGCTGGCACGGGGCTGTGATCCATGTCCTGCTGCAGGGAGATGCTTRGAGCGAGCACTGCCTCGCTCAGCAGCCACACATCACACCAAGCACGCCCAGCAGAGCCCCGCAAAACTGCCACAGAACCCAATTTGCACTTGAGAAGACAGACGGGGCCAACAGGGGATTGCCCCTAATCAGGGAATTTACAAATCAGGGGCTTTACGCTGTCAGTAAAGAGGACAAATTAATTACTGGCTAATTAAAGAGCAGCTCCCCCCCCCCAGCAACTGAGGGAAGAAGACTCAACCCGAAGCCAGGGCTCGCTCAGAGGCTCTGAGCTGTGCTGGTGCAGTGACTGCTCCCAGCCTGCACAGAGCTCTGGGTGACCGAAGGGAAAGCAGCCYAGCTCTGACAGGACCTGGCAGCACTTCACATTCAAGGAGGGTGATTTTGTGCACAGTGACAGGGCAGAGCACTCCTGCCTGCGCTGCCCTGAGCACCAGCAGCTGCATGGCTCGTGCAGATCCCGTTTCACCCCCTGCCTGCTGAAGGGCTTTGAGCTGGGTTGTGTTTTTGAGCTGGGTTGTGTTTTTTTAGCTGGTCTCTCACCCTACACCAGTTTCACACCAGTTTCACACCAGGGGAGCTGTGCTGAGTTAGAAACCACCTCACTCACAGCAGCCTCCTGCTGTTTGCCTAAACCCCATCCCAAGCCCTCCACGAGGTGAGCTGGAGCCACGGGGGGATTTCCCACCCGGAGCAGGAATTTCAGAGCCACCTGACAAGGCTTTGCCTCCCCTGGAAAAGGAGTCCCTGCTGCCCAACCCGGGGTGCCAGCACCTCCAGGGGAACCAGTGAAGTTCCAGAGGGCTGGGGYAGGTGGGAGCATTTCCTTCTTACCTGAGGACCGACGACACCAGGGGGGCCTGGAGGGCCAGTCTTGCCTTGGAAACCCTGTTGGAGAAAGGGAAAAGAGAAAGGGGTGACACTTCTGCCAAGGGCTCCTCCTGGGAGGGTCACACTGCCCCCGAGTGCTCCTCCTCCGGTGAAACCACTGACCGGGATGGGATGGACACCCGAAGGAAAAGGAAATGAGAAATCAAACGGGAGGTGGGGAAAACGGCTTTGTACAGTAATGAAGGGCGAAACAGAGGAAGGAGAAGGGACTCTCCATGCTCAGCTCTGCCGCTGTGGTTTGGCTGAAGGATTGGCCATATAAATATATATTAAAAAATCTGTTACGCTCATAAAACCTACCGAGGAAATGCCTATTAAAAACGCTATTAACGGCTATTAAATGGCTATTAAAAGGTCAGTGCGAGTTCCTTCAYGCTGAGCAATTCCTAGAAGCTCTTTCCCTGGTCCTGCTCCCCGTTCCGGGGCTGGTTTGGGCTCAGTTCTGTCTCAGCTCAGAAGCCCAGCCTGGAACCACAACCCACGAGCCGTGGGGGCTGAGTGAAGCTTTCCATCCCCTGCATCCACCTCTGCCGAAAGGAGCCACAGACGTGCTTGTCTCCAAAGGCTGACGAGCACAGAAGTCTCCATGACAGCTCCTCACAATGTCATTYTGGAGAGTGACGATAAGGAACCATCACCACCACGATTGTTTGGGTCTCCCGGGCTACTCTTTGAAAAGCACATKAATTATGGTTCTTCCCCCAGCCTGCTGACAGGCTGGACAAATGGCATTTAGGGCACACGGGCTATTTTCTYGTTGCCACAAAAGAGGAGCAGATAAACCCCATGCCAACGCTAGCATGCTAAAATAACTCCTCCACGCTACTCCGGCTGCCTGCAGGTCAGAAAATATCCCAGCACTGATGGGGAAATGGCAAAATACCACTGGGAAATGGAGCTGCCATTTAAACTCTTATCGTGGACGAATATTTAGAGCATTTCTGTGCAGGACTTTTGGATTAACCCGAAGAAAAGGGGTTTCCTTTTGTACTCTCTGGGGGTTTTTAGAACTTGTCATGGTTTTTCAGATCCAATCTTTGCAAACCTAACATGGCCAAATATCTCAGCGCACCTGTTTGCTCCTGAATGGGAACGAAAAGAAAGGGAAGTGTTTGGCACAGAGATTTCAAGCCCAGATTTTCCTGCGTGATGTTACACTGCACTGACCAGGCTACTGATGTAGAAGGAGTTTTTAATTCATTTTTATGTGTCTCTCCTTGCTTTTTGGCGCTGTGTAAGGAAAAGGGGGACAAAAAAGGGACTTCTGCTGCCTGGGTCTGCAGGGGAAAGCGGTCTTGGTGGCCCAGATTAACAGAGATCCTGTTTTCTGGCAGCATTTTCCTGGGAGAGGCAAACTGAGGAAAGCTATTTAGGGAGGATTTTCAGACCCCAAATAATTAAAAGACCATTTTCCATCCATTCCTGCAGACTTGGAGTTTGATGCTTTTTATCCCAGCAGATGCTGTCAAAGTTTTCAYTGCTCCCTCCACCTTGGCTAGATGTCCTGAATGTCGTGGATAACTCAGGGAAGGAAGGCTCAGTGTCAGTCAGGCTCTGGCAGGTRAAAGCTCCTCAACCTTTAAGTTAATCCTGACCCGAGCACTGGGCTCGAAAATACCTCAAGCCCCTTGTTTTAAAGTCAGTCTCGTGGCGTGTAAATAAATATCTGGTGTTGTGCTGAGCAGTGTTTGCCCTTGCCTCGCTTAGCAAATGCCAGGCAAGTCAATTAAATTGTGTGATAAGTTGAGGGGAAAAAATGCATCATGTGCAAAGCCTTTTTGATGCTCATTTGCTGGGGAAAGCAGCGGAGAAAAATGCAAAGCCAAGTGGATGGAAGTGGGTGGGATCTTCCCCCTGTAAAACAGAGACAGAGCAAAGGGTCTGTGTGCTAACACAGCCTGCGGGGCTGGGACAGGGACACGCCAAAACCAGGGGCTGCTTCCCACGGGCAGACATTCCTTCAGGGAATCCCAGCCTGGGGCTGCACCTCCCCAGCTGCACAGGGTGGGGGTTGGAGAAACCAGCTCAGGACTAAAGATCTGCCCAAGATTTTGGGGCTACTTACAGTTTCTCCTCTCTGGCCAGGGTGCCCAGGCAATCCATCCTTCCCAGGAGGACCCTGTGGCAGGAAAGCAGGATGAGAATCAGGAGTGCTCAGCAATAAAACTCTGACAGGGGTTGAATCAGCCCTGCCTGCCTCAGTTCCCATCCATTTCAMAGGGAAATGGGGGTGCTCAGAACCCTACAAGCTACATCCCTTTCCCAACCATCTCCCAAAGGAAAGATTCATCCTACAGGTCCAGAGCAGGAGCGAGCTGCTCACTGCAGGGAAGGAAATCACCCCCAAAAGGTGTCTGAGTGCCCCCCACAATAACTGCAGAGACAGCAGAGTTACTGCAGTGCTGTCCCCACGTACACAGAGGGAGAATAAAGAACACAACAACCTCGAAAGATCCCAGAGATCCTGAGTCAGGAGGAAATGAACATTTATAATCAGCTGCAATTTACTTGGCTATTTAAAATCTTCAACCACGGCTTGTTATCCTGATGCCTCAGTGATGCCTTTTATTGGGCACATGTCAGGGAAGCAGCTCGGGCTGGGCTGGCTCTGGCAGTCCCAGCTGGGTGGGAGAGACTGGAGGGGTTTCTTTGGATGTCCTGGAAAGAGAGGAACTTACAGGGGGGCCTTTTGGTCCTGGAAATCCGGTCGGTCCCTGAGGCCCTGGTGGTCCCTGGGATGAAAGACAGAGAACATGGTTAAGGAACCTGTAGCACTTGGTATGAAATGTTACCTCTGTGTGAACTGCAGAAGGGCACAAAGATCTGGAAAGCCAAATACTGGGTGATTTTGTCGAAAAAATTTACCARCAAAACAAAACACAGTGGRAAAAAAAAAAAGCAGAAATTGTGGCTAAAATCATTGTTTCAGTATTTTTCCATTTTTTGTGTGCTGTGAAATGGAGAAAGCAGCACAAAGCCCTAGAGAACCACATCCTGCAGGAGCCCAGGCTCTGGCTGCCTGCACAAAACTCTTCCCTTTTCCCRCGAGCGATGCTTACGCAGCACACCCGAGCTCCCACCGGAGCCTTCCCTGGAGAGCTGAGGTGGGACCTGAGGGCTGGGGGTGACCCTCAGCACCCTCCCAGCCCCGCTGAGCCCTGCTGCACCYCCCGGCTGGGCTTACCCTTTCTCCAGGAGGACCAGGGGGGCCATCACCACCAGAGTTGCCCTTTTAGGAGTAAGGAAAACAAGAGACCATTAAAAACACACAAAATCACCCTCACAGCTTCTGCGTGCCAAGGCTGCAGATGGCCCCAAGCCCATGGTGACGCCACAGCCCAGCAACTCCCCCAGCCCTAATAGTAATAATAATAATAATAATAATAATAATAATAATAATAATAATAATAATAATAATAACAACAATAACTATTATTATTATTATTATATTATTCTGTAGCTGGAGCAGCACCCATTGACAAATGAGCAGCTGCTTGTCCCCCCTCATCCCTTAATAAAAATACAGGGGAGATAATGTCAGGGAGCTCGGGACATTCCCACCACACAATGGCCTCCCTCTGGGAGATAAATGGCACCACAAAGAGCGGGTATTTATCAGGAATTCATGCCAGCACAAATCCCAGACGTTTATTTTTAAATCTGGCAGCGCGGCGGTGACAACGTCTCCCAACAAAAGCTGTGCTGCCATCAAGCCTGGTGATCAATGCCCTGGTGATCGATGCCCAGGTAATCAGTCAGTGCCTGCAGGCTGGATGGGAGAAAAATCCCAGATTTCGCCCGGTGGCCAATCCCGGGTCAACAGTGGGCGGGAAAAGTGGCTCAGCAAGGCTCTGGGGACCGGCAGCAACGCATGCCCTCAGCCAGGGCACAGCCTGGGGGCTCTGAGGGGGCTCAAAGTCTATCTAAACATCGAAAAAGGGGGGTTGGGGAGTGTCAGGGGGGTGTGGGGTTGTGCCGGTGTGGGGTTCTGCTGGTCCTGCTGAATCCTGACACATTTATAGACCCTGTGCTGGGTTATGGGCACTGAGCTGGGAAAAAAGCTCAGGAGGGCTCAGCTTTCCAAACCCAGTGGAGAAAGGAGAGGAGGGAGTTGGAGGACAATGACCCAGATGCTCCCTGCACCACCCCCTGTTAGGACACGACCCTGAAGGCTCCCCAAAGCCTTACCTTTGGGCCAGGTTTCCCAGTGCTTCCCCTGGGGCCTCTTTCCCCACGCGGACCCTTGGAAAGACACAAAAGGTGAGGTTTTAGCCCCTTTCTGCTGCCCACGGCTGCGCCGTGCCCAGGAAAAGCCCCCCCCAAGCTACCCGGGGTCAACAAACCATCCCCCAGCAGCAAGGGCTGGCAGGAAATCATCACAAAGGTTAAACCCTGCTCAGTGGGGAGACCCCGCCCCAAATCCCTGCATCCCCCCCAGCTCAGCTGGAGCTGCTGAAGGCCAGGTCATCCCCAGGGATGGACACAAAGCACATCCCAGCCTCCCTCTGGCCATGACAGGGTTATAAAGGGAACAAGGATGAAGAAGTGGCTCGTTACCGTCGGACCACGCTGCCCCCTCGGACCTGGCTTGCCAGGTGTGCCCTGGAAGGAGAGAGGAAAAGGGATTAGGAACCAGCACCACGGCAGGTGAGCCCACAACAGAGCACCCCACACACAAACTGCCTCAGAACCCCCCTGGTTCTCGTTTGCAGTGAAGAGCCAGCAGCAGGTTCACTTCCATCTCCTGATTCTTGTATTTATTTGAATTTATAGCACTTGGGCAGGCCTGGACAGTGACCCCAATGCCCACACAACATCTGTTATCCGAGGGAATGAGTCCCTTAAGGAACAGCAGCCCAAGTCCTTTAAAGCACCACAGAGGCTTTCAAAGATGAGGCCACCACTGGGACCATGCAGTGTCCCAAAATGGCAGCAAAAACCCCTTCAGCTCTGCCCCCCAACACCTATAATCCCTATTTTTCCCTGCTGATCCCTGCTAATCCCTTCCCGCAGCTCCTGCCGTGGGGCAGGGTGCTCAGGGGTTGCTGTGGGATGTGGAAGTAGCAGCAGGGCAGGATTCCTGCTCGGGGCAGCTCCTGGATGCCATATGGGCCAATTAAGGTGCCCTACACCTTTAAAAATCTTCCCTCGTCTCCGGGAGCGCGGAGCCCAACGAGGAATTCCAGACATGGTTCTGACAGCGGCACTCGGCTCCCGGGATGGGGCACTGGGATCRCTCCCAACAGGGAGAAGGCAGAGGCTGCTGGGGCCTAAATCTGGCCCCACATTCACGGAGMCTAAAGGAGAAGGAACGGCCTCAAACCCCAAGCGTGGCCGGGGCCGAGTCGCCCAGAAAACGCCGGGAGGTTCCACTCTCCCCCTCTGGACCCCGCAGCGCACTGACGGCACCAATCACCCGTCAAAGGGAAGGGAGGGGAAGCCTCGATTCCTGAGGATGCTTAAAATATCCCTTCACCTGCCACTTGCTGCCCCGAATCCATCACCCCGCGGCGCCGCCTGCTCGGAGCCGACGCTGGTTAGCCRGGAGAGCAGAACGCGGCCGCGCGGAACTTCCCAGGCGACTTTTGTCAAGCTGCTAAAATTAGCGCCGCTGAATGCTCCTCTCCCTTTATTAAAGCCTGCTGGCACACTCTTGTGTTTTAATTAATGACCAAATTCGCTTTCAAGCTGGTTTTCCCCCCGGCTCTGGGGGCAGGTGGGGAGGAGGGGGCGCTGCCTCCCCTCGGGTGCCCCCACGCTCCTCTCCCTTCTCCCTCCATTCTATTTTTAAGCYGAATTTCCCCGTTGCTGTCATTAATCATGCATTCAGCCCCCTGTACGCTTGCAAAGGATTTACACAGCCCTGGAAATGCACACAGACCTATATTTCTCARTTTGAGGCAGCTAAATTCAGATTATTTTCGAGGCACGCAAAGAAAAGGTTGGGTTTGGGCACCTCCACACCCCCCAGGCTCTGTCAGGCCGGGCAGGCAGGGAGATTATTGCCCCCCTGCTCACGGCAGGAGCCTCTGAGCTCTAAAAATGAGATCACTTATTCAGGTTTAATTATTGATTTTCATCTTTGAAAAGATCCTGAGCTCACCCTCGAGCCGAGGATGGGCACGGCGAGGAGCAGCTCTTGGGGTATTTAATGGATTATAATTCTCCAAAAGCACCAGACAGAGCATCACAAACTGGTTTGGGTGAAGAGACCTTAAATCTCATCTCATTCCAACCCTTCCCATGGGCGGGGACACCTTCCACTAGTCCAGGTTGCTCCAAGCCCCATCCAATGTCCATCCGGGCCTCTCTCTCCGTGTTTCCTGCAGGCTCCCTACAGGCTCTGGAAGGCCACAATCAGCTCACCCCAAAGCTTCTCTCCTCCAGCAATCCCAACTCTCCCAGCCTTTTCTCAGAGAAGAGGTGCTCCATCATAAAATCACTTTCACCCCTTTTTTCCCCACCCCATTTTTAACTTTTCCAGCCCTTTTTTTGTCCAATGGAACAGTCACAAGCTGAGCTTTTGTATTTGGGGAGGTTTAGCACCTCAACACCAAAATTCAGCTGCCTGTGCTGGTGTGGGTACTGCCCTTCCACCTCTGATTTTCACCTTTTTTTTAAATTATTGAAGGGCTCGGGAAGACTCTTTGTGTGGCTGAAATAACGAGAGGAAAAGCTGATTTCCATTTTGTGAGAGAAACGTGGGATTGGCGTTATTTTGGCCACATAAACCGGGAGGGGTTGAAGGGCAAAATGGGGATAAAGCGAAGACAAATAAATGATTCGGGGTTGTTTCAGCTGCAAATTGGGCCCTTCCACGATGAACTGGAGGAGAAAACCTTAGGAATTCTTTTTTTCTTGACTATGTGAACACATAAAGCCAGCAAATGGAGTGGTCTTAGGAGGAGCAGAGGGGGATTTATCAAGTCTGACTCAAGGAGGCTTAAATGAAGATGATCGTCTGCAGGGTGACCCCAGCTCAGCCCATAATTCTGTATATAATTGCTTTTCTCTCGTTTCAAATGGGATACTTGGGAGCAAAAAAAACCAAAAAGCCAGCGATGGATAGCAAAGCTGTTACTGAAAATCAGTATTTCTGCTACTCTTAGATTTCCAAGCTGAGCTCCTCGTGCTAATGGAAAGATTTGTCCATAAAATCTCTCTCTACACTGATAAAACGAGTGCAGAGTGATGGAGTGGATGTGAAATGGTAGAAAAGCTCCGATCACACATGGAAAATGAAAAAAAAATTTAAAAAATTTAAATTACCATGAAATAAACCAACGTTTGAAATGTAAAAAACCTTTTTGAATTCCTGAACTGAAGGAATGTGTGATGCCAAGGGTGTCCTCACCACCTCCATTAAGGGCACCAAGCTCATTTGGAATAAAAGTGAGAAAACGCTGATTTTTTTGGTCTTTCCTTCTCTTATCATGGCTTGGTTCTGTTGTTGGGCCCTTTCCCATCACATCTGCTCCCTCCTCAATCCCTTTCAGGCTGGATAACGCCCAAATCCAAGCCCTAAGGGCTTGTCCCGACCTCATAAACGACCAGCTCCTGGTACCTGCCAGGTTCCCCATTCCCAGAATAAAATCAGCCCATGGAAGTAAAGCAGCACATCCCTCCCTGCTGCTCTACACCCCCCAAAAATCCAGCCCAGGTGTTTTATTGCTGTACATTTGATAAGGAGGGCGGGAATTACAGAGCTCCAGCGAATTCCAGGCCTTTTCCCGGCCTCCCTTCTCCCACCAAGGATGTGCATTCGTAGCTCGGAATGAAATGAAATTACTCAGTCAAATGAAAAAAAAAAGGGGGGTGGATATAACCCAAATTTCAGTGGCGTGATATTAACGCAGTGCAAAGTGATTTATCTTTTCTGGGCTCCTCTCAAGCCAGTCTGTTGGAAGTCATTTGTATTTAAATGAGAGTGAAAAGGGAACTAATTCCACTTGCCGGCCTCACTCCCCCTTCCTGCCGCCGTGACCGGAGCTGGTGCAGAAAATGACTTTGTTTGTACTSTGAATCCTTTAATTCAAGCATGTTCTCCAGCAGATAAAAAGTAAAGCAGTGTATTTAGACAATCCCTGCTCCGAGAGGAGGCTCTGGGGGTGGGGTGGGATGAACCCCCCTGATTTTAAGGGTGCCTGTGAATTTTGAACAGCTTATTAAAAGCAGGGGGAGAGTTTCCAGCGATGCACTCAGAATTGCAAGTCAGGTTAAAGATGGTTCTGGCTGCTGCTGAGCAGATTCACCCATCTCTGATAATTACTGTTAATTAAAGAGCTCCCTGTGCCCCGAGCAAAGGCTGACAGCGCGGGGAGGAGTCAGGTTCAGAGCAGTCTCTTAAAATATCTGGAGGGGAAATTTTCCAGTGGTTAATTGGGAAGCTGCTGGCTGCAGAGCTGGCTGTGCTAGCACCAGCATCCTCCTGGCCAGCACCAGGAGCCTCATCCTGGGATGAGCCTCTTTGGGAAATTCCGAAGTGCAGGAGCCGCTGGAGCAGGGGGGATCCCAACATCCTCCAGGAGTTTTGGACCGGAAAAAAATCAGTGAAGCGGTGGAAAAAGCAGCTCTTACCCGTGTGCCCTTCTCTCCGTTGGCTCCTGGAAATCCTGGGAAGCCGATGGAGCCCTGGGGGGAAGAGCAGACAGAGAGGAAGAGGCTCAGGACGCAGCCAGGGGCAGCTCCGTCCATCCCCAGCGGCACCCCCGGCCCGGGATGACCCCGCCAGCATCTGCAGCTCCCAGCCCTGGCCCCTCACACCTCCCTCCAACACAGCACGACCAAAGGCAGGCCCGAGGTGACCTCAGAAATGAAATTTCCTCCAAAAACAMCACCAAAGGAAAGGCCCGTGGCTCGTCAGCAGCCTCTGCAAAGCCCCGAGCCCGCGGCCGTGACGGGAGCCCAGGGAACGGGGCACGATYCCGGATTTTAGCTCCTAAGTCATCGTGTTCCACATGAAAATTTAACTCCTGCCTCCTTCCTTCCTGATGTCAGTGCCTGGAGAGTAGCTGMTGCCGCTTTTAAAATATGAATTAGCCCAAGAAAATGTGAAAAAAAAAAACCCCACCCCTACTCCAGATATAAAATGCAAATTAAAAAGTAAACCATCCCCGCCCCAAGCAGGAAACAATCCCTTGCAGATCRTTCTGTCTCCACAATGAGACAAGCCTGGGTTTTGGGGTTTTTTTAAAAACATGAATAATAAAATATGATTCTTAAAAAAAAGTTAACAAAAACGTTAAGTTCCCAAAGCCTGCAGGGCATGTGAAAACCGGGCTGCAGCCTGAGCCTGTGGCGTGGAATCTGCACTTTTAATTTAAAAAAAAATGACTTGAAAATGGCCCAAACGGAGGCGAGCGTGCASATAAACCGCAAAGGATGTTTGCAAATATGCAAATGGCAGATCTATTTTCATTTCAGGGAGACCCTGAGTCATTAGCGATTCCCCTCAATTAATTAGATAACACTGTCTTGGGAGATAAAAACCACAACACGGGGAGAAGGACTATGGTGCCTTTTAGCAGCAGGAAAGCTCACAGGGAGCTGCCTGTATCCCTCACCAAGGCAGTCCTGCACACCCCATCCCTTCTCCAGGTCTTCCCTGAATTCCACCAGCTCAGGGCCGGGAGCTGTTTTTACCCATCCCTATTTTTGTCCTGCGTGGGTGGGAAGCAGGAACCTCATCCCACGAGTGGGGGCTGAGCTCCACTCAGAGCTGGGCTG
The DNA here is from genome assembly GCA_018881555.1 of Amblyornis subalaris. Lineage (NCBI taxonomy): Eukaryota > Metazoa > Chordata > Aves > Passeriformes > Ptilonorhynchidae > Amblyornis > Amblyornis subalaris. The sequence goes on from JACAXG010000076.1 coordinate 3,171,649, forward strand.
TGTCCCCAGCTTTTCCAGCCTATCCCACTTACCTTCGGTCCCTGCCTGCCTGGGTACCCAGGCAGCCCTGGCACGCCGAGTTTTCCCTGGAATACAAAGGAAAAGTGTGTGAGACCTCGGGAGCAGCCTCAGAAGCAGCAGGAGGGGGGATGCTGAGKGCAGAGGGGAGAGGAGCAGATGTGACGTGAGTGGGGTTGAAYTCCTGGGGCACTGGGATCATCCTCTGCCCCCCCGAGGGATGCCCAAGGGGGTGATATGGAGTGAGCACTGTAACTGTGCTGGGAATAGCTGGGAATGGAGCCCATGATACTTTCAATTTCTCCGTTTTTTTTCCTCTGATCTTTTTTTGAAGACATTCTACCCAAACAAATAACCCCAAAGAGAGCAAGGCCTCAACATGCCAAAGCCATGGCTGCACTAAAACCACCCCTTGGGTCTCCCTTCCCACCGAACTTCCCCAGCTCCTCTCCATCCCTCCGCCCCAAAGCCGTCCCCTCCTGCTGGGCGCTGCTCCAGCCACCCAAGGAAAGTGGATTTGCCTGTAAAACACCCCACGGAATTCCCACCCTGGACTCACCTTCTCTCCAGCAGGCCCAAGAGGACCYGGATCTCCGTTGGGGCCGGAGCGACCTTTGGGACCTTCGGGCCCGTCCTCACCCCGGGGGCCAGGGGGTCCAATCTCCCCCTGTCAATCACGAGATAAGCACTGGTAAGGCAGGCAGCTCCCAGATCCTGTGGTTGCTGCCAGCACATGCTCCRTGGAGCTGCTAAAAAAGCTCCTGGAGAAAGCTGGGCTTCACCAGGAGGCTCAAAAGCGCCAGGGGTTYATTCCCACAACATCCACCTTTCCCTGCAGCTGTTATCCCATCCTCACACAGAACCTCTCCACAGAAAGAGCCCCCATTAGCTCTGATTCCAGCCCCTTCACCCTCCTCCCCTTCCCAAACTGCGGCTGGATGTGCCATGGGAAGGGTTTAACTGGGGGCAGAACGGGGYAGCTGCAGGATAAAGCGGGATGGGGCTCTTGTGGGAGCTGGGAATCATCAGGAAATGTGAGAGGGAGAGGCCAGAGCTGTTGGCAGGGCCGGTGGCACTGCCAGCTGCAGCGCACAGGACAGCAGTGTCACTGTCACACAGGGGACAGGACATGGCTCCGTGCTGGAACAGCCTCTCCCGGCTCGCCGGGAGCTGCTGGATGTGGATTTATCCCGTCAGTCAGACTCTTACCCGGTCTCCTTTGATGCCCATGTCACCTTTGAAGCCAGGGAAGCCATCTTCACCCTAAATAATGGAGAAGGAACATGACCATATCCTGCTCCTCCCCTGGGAGAATCCAAGTGCATCCTTGAGACAAGCAGAGCTAGACTGGACTGACTCTCCTGTTGATTTGGGTTTCCCAGGCACRCATCCCATGCCCGGTTATCCACTGTGACACTCCCAGCCCCTTCAATCCCAAATTTTGCCAGGCTGGATCCCTGCCAGCTCCAACCCAAGATGTGGCAGAACATCACAGCCAGCACCCACAGCCACTCCAAAACCAGAGGCCATGGCTCCTTTGGGTGCTCAGCCCCCCTTTTTATCCAAGGAAAATCCCTTTGTGCAGGAGAAAACATCCCAGGGAACGTCCTGGGGGATCCACCTGCAAAACTGCTCAGAGGTTGTAGAAACTCGACCCAAATGAGCAGCACGAACTCACCTTTTCCCCTTTGGTGCCTTTCAAGCCACGAACTCCATCTGCTCCCTTGAGAGAAGAACCAACATGTTACAAGGCACAGGGAAGGTTTAGAGGGAAGAAATTAAAAATCAGCATTAATTGTGGTGATTTCTGCTTTCTCTGCTGTTGGCAATGGTATCTCTGCAAATTGTGATGCTCCTAAATATATTAATTAAATATCAGCCACTGCCCTCTGGCTTTTGGGTGACCAAGGAGCATTTATGGTCCCAAACCTCTGCCTTCATTTGGTAGGTGGGGCTGGTGGTCTCTACCCCTGAATTCAGTTTCCAGGGATAAAATTCACTATGGATTCTTTTTCCTGTGTATATTTTCCATAAAAACTGCCTCTTGGGGAAAAAAAAAACATTGGGCATCCACACTGCCACTTCTGGTTTTTTTTTCTTTTCAAGGAATAATATTTTGCTTGGGTATTTTCATTTTTTTTCTTCCCTTTTGCATGTCAAGAAAAAGCATAATTAAAAATACATCGAGATTTATGCAGCAGCACAGAGCTCTGGTGAGGGAGGAAAGGTCTAAAAGTTATTTATGGCTACAAAGCCAATCAGACACATTTTTTTTTCCCCAGGCTGGAGGCTCGTGCTGTTCACAGAACGCTTCCTGTAGGAAGCCAAACCTTGGCCGTGGGGTTTGAAGAGGTTTCTGCAGCTCCCTCTAACGTGGAGCAGTTCCACTTTGATGGGAAACACAGCATTCCCTAATGGATCGCTCCATCTCAGTCTGCAGCCTCGCAAGAAGTGAGCTGGAAGTTTGCTCTGGTCAAACGCACCCCACTGAAATTCTGGAGGTGGAACAGCAAATGGATTTTTGCTGTGGAAAAAGGGGGTTTAAGAGGGTTTAACTTCCCCTCTCSCAGTCCATGGGATGCAGGGATCTGCACCTGAATTAACACATCCTGATGAGTGTAAAATCACAGGGAAATGGGGAAAAAAAAACCCCCACTGCCTCCTCAGCAGCAGGAATGAGGCAGGAGCTGGGATTCCATCCGGTGAAATGGCACAGCGTGAGACACACAGGCTCTGCCCCACGAGGTTTGGGATCGGGGGCAGGAAAAGGTGGCTTTGTGGGGCTGAGAGGCTGCTTGGGTTTGTTAAAAAGCCTCGTTAAGGGCTTCACATTCTGCCTGAGATTTACTCTGGGTGTAGAGTGGAAAGAATGGGAATGGGAATGGGACCGAGCCACGTTCTCCCAGGATTGTGAGGGAAATCTCTCCAAAAGGCTGAGCCATGCTTGGAGGAGTTGGGGAGCAGGGAATTTGGAATCCCCACGGATGAGAGAAGATGCTGGACCAAGACTGGCCCGAGCAGTAAATGCAGGTGGTCACTGAGGTGGTCACTGAGGTGGCCCCGAGGGCCCTGGAGGGACATCTGTGCCCACCAGCAGTGTCCAGCACAGGCTGCAGAATTCCATGGACGCTRCTCCTGCATGCCCTTACCTTGACTCCACGCGGCCCTGGGTAACCAATGGGGCCCTGAGGACCCGGGGGACCCTGAGGGGAACGAGATGCAAACGAGAAAAACACRTCAGAAACCAACCCRGAGGTGCAGAGAGAAGGAGAGGGCRTGGAAAACAAACTTCCCGTTTCCCACACGGGATAGGAAYGGCAGCAGCCACCCGAAAATATCCCCAAAGAGCCCAYGGAGCTGCAGGAGCATCCCCTGGAGCAGGAGTGCTGGGCTGAGCTGGTGGCAAAGATCCACACAACAGGAAAAGCGGGATGATGAGAGCCAGGGTGGCAACAACATGTYGGAAAAGGGATTTGTACACCGGGAGGATGATTTGTGGTTTGGATTGAAGGGAAGAACCAGGGAGCAGGACCATGTTCTGCTGTGTCCCTGCTCCCAAACCATCCTGGCTTGCAGGGACAGCAGCACCAGGGATGATCACAGAGGGGAGGGATCACCCCACAACCATTTTGTTGCAGAGGCCAAGGTTGGAATTCTCAGCCTCCTGTGGGACAAATGAATCCATGGGCTGTGCCCAGCAGCACCAGCACTCCTGGGTGTCCATCAGCCCGGCCTGAGCTCTCATCAGGGACTTCTGCCAAGAGCAGAGTTCTGTGAGTGCTGGGATGCAGCAGGAGTGCAGATGGTGAATCTCCTGCACAGACAGACCACTGCATCATTCCAGGACTTTGGCCTCTGGCAATAATCTCAAATATATTGTTAGGGAGGGACTTGGAGGGGGAGGGGAAAAAAGGAAGACGAGGAAATACAGAATAAAATATCTATTCTCTGCATTCCCCGTGCCACAGAGGATATTTATTTGTGTCTGTCAAGAGAAATCTTCCCCTCCCGGGTCCAGTCTCGGTGCTGGGCTGCGGGGCACTGCCGGCCAGGAGAGCTGGGAGGAGCCCAGCCCAGCCCAGGCAGCAAAGAGACACCCAGASAGAGAAAACCTGGGCTCAGCTTCCAAATTTCCACTCTGTTTGCTTCTCACCACCTGCCCTGCCCCACATCCCTGATCCCTGGCCATCCCCACGGAGATCCATCCCTGCCCCTCCTCCTGAGGGTCTGCTTGGCACCCACCTGGCTGCCCTTCTCTCCAGGAGGCCCTTCCTTGCCAGGGTGACCCTGTGGGTAAAAGGRACAAAGAAAAGAGGGTTTTGGGGTTAGTGCACATCTAATTCTGCTCCCCAGGAGGCTCCTGCTGACACGAGTGGCCCCCCTGAAGCCACCTTGCAAGGGGAAGCTTTTCCCAAAAGGAAAGAGAGCAGCATTTGGGGCCCTGGTGGTTTTTTACCTGTTTTTTTTTTTCCCCTAATTTTCCCCTTCCCCACATCCCAGCAGAGCAGCACAAAGCATTTGGCATATCAGAACACCTTGGTGAGCCCAGCAGGAAAGCAGCCCAGGGATTTTGCAGGTAGGAAAACAGATAAAATCCACGTGGCAGGAAACTTGTGAAGGTCACAAGATGCCCAGACCGGTCAGAGCCCCTCCTTAAGTCCCTAATTCCTGGAGTCCAGCACAAGATCCCATGACAAGCGCTCAACTAACCTGCATCCCTGCTAGACAGGCTGGCTGGATGCTGGCCAGCATTCCTCCTGGGATTTGATGCTGAATAACTCAGCATCCCAGAGTTTCCAGCACGTTCTCATCCACAGCCTTTAGAGCCTTTCGCTGGGGTCACAGCCAGTAAAAAAAAAAGGTGTGAATTGCCTCAGGAGGGTTAGTGAGAAACGGGGGAACCCATGGCAGTGGTTTTCAGTGGTTTCCCTACTGTTGGACCCAAAATGGAGCCAGGATGGAAAATAACTCTTGGGTTTGGTAATATCTGTCCAATGACCCCAAAAGGGCACTCTCTGCACACCCAGGCACCTCCATTTTTTTTAAGGATGAAGGAAGCACATCCAGCTGCCCCAAAGCCACCAGGACCTTCTGCACTCCCTGGCRTCTTTATTGATCATCTCTCTCCTTTAAATACACAAAAGGATTTCTACCRATACCACACAGAAAATTCTGAGTGTCTCCCACCACCAGTTCAGGAATGTCAGGMGAGCCAGATTCCCTAAGCCAGGCTGCTCTAATAAAGAAGCAAGATGCCAGCTGTCACTCCTGCAGCAGCACAATGAGGGAGAAAACTCCATTCCCTGTGATTTCCAGTGGCACTGGGAGCACCAGCGCACAAAGGAGCCACGAAAACACTTCTGCCTTCAGCCCCAGGCATCCCCCTGCTCCCCAGGGAGGGTTTCCAAGGTCCACTCTGCACTGATATTCCCATTTCCACCGTGCCCACCTCCCTGGCTGCTCCTGGGCTCACGATGATGAGCAGCTCTGCCGGCTCTGGCAGCGAGAGGCGTCAAACCCTCGCGGATTTCCGCGGATGTTCCAAGACCCGGTTCTACAAACAGGGCACTTTTTGTCCCTGGAARGAGCAGCCCGTGTGTTTACAAACCCTCAGAGCACAGGGATACCTGTGGGGAAGGAGCCGTGTCYGTGCAGAGCCAGGCTCAGCCTGCAGCTCCTCCTCAGCCCGCGGAAAAATAGAGCCGAGCCTCCCCGGAGGCTGCTGCAGGAATTTCACATCAAAACCTACAGATTTAGAGATGTTCTGGGCTTTGCTCGAGCTGCTCTGTTGACTCAGCTAACAGTGTTCCAAGTGCCCTCCGTAGCAATGGCAATCCCAGGCTGGGAAATGGGATTTTTGTTTTTTCTTTTTTCCTCCTTGCGTTTGTGGGAGGTGACAATTTTGCGKTTTTTTTCGTTCTTAAGAGCAGGTGCTCTCTGAGATGGGTAAAGATGAGATCAGGTTGTAAGGTCGGTGATTCTTGGAGGCTGATTTTATAAGAGCGAGGAGCAAACGATGTTTAAAGTGGGATTAGGGGAGGAGGCTGCAAGGAGGGAACATGGACAGGGAATTTCCCCCTGCTCTTATCCCCAGGGTGCAGCAGTGCCCAGGGCCAGGGGAGCACCCCAGGCACGAGCTGGGGTGTGAATGAACACACCCAGGAGCCCGTCCCTGCACTCCCAAAACAGGAGCAGCAAAAAGAGAGGCCTGGAGAGATGGTGAGGAGTGCCCAGGGTGAGCAAAGCTGTGATGGGGCTCCCAACCCACACCCAGCCCGCAGGGAGGGTGAGCTGACCGTGCAGGATGATTTTTTTTCCCATATTAAACTGCTTTTATCTCAAAGCATGACTCCTCTTGCTTTTACCCTTCCAATTCCCTCCCTGATCCCATGGAGGGGGGAGTGAGCAAGTGGCTGCAAGGGGCTCAAACCATGACTTGGGCTCCCACTTCACCAGCCAGGTGCATCCCAGGGTGGGGGGATGCAGGATCAGCCCCTGTGCCGAGCAGGGAGGCAGGAGACGAGGACTTACCGGAGGCCCATCAGCACCAGGCATCCCAGGGAGACCAGGCTTGCCCAGAGGGCCCTAAAAACAAACAGAAAATCGATGGCTGCACTGGTCAGAGCCTGCAGACCGTCAGAGAACGAGGCTTTGCAGCCACATTCCCTGCTTTTCCCAGCTGTGAGAGGCTGCAGAGTGCTGGAAAAGCTGCCACAGCTTGTGGGAATCTGATCATTCCTGTGGGCAGGGCTGTTCCAGCATCCTGGGATGCTGCAGTGCCTGTGCTGGCACCTCACACACACACAGGGTGCAGCAGTGAGAGCCCAAGGGCAGCCTGAGGCACCACACCCTGCCAGAACCACTGGATGCTGCACAGCTGGATAAGGACAAGTGGAGGATGTTGAGCTGTGGGGTCCCGGGACCAGGAAATGCCCATTTTTTGGTGACAAATGGCAAAGGAGAGGAGCTGCCCCAGCTGACTGGACTTGCTGCTCTAACAGTGCTCAGTGAATTCCTTTTAATTAAGCAAGCCCTGATTTCCCACAGCACCGGGAAGTGCCACTGATCTGACAGAGCTGTCCATGTGCTGCTTCACAGGAGAGTTATGGATAATTCCAGTCCACTCCAAAGAAGCAGGAGGGCACTGAACGACCGCTCTGCAGGCAAAACTTCTCCTCCTTTAAACCCTGATGGTCCCAGGGCTGCTGGGGGGAGCCAGGGCCGGCACCGAGCCCACGTCAGCATCCTGAAAATCAGAGAGGCACGGGGAGGGGACCCGTGGGCTCTTCCCATTACCATCCCACTCAGGCTTGCAGGGTTCAGCCCACAGAAAAAGACAATTTTCAGTCCTCTCCTAACGTTTTACCACGGGCTGCCTCCGAGATGTTTCCCCTCGGAGGGGAAATGAATGCAGATGTGGTGAATCCGAGTGAACTGAGCCGCCTCGGTGTGTGCWCCGTCTGGAATGAGAGGCACCGGCCTCGCGCGGCCACTGCTGCACGCAGATGGCGCACACGGGGCAGAGGAGCAGCTGAAGGAGCAAAATGCAAATCGGTGGCAAGGGCTGGCCGAGGCCAGAGCTGCACGATTTAGACTCACTTTCTCTCCCGGGGGACCGATGGCGCCTTGCGGACCTGGCAGACCCTGCGGAAAGCAAAGGGAGAATAAATTCGGGTCGTGAAGGAGCGAGTTGTTCCTCCCAAACGCGTCTTGGCAGAGTCTGAGCCGAGCRATGTCCTGTGCCTGTGGCAGCTGGGGCTTTCCCCAGCTCCGTTCATGCCCCAAATGTCTGGGGAGGGATGGGAAAATGTCCTTTTAGCTCGGGAGAGCTACGCTGGGTGTGGGCAGCCAGGCTCGGCCTGGGATGGAAACAGGGATGCTCTGAGGAGCAGGACTCTCTAGGAGCCACGGAAAAGGCTTGGACATCTGTGTCCCTGCGAGCCGTGAAAAGGCTTGGATATTTGTGTCCCTGAGAGCCATGGAAAAGGCCTGGACATCTGTGTCCTGAGAGCCATGGAAA